>PVJD01000290.1:0-498875 GCA_004026545.1 Mormoops blainvillei
GATATTTCCACTCTTTTTTTCTTTCAAACTCTGTTGTTCTGATTTCTTTTTTTCTTCCCTTTCTCTCCAGTCTAGCCACAAAGGGCGATGAAATTCATAGTAGTCACAAAATAAATCAGTATTCATAGAGGAACCATTCATTTTTTATCACAGCACTGGGCATCAGTGGCTAACCAGAAGGGACCAAACAAAGAAGTAATATGTGCTTGTAACTGTGGTCCTTGCTTCATGGTCCCTTCATAAATATAGCATATTCACTTTCAGCAAAAACTTGCTACAAAATATTTTCTTTTCACTTTTACATCTTTATTCCTTCAGCATGTTTTCCTCTTCCTCAGTCCTTATTTCCTCTCCTTTCCTTCCCAAAGGTATGCCATCTTAAAGACATGTCCTTCAGTTTTATTCTTTATTCTCTCAAGTTTGAGTTTTTTTTTGATGGTCATGATATTGATAACTGTATATAATAGCTAATTTTAATACCTATATTTTTATTCTGTGGTCTGTAGAGTTGAGTTAATTCAAACAGGAATTCTGTTTCAAAAATAATTTTTATCTATATGTATTTTTTAAATTTATTGGGGTAACATTGGTTAATAACATAACATTTTTATATAACAAAAAAGTTGTATTTTGCTAGTTTTGTTTTTTTTTTAAGATAATTGTTCTGGGATTGCCTGAATTTCTTTCCTTTCATTGTTGGCCAGATATAATGAGGGACTTCTATATTATTTCCTACTTTGTTTTTAGTGCACTATTAGTGTACTATATTTTCAGTTTAAAAATAAAAAAAACCCAGACACTATTGTTAGGTCTGCCACTTTTTAATGAATCATTGGATTGGAAAATAACTCATTATATCATCAGGCAGAGATATGTTCCTTTATTTGCATGTAGATAGTGAAGATGAATAATTTATCAAATGTTATTAGCACAGGCTGCGTATTCCTGAAGTCTCTGCAGGATATAATGAAATTTGTCTCATGCTAGTATGAAAATAACATGCCTTTGCGTAGTCATTATTAAACTTCTAGCACTTATCAGAGAACTATTGTGTTTCATGCCAGTATTGCTCACCTCTTCATTAACTGGACTTTTGATTGAAAAGTTCAGCTTATCTTAAAAATCTGTGAAGTCTGGTATGCCAAATGCTTGCTTGACTCGAGCTGTGTTTTTACATCAGAGCAAGAATTTTCAGAATGAATGAAGTATGTAATATTTCTTATTAAAGTGATTAGTGCAAAAAGGCTATGACTGATGGTTTTAGTACTTGTGGTCATGAAAATCTGTATAAGGGATGTTTAAGCAATGTGACTTTCTGAAATGAGGAGTGACAAAACATGTATTTAATTGCTTAGAACTTAATAACTGCAGTAATTACGTATTTGAAGTTATTTTAAATAATTGCTTTTAAAAAGATGGCTTTGATATGGTTGTGGCATGATTATGTGAGGAGGTCAACAAATATTTCACAAGCAGTGATAAAACTGGACAAATAGTTAAAAACAAACCATTTCAGCACTCTGAAAATCAAGTAAAAGCAGGAAACTGAGAAGTGTTTCTTTTTTAAAACAGCCGAACTTTGAGTAGGAACGCTGTGAGCCTGCAGTGTTTGTTCCCTGGGCTCCTCCCGTTTTCCTTCCTCAGCCCTGAGGGCAAGGGTGTTCCACCGGGCAGAGCAGGCTACGGAGACCAGCAGCTTTACTGCTGCCCCCAAGACAGTCAGTTGATTTGGAGAACTGTCAAAGTGGAGATTTTGATGGCAAGTGACAGGGAGGGTCGTGGTTCCGCCCCTCTGAGGTTGCGGGCCTGTTTGGCACAGAGTGGGCAGTAGATATCCAGGCATGTAACAGGGCCTTCTGCAGGGAGCGGGGGGAGACAGTGATCGAAAGCCTGATGTAGATCTCCACAGACTGGAGGTTGACTGGAGGTGGTGCACATGCACAGCAGAGACTGGAGTAGGCCCAGTCCCCTCGCACTCATCTGCCTGCTGGAGCCTGCACACACCCAGAGGAGGTGTGAGAGGAACCAGGAAAGCCCAGGAGAAAGTAAAGGTTTGGGCAGACTTTGAAATGACTCTAGCTTTGAATGTCTTTACCTGCTCATACAGAAATCCATCAGCAGATAGGAGAAATCATACTGGCGAAGGTGTTTGAACAAACGTGTGACCAGTCTTGCTTAACAAAAAGCTATGAAGATACAGAGTTGAGCCTTGGGAAGTCATGCTTGGGGGAAGCACCAAAGAAAAGAAAACTAAAAAGGGACCTCAATGATCATGCACGTTATGGAGTGGTAGGGCTTCATAGATCTAGTCCAAGTAAGTTACTAAATAAAAACAACTTTAGGGTGGGTGGGAAAGTCTGAATTGAGATTTGTGCAATATATTAACTAAAATGTCCTGTATTCAACAAAGTGTTATGATACATGCAGAGAAGCAAAATACAACCAAATTTAGGAAAAGAAATACAGCCAGTACACATTGTCTTTGAGTGATCAAAATTGTTGGATTTGGCAAAGACGTCCAAGCACTAAGTGAACCATGCTTGTCATTTAAAGAAATAATGTTGACAGTGACTTGAGTACAGTATTACAAGGAGATAGAAATTATAAAACAGAATCAGCAGAAGTCTAGAGTTAAAAAGTATAGTAACTGAAATGAAATAGCTGTGGAGGGGCTCAATTGCAGATTTGAGGTGGCAGAAGAAAGAAATCAGTAAATTTGAGGACAGACCAGTAGAAAATTAACTAATCTGAAAAACAGAAGAACATGAACAGGACCTTGGAGACCTGTGGGACAACATTTAGCACACCAACAAGTATGTCATGGGAGTCACAGAAGGAGAGGATACAGAAAAAGTGCCCCTTCCCCCAAAAAGAATACTGGACGAAAACCTCACAAACTTGATGAAGAACATTATGGGTGCAAAAATCTCCATGAATTGGATGTAGGAAAGTCCCAGAGATCCACACACACATAGACACATCATACTCAAACTATTGAAAGAGGAAATTTTGGAAGCATAAGAAAGAAGCGACCCTTTATGTATTGGGGAATAGCAAGAAGATTAATAATTTACTTCTTATCAGAAGCAGGAGAGGTCAAGGACAGTGGAATGATATGTTCAGTGCTCAAAGAAAAAAACTCAATTAACAACTCTACATCCAGCAAAGGTATCCTTCACAAATGGAACAAAATAAGAATATTCTCAAATAAACAATTTGTTGCTATAAAATTCCTTTACAAAAAATACTAAAACTCTTCAGGCAGAAACGAAGTGGTACCAAGTGATAACTTGAGCTCTCAGGAGGCAATGAGAGTGCTAGAAATGATAATTATGTGGGTAATTATAAAGTACTGTATAAATATTTATTTTCACATTTTCCTCTTTAAAAACATACAGTTGTGTAAAACAATAATTATAGCAGTATATTTTTGGATTTATATAACTCTATTAATATGTAAGACAACGTATAGCACAAAGGAAGAAGAGGGGAAAGCAGTGGTACTTGGACAGTTGAATATCCATGTGGAAAAAATGAACTTAAACCTATACCATACACAAAAAGTAACAAAGAGGATCCTAGACCTAAATATAAAAGTTAAAACAGGAACATGTCTAAAAGGAAATGTAGGAGCAATCTTTATGCCCTGGGCTGGGCATAGAGTGCTTAGATATAACAGCAAAAGCATGAGCTATGAAAGACAAAATTGATAACTTGAACTTCATTTAATTGAAAAACACGTACTTGTCAAAAGGCATTATCATTAAAGTGAAACTCTAAGTCATAGACTGAGAGAAAATATTTTCAAATCATATATCTAATTTTTAATAAGCAGAATATATAAAGAATTCTTATAGCTCAGGAATAAGACAAATACTCCAGTCAAAATACTGGCAACATACTAGAATAGACATTTTTATTAGTGAGGAGCAGAACCAATTGTGTGTGTGTGTGTGTTTATGTAAAGAGATGTATTATAAGGAATTGACTCACACTGTTATGGAGGCTGAGTATTACCCAAGATCTAAATTCAGCAAGCTGAAGACCTGGGAGAGCTGATGGGTAGTTTCAGTCCGAACTCAAAAGGCTGAGAATCAGGAGAGCTGGTGGTGTAAGTGCTATTCGCACCTGGGCAGCAATGAGAACTGAGAAGAACTGGTATTTCAGTTTGAGTCCAAAGGCTGGAAGAGACCAATGAGCCAGCTCTAAGGTCAGGCAGTAGAAGTTCCCTCCTGCTTAGCCTTTTTATTCTATTCAGATCTTTGACTGATTGGGTAAGGCTCACCAGTGTTAGGGAGAGTAATTTGTTTTACTTAGTGTACCGATTCAAATGTTAGTCTCATCACAGATCCACTCAAAATAATACTTGGCTAAAGGCCTGGGCATCCTGTCATCCTGTCAAATTGATACACAAAATTATCACAAAATTTTGCCAAACAGGACATTACAGTTGGCTAATAATCACATGAAAAGGTACTCAGCATAAGTCATGCATATTCATTCAAACTACAGTGATATAACACTAGACACCCACGAGAATGGCTGTTGTCAGAAAAGTTACAATATGAAATTTTAGCAGCAGTGTGGAGAAACCCTCATGCATTGCTTGTTGTGATATAAAATGGTATCACCAGTTTGGAAAGCAGTTTTTTTTCCCTGTATTGTTAAATATAAATTTACCACATGACCCAGTGGTTCCATTCGTAGGAATCTGTGAAACGAAGACGTACATCCATGTGCAGACCTGTATGCAAATCTCCATAGAAGCATTGTTATAATAGGTATTAATTGGGAACAGTCCAAATGTCATCAGCTGGTCAGCACATTAATAAAACGATGTATTTGGCGTGGGAGCAGGGATAGGCTGCAAATAAGCTTAAGGGGATTTGGCGGGGGCGACAGGTGCGCTCTAAAACTGGGCTTTTGTGATGGTCGCACAACTGTGTAAGTTTGTTTAAGTAACTGAATTGTTTATTCACAATGGGTAAATTTTATAGGATGTACCTTAGTAAAGTTACACAAAAATATGTATGCATATAATGAGCAAATTACAAAGTAAACATAGAAAATAATAATAGGGGAATCTAAAGGGGTTGGAATTGAATTCTTTATACTGTTTTTCCATCTGTTTCGCAACTTACAATTCAAAATTTCAAAAGTATAAAACTTTTAATGGCTTTAGAAATGGTCTCGTTTTCTTTGTAATTAAAAAAAAATAAGTTCAAAAATATTTGTTTTTAGAAACCTTATCCTAAAGTGGTTTTTAAAATTAAAAAAATTTTTAATTTTATTTTTTTACTTTTTAGAAATACTTTGTCGTTTAACGATTATGTTAACTTTCAGAAATCACTCTCATTCACAGCATTCCTTTAAAAATGTAGTTCCCAGAAGTAAACGCAATACAAGTAGTAAAATCAATGCAATATGGAGTCTCTTTTATTTAGTCAACCCTGGCTGATTTAAGGAGAAAGAAAATCAGTTGTAGGGGTACAAAATAACTAAAAACCTGGGTGACTCCAGGAAACAAGGCAGTAGGGACTGGAGTGTTTTTCCCAGTTGTCTAGAATAACTCAGCTCCTTGGGTCACAGAGCTCAACTTTCAGTTTCAAAGGCTGACGGACTTACCTGCATTCATCTGCCAATCCCCTTAGTTGGTGAAGCGTGTAAGCAAAGCTTTTTGGGAGAAATTGCCATTGAGATCATCTGTAAAAAGTCTTATCACCGAAGAGTATTATGACTAAAGGAGGAGAAAGAAATGGTGCAAACAACCAATGCCTGACTTAGCAGACCCACGGCCCCCAGGCTCTGCTACCTGTGACTGCGGCCTTCTGAGCAGGCCCAGTTGTCTTCAGATCCAGGAGAAGATGGTAAAGGAGTGCTGCTTTCACTTCAGATATAAGCTGAGTTTTCTAATCCTTTAATATTTAGGTAAAATTCTCATTTCTATCAGCATTTTACAAGTATGAATACTAAAGAAAGAGAAATTGACAAATGTGTAAATGAGTATGTGCATGCAGAGGTTGATCATCTAGCTGGAAGAGAATGGTAATTTCATTACTGTATGTGCTCTTTAGTATTTTCTAAATCATCCTCAATAGATAATGTATTCTCTAACTTTAATATACTGTGGTATAGGACAGCATTACCTAACTATTTTTATATACATATGTATATTTCCAGAGGTGTTAATAGGTATAAAATAAAAAAGGATTCCATCATTAAAATGTTTATGACATGTTGCATATTCTAACACTTTCCTGGAGATCCACAATTTAATTCTACCTCTTTTTTGTTTTATTTTTATTATTTATGCTGTTACAGTTCCCACCTTTTCTCCCGTTCCCAATCTCTACCCCGGCCCACCCTTTCCCCACCCCTAGCCAACCCCCATATTGTTGTCTCTGCCCATGAGTTGTGCATAAATGTTGTTTGGTTAATCCTTTCACTATCTTTCATCCTGTCCCACCTCATGTCCAGCAGCTATCAGTCTCTTTTATGTAGCTAAGCTTCTGTTACTATTTTGTTTGTTAGTTTATGGTGTTCATTAGATTCCACATATGAGTGAGATCATGTGGTATTTTTCTTTCACTGACTGGCTTAATTCACTTAGCATAATTTCCTTTAGGTCCATCCATGCCATTGCAAAATGTAAGAGTTTCTTCTTTTCTACTGCTGCATAGTATTCCATTGTGTAAACGTACCACAGCTTTTTTATCTACTCATCTACTGATGGGCACTTTAGGGTCTTTCCAAATCTCAGTGATTGTAAATAGCACTGCTATAAACATAGGGACACTTTTTTTTTTTTTTTTTGTATTGGTATTTTGGGATCCTTGGGACATATTCCCAGAAGTGGCATCACTGGGTCAAAAGAGAGTTCCATTTTTAGCTTTGTAAGGATACTCCATATTGTCTTCCACAGTGGCTGTACCAGACTGCATTCCCATCAACAGTGCACTAGGCTTTTCTTTCTTCACATCCTCCCCCATACTCGTGTGTTGATTTATGGTAGTCATTCTGAGCGGTATGAGGTGATACCTTATTGAGGCTTTAATATGCATTTCTCTGATGATTAGTGACTTTGAGATCTTTTCATATGTCTGTTGACCATCCGTACGTCCTCTTTGGAGAGGTGTCTGTTCAGGTCTTTTGCTCATTTCTTAATTGGGTTTTTTGTCTTCTGGCATTTAGTTGTATTAGTTCTTTTTGTACTTTGGAGATTAAACCCTTGTCAGATGTTTCAGTGCCAAAAATGTTCTCCCATCCAGTGGGTTCCCTGTTCGTCTTGCTGATGGTTTCTTTAGCTGTACTGAAACTCTTTTTTTTTAACTTCCACTTGTTTATTCTTCTTTGATTTACTATTTACTTTGAGCAGATAATCTGCTTTTGCATTGTTTCCCCCTGTTGTGCAAAATTGGCTGGTAGGCCTGGTGCCCAAGTGAACCCTTCCTGCTTCATATAAGGGTCTGGTCTATGCTAGCAAGCATTTACACCTTGTGGAAAGACATTCTGAGGATATTTGTTTCTCTCATCTGTGCAGTAAAATGTGACAATATAAAAAGCAAAGCATTTTTGACTCTAGGGCACCAACACAGTTGTTTTTCCCTTTGGCAATATTTCTTAGGTTCAGTGATCACATCTTCTCTAGCTTTTTTTTTTCCCCATAAAAGAAAAAGATTAACACATTTGTTGAGAGCAGTAAATTAATGTGAAATTGTGTGACTCATGCTAATGTATGTTTATATGCTTTATTTGAAGGTCACTCTGTGAGACTGCTGGGTCAGAAAAAGGATAATGGAAAACGGCTGGGGGGAGCCCCATTGGATTTGCCAAAGATTAGGAAGAATCCACTGATAGAAATCATTTCCATCAATACGGGGTAAGCAGCTCTCAAACTTCCTCATAAAATACTCAGTAGATACTCCATGAATTCAGTGCTGCTGCTGTTGTTGTTTTCTGGACATGCGACATGGAAAAGTAATTGTACGTTTTCATGGCAAAGAAAAATCAAAAAGCTCTGAAGCACATGATTATATTCCCTCTAAAATGTTCCCTGTATATAAATTACACTTACATTTGCAGGAAAGTTTTATGTCTTTGACTGATATTATTCTGACTTCTTTTTGGTAATAAACATGGATTTCATTTTCCAGCTATGCCCTTGATTAAAATCTTTAAAAAAAAAAACCAAACAGCATTTGATTGTGGGAAATGGTTAGCATGCTCATCATTTCAGACTGTTTTTTCAGTAAGGTTATAGTAGCTATTGCCCAAGATACAAATCATGTTTTGATTATTAACAATCTGAAATACATATTTAAAAATGTTCCTCTTACAGCTTGGGAGGTCAGAAGTGTTAATACCTGTCTTACCTATACTAAAATCAAGGCTATTGGGGGGGAAATCTGTTTACTTGTTGTTGTTTTTTTTAGCATCTATAGGCCACATACATTTCTTGCTTATGGTTCCCTTGTTCCATCTTCAGAGCCAGCAACATTGTATTTCTTTGTATCTTCCACAGCCACATCTCTCTCCAATTCTGACTTTTCTTCTTGTAAGTGATTATATTGTGATTCATTGGGGGGGCCTCTGAATAATACAGGATACTCTCCCTATTTTAATGTCACCAGATCCTCAATCCTAGTATCATTTGCAGCCTTAATTTCCTTTGGCACCGCAAGGCTCCCAGAACTGGGATAGGTATGAAGGAAAACTATGGGTAGAGAAAAGAATCAACAAAGGCACAGGAGTAGACCATATAGTTGCTTATGAAGTAAATAATTTTGTCCAGTTGGTCTGATATTTTCCATATATGAAAAAAGTGTGGTAAATTATTTTTTGGTGTGAATAATCTAATTACACTTAATTCAGTGGTAAAGGAAAAGGAGAGCCACTGGAGTCCGCCACAGAGGTGAGAAGTGAACATAGCTGGGCGTTAGGAAGGCTGTTCGGGGACCGGAGCACCCAGCCGGGAAGGAGTGAGCTCCTGAAGGGCCGCCGTGCGACTGAAAAGCAAGGACGGCAGCTGAGCCGTGGGGGTGATTACAAACAGTGGCTTCGGTCTACTCCGATGAAGTTATTTGCAATCAGCGATTTGGAAGTTCCAAAGAATGGTTGGGTATAGAAGTACAAGGTAAAAACGAAGCTTTAGTTGATTGGTTGAGAGTGAACGAGGTCACGAAAGGTGAGTGGTTGTGTCTGTGTTTGGGAAATGGGGGGAGACAGAGGAATCATCTGTGAAATAATAGTCAGAGATGGTTTTAAGACTGTGGAGTGTGGTACTGTGAACTGCTTCAGATCCTTTTGGGAGAAACAATACTGGACTAAGCGAACCATTTCAACAGAGTGGAAAGATTAGAAACTGGGTTAGAAATGAGAAAGTTTTGCTACAGGAAGATTATTTTCTTTAGGAGTTGGACTATAAATTGAGAGAGATAGTCTTCAGAGAATAGAAAGGTGTTCTTTTTTATTTTGTTGTTGTTTTTTTTTAAATCTGAGCTTGTTTAGATGCAGAGGGGTAAGGATTAGAAATATATTTCTGGGAGAAGCTAAACTGGATCATGTCTGCAGACAGAAAGGTAAATCTTGGAAAGGAGGAAGGACACTTTTGTGCCTCCTTAGATGTAGGGTAAAGGACTTGAGGAAGTTTAAGTATGGAACTTACTCATTTTTCTTAAAGTTCTTGACCAATTTAATGTAGAAAAAGTGGCTCAGTTTCTTCTTGCTGTCAGGTAAAGCAGAAGACAGTGTTTCACTGCTCCGCCCCTTTATGTTTTAGTTATTACGCCACAATGTTTTGATGACACCGACTTGACCTAGGGCCAGTTCTTCACTGGAACACGGCCCATCCCCCTCGAGGCCGTGTCCGTGTTCTTTCCTTTTTCTCCCTTTGGCTTTGATGTTCAGTCGTAATACCACCCTATGGATTTTCTTTTGTTTTCTTTTCTTTTTTCCAGTCACTGAAAGGGAAACTTTATTGAAACCCCAGGGCCATGAGTTTTAGGCAGAAGGCTGCCCTGCCGGCCCGGGAGGCGGTAGAAGGAACTTATGTAACCATTTTTTTGCAGTACAGGTAGTTGGTGTGGCTGCTCATCTTGCAGCAGTTGACAGTGCAGGAGTGCAGGTGGGTGTGATGCTCGAGGCAGATCATCTCATTGTAGTTGTACTTCTGGGTGAGCCGGAGGAGGGAGGGGCTCGACAATGCCAGCCTGCAGACAGGGCACCAAGTGCAGGGTGGGCTCTTTCTGAATGTGGTAGTCAGAGAGTGCAGCCGTCCTCCAGCTGTTTGCCACAAAAAATAAGACACTACCGGTCAGACCTCCTTGTCTTGATTTTAGCTTTGACATTCTCATTGTTGTCACTGGGCTCAGCTTCAAGGGAGACTGTCTTGCCAGTGAGGATCTTACAGAGACCTGCATCTTTGGGTCATCTGGGGCGCTGCTTCCCTCCTCCTTGAAGAGAAAGAGCTAACCTATGTATTTTCTATGAAACGGAAGCTGTATCATGTTAGAGTCTAATTATTAGGCCAAAAACAATAATTTCTGTGATAAAGATACAAAATTTGAAGATTCATGCCAGTGTTTCATTCTTCTGGTTAAATTAGTGGAGTAAGATCATAGTTCTAATGCACAAGAGAGCATATATGTGGCTATTTGCATAGAGAGGTATAAAGCAAGTGCTGTGGTAAAGATGGGGAGTCAGCACGTGCATGAACAAAAGAAGTGAGCTGAGGTTGAAAAACTCAGTTTTTGTCAGGGTATCCCATTCGTGTATTTGCCTTATTTTTTCTATCACTAAGAATGGAGTGTGGAAACACAAGGTAAGGTAGGGGACAAAATAAAAAAAATCAGAAATTGGACCATAAGACAATCTGTGCTTTATTATGCCTTCTCTGTCACTATTGAAATAATCATTTTTGACCATACTGTTGCAATTTTTGTTCTTCCAAAGTCAAGAGTTGAGTTTCCATATAAGTTACATCATTTTTTAGTTACTACTATCAGATTATCTGTAGTTTGAAGGATAATCCTCCTCTGGGCTAAGCATATCTTAGAAAAATACTGTCTAACCCTGTAGTACTTTACTGATACATTTTCTTTTGAAATTTATCTTGTTTTTTTTTTGTTATTTGATATCCGTCGGACATAAAATGATGGTTTATGGGAACCCTTAAAGGGAAATCTAATTTTCTTTGAGATTATGTACTTAAACTTATTATTATTTTTAAAAGTATCTGTTACTTTTTTCCCTGTGTCACATCTTAGCTCTTGGAAAACAAGCTAACCTGGATGTTTTCACTTTCCTTCTGTCTTGTCCAGAATTTATCAATCCCTATTTTAGTGCTAGTTATGTAGGTACTCTCTAAATATTTGAGTGAATGAATGAAAGAACAAGCATGCTAATTTATTTTATATAAGTAAAGTTGTTTTTAGAGAAATATAATTATTACCAATAATATTTTGTTATCTCCCTGGTTCTAATTATTAAAATGTGAAATAGTTATCAACTACATATAATCATAATACATTTGAAAATGTAATTATTATATGCTTACCATATTACCGGGTATTGTGTTAGATATTATGATATAAACAAAGATAAACATTTCCCAGAATCAACATTGACTGAATCTAAATGGGTGACTATAAACACAGAGTTCATTGCAGCTCTTATGTGGGGGAGGTTTGGATCTCATCCTATTCCATATGCAGGACCATGCTGTTAGGTTCCAGCATGGCACTTTTCCTAGGCAGCGACTCTTCTGACCTCTGAATTTAAGACCTTTGAGGTACCTAGGTACCCTCTCACTGCCCCTCTACACGATGCAGTGGCAGCCACACAGTAAGAAGTTCTTCTGCCATGTCAGTACATAGTGGAAAATACCGGCCTCGAATGCTGTCTTTTTATGATACTCTTAAAGTGTAGCTTTTCAGAAAATTACATTCTATAAAAAAATGATTTTTTTGAAGTATTTAACTGGAAGTGCTCTTAAAAAGAATTAAGTTTCCACAGAGATCGTGTTAGAAGTTTGAATGTATGTGGGACCATTTGGGATATTTTAAATTATAATCTCCTTGAAATGACTAATATTACTATATTCAGTACTGATTCTTGAGTCCTTATATCTTAATGTGGTGTCAAGAAATAAGATACTCATTCTTTTTTAGTGCATGCTATACTGTTGTTCGCATACCCCTATTTTACAAGTATAAAACACAGTCCTGTTTTGGATTTGCTCTCTTGAGAATAGCATCTTCAGCCTTGGTGCCATCCTCAGAGACAGCTGTGTCAGGATCATGGCACCTCTCTCCAAGAGGCTCTATCTCAGGATAAAACGTTTTCCTAAAATAATTCAGCACATTGTAGTCACACACTTATTTTAAAATTATGCCTCAATATCACTTTACAAATTAACCTAAGCCAATTTTGTCATGCATGGCTCTTAGGTGTCTTTTTTTTAAAAACTGAATAATAGGTACTAATGAGCATTACTTGCTTCCCTATAACCCAGCTGTCAGATTATAATGAAAGCAAGACTCAGTCCAAAATGTGCAGTAAGAATTTATTAAGCAAGGTGGCACAGTCCAGCTGTTTTTGTAAGCTTAGTGAGACCTAATTCTCTCTCCTTTAGGGGATTAAATCAAACCTTGCATGAAAAGCTCACTGTAGCCAGATGAGATAATGTCAGCTTTAGGCAACCAGAGACCTCTACACAACATCTAGCGTGAGGGTAGGTTGGGGACTAAGCCAAAATAATATTCTTAACGGTTCAAGCCAGTGCTGTCCAACCAGTGGTCTGTGGACTAGTGCTGGGTCATTAACTATTGATGGCTGGTCTGTGACAAGTACAGAAATTGAGAGTAAACATTTTACAAACTTTTAAGGAAGTTTAACATTACTGCATTGTGTTGTAATTTATTTTCATTGTATTTTACCAAAAAAAAAATTACTGGTTTACAAGAAGTTGGAAACAAAAACCCTGGTCTGTCACTATAGATCGTTTGAGATATACTGGTTTTGGGTAGTGTGTTGTAAAGTTCTTTACCTTATTTTGGAAAATATTTTAGCCAATTCACTTAACTTTAGTGCTACTGATTTCACCAATGAGATCCCATGTCTACTATCTTTTATGCTATTCGTTAAGCACTTGTGGTTAGTAGCTAACTACTTTCACTTGTGAGAACTTATTTCTGTTGTCATGTGAATTTGCAAAGCCTCTGCTTTTGACCAAAGATAGAAGATAGCTAAAACTTAACCAGTAATTTCTGGAAGGTAACCTTTCTGGTTAAATACCAGCAAAGAGAGATGGTTCTTAGAGTTGCAGCTTAAAATAACTCATGCATTCTATACTATGCTCTCTACATTAAATTCTTTAAAAAGTAAATTATAGACATTCTAACGTGGCCTGCGTGAAACCTGAATCTAGGGGTTACAGCTGTTCTTTTGGCACACCCCTAAATTGAGTAGAGACCTGTGGTTATTATTATTGTTCTTCTGCAAGCCTTTGGAGGCCAGGAATCTTATCTGAGTCAGGAGCCTGGAATGTGTCACCAGCCTGTTCTGGGACAGGAACTAGAGTCCATGGCACAGTGGAGAGAGCTCAGTGCTTGGGATTTGGAGTCAGAGACTGTGTGACATAATAAATTAGATAATCTCCTACAGGTGACCTCTTTTCTAATATGGACACATGCTAAGTACCATGTGAATAGCCTAACACATCATGGGCACTTTAATAAGGATTTTCCTTAGATTGATATTGCGGTATTCCATAGTCTGCCCAAATCCCCCAAGACTCGTTCCTTTCTTTTCATACTTTGTACTGTTTAGGCAAGAAAGTTGAATTTAAATTTAGGAGTTTATCCAGTTTATCACCAACTCATCAATCTTCTACTTGTTCAGTTTTAAGTGCCTGCAAAATACACTTAAAAATTCATCTTAGTCTCACCCATAACTTTTAGTATAGTGTCTTGCCTCAGTGTTCACTCCATAAATATTTTAGTATTTCAGTGACAGCAGTGCTACTTAAATGCAGAAAAAATTTTTCTATCTGAGCTGGAATATAATTCTAATTACTGTTCTTTTGCTATAGATGGTTATTTATTTTAGAAAAAAAGAATATGTCAATTTGGACTATGAACTAAGTCGAACTTGTCTCAAACAATTAAATGTGTGAAATTGAAGTATTTGTGGCAATTCTGGACTTGTTACATTTTTACTTTTATCTGAAAACTGGTTATTCTGAAATTTTCAGCTTTTCTGATGTTTTTAATGAAAGCTCCAAATACCTTATTTTTTCACTGAAGTATTGTACAAATGAAATTTTAAAGTAATGTTATTTTTAGTGCATTATAAAACTGTACTTGGGAAAAATCATTCATAAGAACAGTGGATGGCACTATTGGCTCATAGCTGTGAAGTAATTATTGTTAAGTTGTTTCAAATGCTGGTTTAATAAATGCCTTTAAGTTAGTGACCCAGTTAAAATTTTTGGGTAGTATTAGGATAGGAAATTTAGTTTTAAATTTTGTGAATTCTTCTTTTGTAATCATTATTTTATATAAACTTTGAAACAAATACATAACTTACTTAATAATTATATGTAAAAAAGTGTCTGGTTTTTAAAAGTAATTTCAAATTCTGGCAAGTTATAGGGTATATAGTTGTGCTAAATTAAAAGTATGCCTTGCTTATCACTTTTCTGATGAACAAAATTATTTAGTTTAGGGAAGGGAGAAAAACTTTGAATTTGGATAAAAAGGCAAAAGTTGGAAAATATTCAAAAATTTTTTCATTTTAAAAAAGATTTTATTTATTTATTTTTAGAGAGACGGGAAGGGAAGGAGAAACAGAGGGAGGGAAAGATCAGTGTGTGTTTGCCTCTCCCATGCAACCCACAACCCAGGCATGTGCTCTCACTGGGAATCGAACCAACAACCCTTTGGTCTGCAGTCTGGCCCTCAATGCACTGAGCCACACCAGCTAGGGTGGAAAATATTCAAATTTAAGCACACAATTAAAGAAACTTTAGATTAAAGTTAATTGAGTAGGATGGTTAACACTTTCTTCAGGTTAGTTCATAGATTATATGATAATGATATACATTAATTATAAATGGTAATAGATGCTCTGACAGTTTAGAAAGTTTAGTGTTTTATTTCATGTGTACCAGACCTCTTTGTTTGCCCCTTGAGAAAACTAAATAGCCCTTTTTCTGTACTTTCATTTATTTAACTAATGTGGTTGAATACTCATGCATTTGGTGTCTGCCATTGAGAATCCCCCAGGACAGAGAATGAAACAAGCACAAAGCACTGGAATTATACCATTGTAAGTACTATAGCATAGGAGTAAACAAAGTTACCTTAGGACCACGATGGATTGTTTGAATGAGGTAGAGAGGACTCCCATAGAAAGTAGATATTTAGGCCATGTCCCAAAGTTTATCATCTAGGTGGGTTCAAAGGCAATTTTTAAGCATGGGGGTACTTCACCCCCTTATGAATAGTAGTGTTGCATTGTGAAGGGCCATGTCTTATATGGAGAATGATGAGTGTAGGTCAGTGTGGTCATGTTTTGAATAATGGAATAGTAGGAGAAATATTAGAACAAGGTAGTGTTAGAACGAGGTAGCTTGAGATTGCTTGAGTTCAGACTGAGCCTCATCATTGCACCCTTTGCTGTGAATTGTAGAAGTTGTTCAACCCCTCTATAGGTCTCAATTTTCTCATCTATGAATGGGGATGTATTTAATGTTGTGAGAATTAAAAGAGGTCATCTGTTTAATTAACGCAATGCCTGGCTCAGAGTATCTGTTCAGTATAATTACTATTAAGTTTATTACCATCACAACAATGCAGAAGACAAAGGGTAGGCTTAATTAGATTGCAGTTTGCCTAAGACTATGGAGCAGTAAGTGGCAGAGTCATGACTTGAATTACATTGTCTAACCAATTCTTTTTTCAATAAAACACAAGTGGCTTCTAGCCCAGTTTGCTATCCTTGCATCAGAATTGTAGCTATTTCATTAGCTGAAAGGAAAGCCAGGTAGAGCTAAAATTTAAGACTGATGTAGAAAACAGCCTCCTAACCTTGAGAAAGATGCTACGGGCCCCAGATTGTTACAAAGAGAATGGAAAATGGAGGTGGACTAGGAGAGTTTGTACTGTATTCTTTTATTTTTAAAGATTTTATTTATTTATTTTTAGAGCAAGGGGAAGGGAAGGAGAAAGAGAGGGAGAGAAATCAGTTGCCTCTCGCACATGCCCCAGCTGGGGACTGGGCCTGCAACCCAGGCATGTGTCCTGACCAGCAATTGAACCGGCAGCCTTTAGCTTTGCAGGGCGATGCTCAGCCACCTGATCCATGCTGGTTAGGGTCTGCTGTATACTTTTATTGTTCTGTATTAGATCCCTCTTGGGATTCATTGTTAATTTGGTGGAATGGCATTTGAGGTTTCCTATTATGAGGGTTGAAGGATGGGACTGCTAAGTCATTTGGATTTAGAGATAGATGACTGTTGTACCCTCCTGTTTTGTCTTTTTTAAAACCAGCACTTGAGTTTGGGTGCATGAAGACGAGTTGCGCTTGGAGGGCACAAGGGGTGTAAGTGGTTCTGTATCCAAAGAGCTATCATCTGTCAATTTTCCTGTTGCTTCACAAAAACTTATTTTTCTAGACCCATCAGAAAAGGAAAAAAAATCCCAGAACTGTGTAGCCCAACTTTAAGCAAGTATAATTGGATACACATGTGATTGTGGGCAAAGGCCTGTCAGTTTTTTCAAAACAGGAATAATATAGATCTCATTTATTTTTGAAACTACTTTGCTCTTATTTTACTATATCTCAGCATGATACAACAGTTGTTTTGTTTTTTTCTAATCCTGACAAAGCAGAATGTTTTGTTTGGCTTTTAAAAAGGAATAGTGCATGTAGTTAAGAACTCATTTACTTTATCTGATGAAGAATGTCTATTTTTCTGTAAATCCACTAAGAAAACTGGGTTTAAGACAAGGTCATTCTGTGAAATCCTCGTATTTGTTTTTAAACAATGTATGTAGCTTTGTGATTTGTAATATATACGAGGAGGTCTGTCCAGAAAGTATCCAGCTGTGTACTATGAAAAAGACATTTATTGAAGAAGATATAAGAGAGGAAACACTGTACATAGGACAGTAATGCCTCAGTCCCCTTCAAAGTAGACACCTTGGGATCTCACACAGTTTTCCCAATCACCGTCACCTGACCTGTCATGTTTTCCTGAATCTCATTGATGGTGTGCACCTCTTCCCTTTCAAAGGTGATTTTAGTTCTGGGAAACTCTGGAAATTGCAGGGCACCAAATCTGGGCTGTTGGGGGGCTGAGTCACCCGGGTGACTTGATGTTTTACCAGAAAACCTTGCATGAGATGTGATGCATGAGTGGGCACATTGTTGCGATAAAGCTGCAATCACCAGTTGCCCATTGCCGCAGCCTTATGAATCATCCAAATAGCTTCTGCAGAGGAATGTTCAAGCTTCGTGCAAAATTTGATGCAGATTTGTTGCTGTACTTGCTCAGTCATTTTGAATGCAGTGACCACACAGGACACATGCTCACTCAGTGGCGTCTGCCATCCCCACAGACTAGCACAGTGAAGTCGTCATTGTTCACACATGCACATTCCACTCCACTTTCCTTGGCTGCCAGGTTACATCGATGTTGGGCAAACCATTCTCGCTATATTAACAATGGTTGGACTTTTTCCAGACAGATCCGTATTTTCGTGGCCCTTTACATTATCCTTAAAATAAGTATTGTGAGAGATATTAGCTGTTTAGGGAAATCTTTCTGTCTTGTAAGCTACCTTATATGTACTGTTCGAACACTATACTCGAGAAAATCACAAACTGTCTGAAATGGGATTGCTAGTCTATCCTTCTCCTCCACTTTCCTCATCTCTGATTTTTCTTTCCCTCTGTCTGCATCTATATAAATTTATGAGAATAGCGTATGTAAGGATAGATTTATTTTAATAAAGTTTTTTATTTATTGACTTTAGAGAGAGAGAGAGATAAACATCAAGTTGTTGTTAATTTATTTATGCATTCATTGGTTGTTTCTTTGAGTACTCTGACCAGAGATCGAACCTGCAACCTTAGCTTATCGGATAACACTCCAACAAACTGAACTACCTGACCAGGGCCTAGATTTATTTATTTAGGACCATACATAGCCCCTTGCGACAGGAAGATACATACCAAATCAAGATTGGTAGTCTGCTTTATTCAGTGATTTGTTCACACATTTATTTGTTCTTTGTATTCATTCACTCATTTATTCAATGAACATTTGTGGAATGTCTGTTTGTATCAGATACCCTACTAAGTGCAATAAAAGAAACAGGGCTTATCTATTCTATTACTTGAGAGTCTCATAATCTAGTATAGTTTATTTAGTTAACTGGTAAAAAACTCCATTTTTAGTCATCATAGAAGATAATAATCATCACTTCTTTTTGTATGTGTGGGACTTAAAATTGTGTACCTAGAAATGACCACAAATACAGAGAATGAATAAAATAGGACTTGTATAAAATACGATGGCTGAAAACGGGCATGTATAACATGTTAGCTAGTGGGATCCTCTTTGGTAAGTGATTACTGATCGTCACTGTCACAGATTAACACTCTGGATTTTAGTCAATCCATAATCCTTTGAATGTTGATCTCATGCTACTCTGTTAAATGAAACACCTCTGATTTCATTTCCAAGAAATGGAATTTTAAGACTCCTTTGAGCCACTCTAGCTTCTTTCTCATTCTTATTTCTACTACTAGGCTTCCCCCCCCCCCCCACTTTAATTCTCAATTACATGCAAAGCAAGAAGCAAAGCAATTAAAAAAAGACAAGGTGTCAGTATCAGCACTGATGTTGAACATTGAACACCTTTTTGGAAAGGAGATGACTGTGTGTCAAATGCCTGTGAAGAGAGAGCGGGGGCTGAGGTTCTGCTGCTGCTGAAAGCAGGCTTTAGTGATGTGTTTGTGGCTAAGTGGTAGTTTGCGTAATGTGAGTTTCCTGTGTAACTCAGTTGACCTGTGCTTGCATATTTTGCTTTTTAGAGTTATATAGCAGACGATTAATTTAAAAAAAAATTTTATTGTGGCTTTATTTTCAAAATATTCTATTTGGGGGAAAAAACTGTGGTACACTTACACAATGGAATACTGCTCAACCATAAAGAAGAAAGAAATCTTTACCTTTTGCCACAGCATTGATAGAACCGAGAGTGTTATGCTAAGTTGAAATAAACCAGGCAGAGAAAGACAGACACCATATGGTTTCACTTACATGTGGAATCTAATGACCAAAAAGAAAGAAAAAAAAGGAAACATACTCATAGGTATGGAAAACAGACTGATAGCTGTCAGGCCGGAGGGAGGTTGGGGGCTGGGTGAAGGGATTGAGCAAAAAAAAAAAAAAAAAAAAAAAATCTCATAGACACAGATAACGGTATGGTCATTACCAGAGGGCACAGGGGGCAGGGGAAGGTAAAAGAAACAGGAGGGATAAATGGTGACTGGTGATGGAAAGAGACTTGAGTTGGGGTGGCGGACGCATAATATAAATACAGATGATGTATTATAGAATATTACACTTGAAACCTATATAACTTTTAAAAATTTATTTATTTCTTAAAGACATAGGGGAAGGGAGGGAGAAAGAGAGGGGGAGAAAGAAGCATCTACATTGATGAGAGAGCAGCACCTATAGGCTGCCTTGTGCATCCTCCTACTAGGAATAGAACCAGCAATTCAGGCATGTGCCTTGATTGGGAATTGAACCAGCAACCTTTCGCCTTGCAGGACTACACTGGTCAGGGCTGAAACCTATATAAGTTTATTAACCAATATCACCCCCATAATTTCAATAAAAATTAAAAAAGGAAAGAACGATTAAACAAGGAGAAAATACTCCATTAACTTTAAATTCTTGGGGTAGATTTTCAAAGGGAATAATGAAGGAAAGAATAATATAGATATTTGAGGATTTTTTGTTTTGATTTTTAATTTGGTTATTTTATTTCTCCATACTCTAAACTAGAATCCAGCTGTGACTAGGACTTCTACATAGAATATTTTCCTAATAGACTTCACAAATTCCTGTTTGGAGCAGCTTCAGTATGGCTTGTCTAATTTCTTTGTTTTTTGTTTTTGTTTTTTTTTACCCCAGTACTGCTTTTTTTGTATCTTAATTTTCCTAGATAATTTTGATTGATTGATCCTGTGATGTCTGTATTTTCCTTTTTCTCCTATCTTGCAGTCTCTTTACTTCGTTAAATTATTGCTTTGTGCCCTTTCCATTCTTTCGTTTTCGGTCTCTCCTATCTTTTCCTGAGGTGCCATTGTCATCAGGATACTTAGATTACTAGAACAGTTTTGTCTTCAGTACTACCAGTGTGTTGTGTTCTCCTTTATACTTGATATAAGATCATTAGTAGTTGTTTTTTTTTCTCTCAATGGAGTCTTTTTTCCTGAATTCAGATATATTGACAATGGCCAAAAATTAACCTTTATGATCTAGACTAGATTGGTTACCATATTTTGCCATGTACAATGCGCACCCACGGTTTTGTGCACATTATACACAGGATTATTATGCCCATTATTATACTCATGGTATGTACTCATCATACCCATGTATAATGTGCATCCTTATTTTTCCTTTAAAAATTTGGGCAAAAAAGTGCACATTATATATGGCAAAATTTGGTATTCTTTTCAGAATACAGTATTTCATAAATTTACCTTTGTCTTTTTTCTTTCTGTTCTGATGACCTTAAGTGCAGTTACTTTTGCCAAGTCTAACATGTACTATATATTGAAAAGCATAGATTTTCAAATATATTTGATTAGGATAAATTCACAGAAGTGGCATTATTATGCCAAGGTTAAGAACCTTTTTATGAGTCTTGGAATATAAACTCAAATTGCTTTCCAAAACATTGCCATTTATAATGCTAACAATTAAGAGGATACATATTTTATCCACTATAAAGTCTGCATTATTATTCCCATTTTATGGAAACTGAGGTTTAAGAGATTAAATAATGTACCCAGAGCTACCATCTTAGTATAAATGTAGCTACCATCATAGTAGAAATTAGCTATGATTTGCAGTGTCATTTATTGACTGTGAGAGGCCATTTGGCCTAATGCTAAGAGTATAATTTTGGCCCTGGCTGGTGTAGCTCAGTGGATTGAGTGCCAGCCTGTGAACCAAAGGGTCACAGGTTTGATTCCGCAGTCAGGGCACCTGCCTGTGTTGCAGGCTGGATTCCCGGTTGGTGGCACGCGAGAGGCAACCACATTGATGTTTCTCCCTGTCTCTCTCCCTCTCTTCCCCTCTGTCTAAAAATAAAAAAAATAAAATCTTTAAAAAAAAAAATGTATAATTTTGGAGCCGAACTGCTTGCGTCTAAATCCCGGCTCCAGTGCTTACTGTGTAGCTCTGGGCAGGTTTCTTTTTGCACATGTTTCCTCATCTCTAAAGTGGGAATTATAATAGTATCTGTTTCATAGGGTTGTTGGGAAGATTAAGTATATCCATGTATAGCTTAGAATAGCATCTGGCAAATAATAGTTATTATATAAGTGATTGCTGTCATTATCATCATTATTAATTAGACTGTATTCTTTCTATTTTTTATTCACATAGAATGTTTATTCTTTCTCCCTAAAACAACATAGGCATTTTAGATAATAAAATTACTGAGCCATTTAAATGTTTGAATGAGTGAGTAAATGAAAGAAAAAGAAGGAAAAAAAGAAAGAAAGAAGCAAGCTTGGAATTCACACTTTTCACTTCATATAATTATACTGTTTTATTAAAAGCATCCTTGTTTTGTGTGGTAGATAAGAATTAGTTGAATTTAAATATATCTATTATAAGTATATGGAATTGTCATTTATAATATTTCCTCGACAAATGTTTGGATGGGTAGAGTAACATGATAGTTTGTGTAGTGAGAAACAGTTTGATTTCAGCTGTTTATTACTGGCTTATACTACCTGAGATCTTCTGCCCACTAATGAGAATGCATTGAAACCTTTTCTATAAGGGACAGGGAAAAAACCTCTTTTAATTAGGGATAGACTTAGCAAAATATTTCATAAGCCCCTTTATTATTAGTAGCCCTATGGCCAAATACCAACTACCCACATACCTTCTTAATACAAATCTATTTTTGAATAATTAAAAGTCCTTTTGAAAGATTTATATATTCAGAAACTGTTAGAGTCAGAAAGGATTTTAGAGATTTAAGATCTTTTCGTAGGTGATGAACCTGAGGCCAGGGGGCCTTACTACCAAAGTTTGATGGGCTATATATTGCACTTAACTCGTAGGAGAATTTGGTTCATGACAGAAAGGGGCTGTTTTGACAAGTGGTACACCTTCATCTTTAGGATTTTAGAGGTGGTTGGAAGGACTAAGCTTTTGGCATCTTGAAGACATTATAAAAATTGTATTTTGTGTTAGCTTGTATTGAAGTATATATTGGTTGAAACCCAGAAAATGTTATTACTTTGGCCAATGTTTGGTTAGTAAACGATGGAAAGCAGTGAAATTATCTTTCTATTAAGTAAATTGGATTCCATCTGATAAAGAGCCTACTGAGACATAAGACTTCTCTTTGGATGTGTGAGAATTGTCACAAAATCTCCAGATTTCATATCTCCTTGTATTCTTCTTTTCACTCATTATTTGCCTTTCCCATCTATATTTCTCATTCTTTTCTGTACTTTCCTTTTCTTCCTGTAGATTTATGTGTTTGTATCCCTAGCACCTAATAGTGACTAGCATATGGAAGCTCTCAGTAACAAAGCTTTTCCGTTTCCAAGTGCTAGCAGCGTGTTTTCATTTTAAAGTCTCTTACCATTCCCTGAGTGTTCGCTTTGTATTTCGGCCTTTCTCAGTGTGTTCTCTGAGAGAATTAAGCCTAAACTTACACCTGAATGTTTTCAGGCATCCATTGTAACTTATCTCCTAGGTATTTAGATTGGGTAAATAGTTTGTACCATTTTGGGGAAAACTGAGAAAATAATCTCTGAGATTCTATGTCCTGTAGTATTTAATTATCTTGGAACACTGGTTGAGGAAGGCTGATTTATTTACTTCATCAGAGCTCCTAATATCCTTCTTAAAGTTTACTTTTCTAAGCAGCATCATCATTGATTGATTGACTTCATTTTGTAGTCAATTGTTTTTTTATTCCATATTTCCTTATATTGTATATACTTAGTTTTTACTAAGGAATGTTGCTAAGTTTGCATTATGCTGAAAAAATTTCAGTAAATTTGGCATATTCTTTAATAAGAAAAATAAGCAATAGGTATATAATAGAATTTTCATAGTCCTATATTTTCTCATGTAAAGCATATACTACTCGAATGTCAGACTGGTCATTACTGGATTTGTATGTGAGATGTGGTGGGACTGTGACAACACAAGTTCCAAGGGCAAAGAAAGTTGACGGGAAGTAGTAGATTGAGTGAGATTATCACTGATTCGACCACTACATCTGACCCTTGAGAGTCATGTGTGGTAGGCAACCAAACAATGTCTCTCTATCTCTCTCCCTCTTTATCTGTCTCTCTCCCTCTCTCCCCCTCTCTCCCCCTCTCTCCTCCTCCACTCCCTCCTTTCCCCCTCTCCCTCACCCCTTTCTTCTCTCTCCCTCTACCCCCGCCTCCCTTCCTCCCCCTCTCTCCCCCACTTCCTTTCTTCTCTAGAATCAGTGGAAACTTATCCTCAGATGAGGTTTAAAAAAGACTTTGACCTAGCTGTTACTCACATAAATGTTCATAATGCAAGTAGAGCAACTTTCCTGATGTCTAAGGAAGTGTTGGGAAATATTCTGTATTTGTTGTGTTAAGAAATAAGCTGTAAACCTCTCAATCATCTGTCTACCTATCTCTTTCTCCATGGAGTGATGGAAATGACAGATTACTTAAGCTAGTTTAGTGCCTTACACAACATACTTAGTAAAATAATATTTTATTCAGAGAGATGTTTCCTCAACACTGCAGTACTTGCTGTTAACTCTTAAAAAGTGTGAGTTATTTTTCTTGAGCAAATATTGTTTTTTACCTTACTGCTGAAAGACTGATAAAGCATATTTATGATGTATACATGACATCCTGTATATCCTATGCAATAAACAAATAAAGAGAAAATGGGAAAAAATTACTTCCTGAATAATTCTGATGAGGGATGTAGGAGATTTTATATTTCTGTTAAGTAAATTGGATTCCATCTGATAAAGAGCCTACTATATTCAGGAGAAATAGCTACTGGAAAAAGAGAAAACAAAGGAGAAGGAAGGCTATTTGGTAGAATAAGTTTCTGGTGCATGTGGAATCAAGAACATAAAGTGGAAGTACTTAGAAGAATAGTGTATCCCCTCCACCTCAAAGGCGAGAGGGTACTAGAAGAAGGTGAATGAATTTTAATTATTTTTAAGATTTTATTTTATTTTTAGAGAGGGGGTGGGGAGGGAGGAAGAAAGGGAGAGAAACACCGATGCGCAAGAGATATATCGATCTGTTTGCCTCTTGCACGCCCCCATCTGGGGACCTGGCCCAAAACCTCGGCATGTGCCCTGACCTGTGGCACTTTGGTTCGCAGACTGGCACTCGATCCACTGAGCCACACCAGGCAGCGATGAATTTTAATTTTTAAATCTTGTTTAGGAAAAAGTAAAATATGATGGCTTAGGTCATTTGTGAAAATTTTTCCAAGATTATGTTTTTATTATTTTCCACCCTATTTACATCTCTCTTATTCTGTTAAATCTTTGGCTATAACTATACCATACCATTTTATAGTGACCGCATATTTGGAAAATACCTTTAAAGGTTTAGGAATTGTACTGTAGTCATTCAGTAAGAATATCTTGACCGCATACTGCATACCAGCTACAGGTATAAGGGTGCATTGATGAATAAAGAAGCATTTATGAGTGAATTGTAATAATTTAGAAAAGAAATATGGTGGTATATGAACTCAGGGAGAGACAGTAAAGGGAGGGAGGCACGAGGCATTAGGATTAAGAATGCAGGGGTTGGCTAGTTCAGGGATTAGAAAAACTTGCAGACCGATCTGGCCACTGCCTTGTTGTCTAGCAGTGGCCTAAGGAACAGCCGGGGAAAACAGTCAAGAGAAGAATAATATTTTGTGACTCATGAAAATTATATGTAATTCAGATATCAATACCCTAAATAAAGTTTCACTGGGAAAGAGTCATACTCAATTTTTAAAAAATTGTCTGTGACCACATTTCCTGCTACAGTGGCGGAGTTGAGCATTGATGACGGAGACTGAATGTCGCATTGAGCAGGACAGACTTAATGTGGCAGCCTGGGGTTGCCATCTTTAGAATGGCCTGGGTGTGTGGTTTATGGAGCATGGGGTTGGCCCTTTTCTGGCATCTGCAAACCTGGCTTTTGAATTTTACCTGACTTCATAAGACTGTTTTGTCTTCCTGGGGTGCTTCATATTTGTTTTTTTCCATCTGAAGTCTGCAGTTTTGATAGTTGTGACTAATTATTGTCCCTCTGTGACCAGCCCAAAATAAAAGCTCTGCAGTCTGAGCCTCAGGCGGGCTGCCCTAGGCCAAAATAGCACGTGTGTTACTGCTCTTCCGCGCTGGAGGAGGGAGTGCATTCTGCAGGTCCCCTCCCGAGAGGGAAGAGCTTAGGAAGCCTGTGAACGATTCCTTCAGTCTTCAGCTGGGTATGTCTTCTTCTCTTGATGATTGTGCTAATAAACTATCGCCACAAGTACAAAAGTCTCCTGACTACTGTGAGTCCTTTCGGTGAATCACCAAGTATGCGGGTGACTTTGGGGCACCGGGAATAGGTGACCGCAGTGATTGCATTGCTGCTCAGCACTTTACAAAGTACAGTGATAACTAACCGCACAGTGTTTTCAGTGGATGTGTAGTGCTGTTTTCATTTTACTTTATTTTTTATTATCAGGTCAAACCCATCATTGCAAAACAAAAGAAGACAAAAATATATTTTGAATGTTCAATTTTAAGGCACAGCGGAGTGTGGATTACTTTGTTACAAATCAGAGGGCAAAGCATTGTGTGTACTATGTAGTGACACTCCTAACTGTGCTAAAGGACTACGAAGTGCCTTGACATTCCCGACCAAGCATTCACCACATTATTCCCGTTCATGGGAGAGCAGCCGTCAAAAATTAGACAGTTTAAAATGCAGTATTTGTTCACAGCAGAATGTCTTTACAAAAGTAAAAAATGAAAATGAGGCTGCAACTAAATTGAGTTTCTGATTTGCAATTTTGTTAGCCAAGCAAGCCACTTTGTACCATCTGAAGAAGTTGTGTCCAGGGAAAGTAAACTTATTAATTAGACATTAGGTAAGAACAGTTGCTCGAAGAGTTGGGGGCTTGTGGAGCAACATTAGTAGTTAATTAAAAAAATCGAGACAAATTATTTCAAGTGTTTTTCTTTGGTTCTTGATTAGTTGACAGATGTTTCCAATATTGCTCAATTGTTGTTTATCAAAGGAGTCAATGGTGAATTTGAAGTGGTGGAAGAATTAGCCTCTCTGAATAGCCTGTGTGGCACAATTACAGGGGAAAATATTTAGAAAGAAACTAAGAAAACACTAATACAGTACAAGCCGAAGTGGAATCTGCTAGGATGTATTAGAACTGACAATGATAAAATTTGTATAAAACAGAAAAATTGTTAGACAAATTTACAAATTGGGAAAATGTAGGATGTTTAAATTGTGTAGTTATTCATTGTATTATTCATTAGCAGATACTTTGAAGAAAATATTTCAATATGTGGTATTTTATTGAACCAGCAGTGTCACTGGTGAACTTCATTTTCTCACAGACTTGTGTTATCAGTTCCATGAATTTTTGTCAGAAACTAAAAACAAATGCCTTGACTTGCCTTATTTATACAGCAGTTTGTGACTTAGCAGTGGCAGAATTTTACTGTTTGTTTTTTTTTAAGGTCAGGGCTTAGAATTGAAGTCTTTCAGAACGAGAATAAGCACTCTTAGCTACTGTTACTGAACACTAAATGGCTTTGGATGTTAGGTTTTGCTAAAGATTGCTAATATTTCTTAATGAAATTAATCTAAAATGAAATTATAAATTGGAATTTATATGTAAGACTCATGTTGCAGTAAAGCCATTTTGATAGCAATGCACGTTTGCATCACAAGTAATGTCTGTCTACTCCCTACACTTCATGTGCTGTCAAAACTTAAACCAAGTAGAAAGCTCTTCATTTTCACCCAGATTTGTAGCAGATAATTTTTCTAAACTCAAACCAGTTCTAGCAGCATTTTTTAGACCTCAATGCCAGAGCAAAGGAAATTTCCATACTTCAAAATCTTAAGTGTGCAGTGATGAACTTCCACCTCATCTTCATTGGAAGCGATGAATCTGCATCGTAATGGCATACTAAAAGGCAGCTAATCCAGAAGAGAGTTTGGTACATGCCTTCTGATGAGTATGCTCAGTTAAAATCACATGCTGGTGTGTTACCATTGGTATTTGCTACCACCCATCTGTGTGAAAAGACATTTTCAAAGATGAAATAAGTAAATCTCTTCATATATCAGTATTAGTAGATGAACACTTATAACTGATATTGATACGGGACATTAACTTTGAACCCAAATTCAGTAAAATACTATTTTCATTAATAGATTGTATTATAAAAACAATATTACTCTGTTACTGTATTTTGAATTTTGTCAATAAAAAGCTTATGAAGTTTGTTTTCTCTCATTATATAAATACTTACATAATAACCTTAGTATCGCCTTTTGGCTGGAAAGCCTGGCCTGGAAAAATACTTACTATCTAATCCTTTACAGAAAAAATTTGCCACACCTTTGAAGTTGACAGAATGCAGGAAGGAGTGTCGCGGCAACAGGGAGAAATGATGCCCACAGTTTTGGGCTGGAACACCGTGGTACTTTTCTTACAGATGGGGAGCTAAGATAAAGAGATTTGGTGGTCAGACAAAGATGAGTAGTTGAATTTTAGACTTGTGTTTGAGATGCCTATGGGAGATTTTCAGTAGCAAGTTGAAAATTTGATTCTTGCTTTCAGAAGAGAAACTTGGGCTAGATGTTCTGTCATTAGTATAAGATAGTAACAGAAACCATGGGTGTGATTTTTAGTGCATTCTGTATTCCTTGAGAAAATAAATGCATTTTTTTCTATGTTTTCTGTTATGAAACAAAACTAATTTTTCACGGAGTTCCTGAAATACAGACTCTGGTCACTAAGTAACTAACTACTGTTCTTTGATTTTATACTAAGGGGGGTTATTTCACATTCTCTTCTTGACTACATGATATAATTCTTTCTCACTCTGTATAACTTTAAATCCCAGCTATGATACTTGAAGTAGAATTTAGAAGATCTGTTTTGAAGGCAAAAAGCATACATGCTCTTTGGCTCCATCAATGTTGCTTCTAGAAACCACAGTGTTTTTATCAGGGGGAAAGCAAAAACTTGTTTACAGTGGAAAGCATAACAAAATCTGTGATCTTTTTGCCTGAGGACTCTTTCCAAAACAACTTACTGTAATAGACATCTAAGGTCAGTATTTCCTAATTAAGACTATTCGGCAGGAGCTTCCAGTCCCAGCCATCACTCAGGGCTGTTCGTTCCTTACACACGCACACACACACATTCCTTCCTTAATGCCGCGTGTATTTCAAGTTATTAGTCAGCATGTGGGGCTCATGCTTCTTTTTTTCTAGCTTAAAATATATTTTAAGCTAAAGAGAAAGATGTTTTACTTCATATCTCTAATGAGTTTTACTTTTTTTGCCTCTTTTTGAAACTACGTTTAGAAATCCAGTGTGCTGATTAGGTATATCTCTTTGTTAGCCAACTGTGAGCAGAGAATTTGTGTTTGCTATTTTAGTATATTAGGAATAATTTGTGTGTCTGGAGTACACAGGGATGAAGCCCTGGCCTGAAGAGGCAACATACTTCTTTGCCTTCCGTCTGCGGTGGTTCTCATAAGAATGCTTCATTCTGGTGAATACTCAGTAAATATTTGTTCAGTGGGACTCAGTAAAATCAGCAGAGTAGAAGGTTATCAGTTGCAGAACAAATGAAGTTAGAAAGGAGACCCTTAAAGATGAGTTGTTCTATTTCTTGAGGAATATATAAAGTGACAAAAAATAAAAAATCGGGGATTGGTTTGGCTGATGCATACCTTTTTTTTTTTTTTTAATTTTTGCTGATTTTTTTCTTTCTCTGCCTGAAGAAAAATATTTTTCCTTCTGAGGTCTCATGAATAGAAATTACTCAGAAATATTCCAATTTTAGTTTAGAATTTAAATTTTATTATATATAAAGCTTAATAAATATAAGATAGAAAGGGAAGCAGCAAGTCAGTTTAAAGATGGATCTAAACTTACAAATGGACATCTCTGTAGGCTGATAGTCATCCTTTATTTTGTATCCAATTTTTCTGCCTTTTACTCTTCCACATTTCTTTCTTTTTTTTAATTATGGAAAACTTCAAACATATAGAAAAGAGAGGAACTGTAAAGAACCCTCAAATACTCCTCAGGCTGCAATAATTATCAACTAATGGGCATTCTGTACTATTTCATCTGCCTTCTATCACCCTCTGCCCCTTTCTTGCCACAGCACAACTGGATTATTTTGAAGCAAATATTAGACACTGTGTTATTTAAGTGGTAAATACATCAGCTATGATATCTCTACAGAAAAGATCTTATTCTTTTTTTCTTTATGAAGAGAGAGAAGAGACAGACATTGAGAGACCCAACACCATTGTCATACCTAAAATGAAGTTAATAGATTTCCTTACTGGCAACAAATACCCAGTCAGTCTCAGAACTCTCTTAGTTGATGCCCTTGTTCATTCTCCCTCGTCCTCTCCTCCTCCCACCATGGTCTTTACAATTGGTTCTTTTGAATCTGTACCCAGAAGAGATCCACACTTTCCCTTTGGGTGATGTATGTAACACCACAGCACTGGTTATGTGTCCAAGTTGACCATCAGACTCAAAAGACTCTCAAGACTGCTTTTAATTTGATTCATAGAAGGACCATGGACAAGAGACATAACAGGTACAGCATCTTCATTTCATAAGGAAGTCTAGTCTACCTACCCTAATATACAGTTTCTTTTTGCCCTCACCTATATTAAGAATTTCAACAGCCATGGTTGACAGCCAAGGTGTGTGAAAACCACCTTGACCTAGCGAGGATCCAGCCTTGATTTTTCACTATATATATATAAATATATATATAAATATATATATTATATATATAAAAATATATTTTTTTAAATACTGGCGTGTTATGTAGGCCTAGGGCCTGCATACCATTTCACAGTTTACTCAATCCAGGGGCGGTTCTGGTATTTCCAAGGAAACAAGTGTGAGAAGAGGGACACCGAGGCCATTTCCAGGGAAGCCTTGTGTGAGCACAGGCCAGTGTTAACTCCTTACTCACATGGTCTCTTAAGTATTTTGCAATCTGTTGTTTGGTTTTTTCTCTTTCTTGTTTTACAGTTTATTTTAGAAAACCGTTTGATTTGTCCTAAAATTTTTCACACTCTGGATTTTGCCGATTGTATCCTCACAGTGTTATTTAATGTGTTCCTTTATCCCCAGCTTCTGCTCTAAACTAGATATTAGATCTAGATACTTGATCAGAGTTCAAAGTTTTGGTAGAAAATACTTCATAGCAGGTACTGTGCACAACTTACTGTATCATGTCAGGAGGCTCATGTCTAATATCTTAACTTTTGTTTATCTGTGCTTAGTTTCTTTGGGCTGCTATAATAAAATATCATAGACTGCATCGTTTATGAACAACAGAAATTTATTACTCACAGCTCATGTGGCTACAAAGTCTAAGATTAAGGCACCAGCATGGTCACCTCTGGTGAGGACCTACCTTCTGGTTTATAGCCATCACCTTCTTGCTCTGTCCTCACTTGGTAAAAGGGCTGAGATCTCTCCAGAGCCTCAAAATTGTAAGGGCACTAAATTCTATTCATCAGGGCTCCACTGTCACGACCTAGCCACCTCCTAAGGGTCCCATCACTTTCAGGGTTTAGCATTCCAACGTAGAAATTTCTGTGGAACACAGGTGTTGAGACCATAGCATGTGGCTTATGTGTTGATAGCTTGATCCAACCTTTATAAGGTTTTATCAGCTTTTTACTTAATGACCCCCCCCCCCCAAAAAAAAAAAAGCCGGACCATTGGTTAGGTCAGGGATAGGCAAACATATGGGCCAGGTAAATATTTTAGGCTTTGAGGGTCACATAAGATCTCTATGAAATAATTTTTGTTGTATCTTTTTATATCCCTTTACTAATATAAAAGCCATTATGAGCTCCCTGGTCATATGAATAGCATGGGCCAGGTTTGATCAGCTAGTTGCAGTTTGCTGGCTTTTGGTATACATCCATTATTTTATTAAGGATTGCAAAATGGATCGATTTTAATTTCCCTAAAATTACTTCTTCATCCTTTAATTGTAATTCCTTAGAAAATAATCTTTTTCCCAATTATCTGGTTACCATGATGTGCAGTTCCTCTAGAAAAAGCAGAATGAATGCCAGAATCTTTCTCTTTTAGTCACTTTTATTGATAAAAGTGAGTTGGTTCCCTTGTTTCCTCCAAAGTTAATGATTAAGTTTTGCTTTGATTATACTTTTTAACTAAGAATCATTATACACTTATAGTGTTTCTTAAAAAACACTTTTGATGTATTTCAAACCATTGTATATTGGCCAGTGGGGGTTCTTCAAGTTGGCTCCTGGATCTGTGAGACACGTCTGCATAGCCTTTCTAGTGCACCAAGTAAAGAGTATGACATATGTTTACACCCGTGAGACCACCACCACAATCAAGATGTATCCATTTCACCCCAAAAGTGTCCTCATGCTTCTTTATAATCCATTTTTCTCTCCATCCCCATCTGCAGATAGCTGATCTGCTTTTGTCACTGTAGGTTGTATTTTCTTGAGTTTTTTAATAAATAAAATAGTATAGTCTTTTTTTGCACCAGTGCCACATTGTGTTGATCAGTGTTGCTTGAAGTCACAGTTTGTCTTCCAACTTTACTCTTGTTTTGAAAAATCAGTTATACCATTATAAATTAATTGCATATCAAAGTTTTAGAATCACCTTTTCAGTTTTTACCAAAAAAGGCCTCCTGTATGATTTTTAATAAAATTATATTGAATTTATAGATCATTTGGGGGAGAATTGACAGCTTTACAATTTTGAGTTTTCTGATCCATGAGCATGGTATATTTCTCCATTTAATTAGATCTTTTTAAATGTTGATGGTGTTTTGTGGTTTTTGTTAACATGTTTTACACATATTTTGTTAAATTTGCCTTTAGGTATTTATCTTTTCAGGATGTTATTATAAATGGCATTTTAAAAAATTTAAATTTTCAAATACTCACTACTTCATATATAGACATATAATTGATCTTTGTATGCATCCTACCACTATGCTAAAATTGTTAGGTATAGCGTTATTTGTAGATTTCTTAGAATTTCCTACACAGATAATATGGGGTCTGTAGGCCACATGATTTTCACTGCTGTGTTTATGATCTGTGTGCCTTTAGATTCTTTGTCTTGCCTTATTGCACTGCCTGGGACCTCCGGCCTAGCGCGGGGTAGAAAGAGCAGAATGCTACATGGCACTCTTTCTGACACCAGGTAGAGAGTGTTGGTCTTTCACCAATCGATATCATGTTAATTGTGAGTTTTATATGATTGAGAAAGCTTGACTCTATTCCTAATTTACTAAGAATTTTAATCATAAATTAGTTTTGTCAAATGGTTTTTCTTTATTGAAACGATCATATGTACCTCTTTCTTAGTTTCTTAATAGATTTTTAAAAAATGTTAAATCAATTTTGATTTGCTGGTATAAATTCCACTGGATTTTGACGTATTATTTTATGCATTTTTAATTCATTTTTCTAAAATTTTGCAAATAATTTAAAAATCTATGTTCATGGGAAATGTTGGTCTGTAGTTTTCTTGAAGGCTAGCTTTTATATCAGGGAAATGTTGACCTCATCTTTTTATTGGTGTGTTTAGACCATTCATATTTTAAGTGGTTATTGGCATGTTGGATTTAATTCTTGCATTTGGTGTTTTCAGTTCATCCCATGTGCTTTTGGTTTCTTTTTTCCTTTTATTTTGCTTGAAATGTGACTATTTGTTTTGGTTCCATTTTCTTAGCAGTTGCTCTACAGTTTATAGTATTTATATTTAGGTTATTCTAATTTCCTTCCAAGTTATATTATACCACTTTAGATGAAGTTTCAGAACCTTATAGCAGTAAATTATGATTACATCCCCCTTTCCTTCTTGATTCAAGTGTTCTACATTTTTGTGTTTTATATACTGTAAAGCAACTAATACATCTGATTTCCTATCCATTCATCCTGGCCAGAAGCGGAAGTCTTTTTGCTGTTTTATTTAGCATTTTTGCATTGGTATTCCTGAGAATGGTTCTAGAATTCTTTGTCAGATTTCAGAATTACTGTTATGTTTGTTTAATAAGCAAAGTATTGGATAATTTCCTTGTTATTCTGTTTTTAGGAATAGTTTGTATAGTAGTACTATCTGATCTTAAAGGTTCGTAGAGGAGAGAGTATTTTCGATTTCCTATTTCTCCTCTAATAATTGAATATTTTTGTCTTCCTGTCTTTTCGGGGATCAGTTTGCTAAAGTGTATTTTTCTATAAAATTGTCCATTGCATCTAGATTCCCAAAATCATGTACATAAGTTGGTATAAAATAGTCTTATATTTAAAAAATTTTTCTGTTCTGACAGTTATTTCTTCTTTGCCCTTTCAAATTTTGCATGTTTTTTCTTTATGCCTTGCTTCCTTTAGTTTAGTGTTTGTACAGTTTTTATAAAGTAATCCTTATTGGCTTTTTATTCTGATTTTTAAAGTAAACATGTTTATTTAAAAAGACCTTAGAAAATTTGGAAGAAGCACAAATAACAGAATAAAAATCAGCTAGAGTACCACCCTAAGATAGTTATTGCTAATGGTTTGGTAACATTTCAGTGTTGGTATGCATATAATTGCATGTTAATTTAACACAGTTGGTATCAGTTTTCTGGGGCCAGACTTGTATTAATTTCCTGGGGCTATCATAACAAAGACCGCAAACTGGTGGCTTAAAATAACAGAAATTTTTCTCTCACAGCTCAAGAGGCCAGCAATCTAAAATTAAGGTGCAGGCAGGGCTGTGCCCCCTCTGAACATAACTTGAATCCCTACATTAGTCTTCACATGACCCTCTTTCTGTCTATGTCTAAATTTCCCAGCTTTTACAGTGATACTAGCGATTGGATTAGGGAGTGTTGTAATTCAGTTTGACCTTATTTTAACTTGACTATATATGCAAAGATCCTACTTCCAAATAAGATCACCTTCACAGGTTTTTGATGGACATGAATTTGGGCGTATACTATTTAACCCGCTGCTGTATTCTATTATTATTTCCCCTTCTATTTATTTTATGGCCTTTTTTGTACTTGTATTTATTAATTTTAGGGTCTGCTGCTGGGCAAAATCACTCTGGAGTGTATCAGCATCGTGATGTGCTGGCAGCTAGATATGCTTACAGTCAACCCATAAACACAAATTTCCATCATTACCTAACAAAGTATCATTATAGAAAAAAGAAGCAGAGTTCATTAAATTTCCTTAGAGCTTAAACCTTGGTTAATTGTAAAAGATGAGAATATTCTTTTTTACATCATTTTGACAGTCATTTAAGTGTATTTATATATAAGTGAATCCAATGAAAGTGGTGCTTTTCAAATCCAAATTAAGATTATAGAAAAACAAATAAAGTTAATCAAATTATAATCATCAGAAAGCTAAGAAATTATCCTGGTGGCTTGAGTGGTTCTTTGTTTGTTTTTTAAAATTTAATCTTTGTTGTATTTTTTTCCCATTACCATTTAGTCCTCTTATACCCTTTGCCCCCAAGCAGTCACCACACTGTTGTCCATGTCCGTCAGTTCCTTTTCCTTTTTGCTCAACCCTCCATCCTATAATCTCCCCCTCTTAGCTGTCATCCTGCTGTCCGTCTAGGAGTCTGTCTCCATTTTCCATTTGCCAGCCTGACAAAAAAAATAGGTATAATTTTGATTTGTTCACACACTGGATGGCTGTTGTGTTGGCTGTTATCATTTTGTTTTTAATTTGACAATCTCAGGGAAAAAGAGGTCCGTGCCCCTGACTAAATAGTCAGGTATTCCATTTAAAAAAAATTCTCGTGGCACACCAGTATATGTCATAGCACCCTGGTTGAAAAACACTAGTCTAGGCTAAGATTATAGAAGGCGGGATATGGACAACGAACCACAGTTCTTTGAGGACATCATGTGTAGTGCACTGTGTAACATTACTTACGTTATTTTTGCTGAACCCTTCAAACTTTCTGAAATGTAAGTATTATACCTATTTTAAATGGTGGAAAAATGAAAACAAAATCATATCACTAGTTTTTAGAATCATTGGAAGTAGAATTTAGGCCTTACTTTCCAAGATTTTGCTTTATAGCACTAGTTCTTTCTGTTGGCTCATTTATATGCAGGCTTCAGTGTAGAGACCAGAGATAGTATAAAGTCTTCTATAAGGCTCAGTTTGAAGAGGTAATGTTGAATTTTTCCTAACAATTTTTAAAAATTTCTTTAAATTATCAGTCGTACACTATCTCTTCACAGTAATTATTGGCTTAAAAAAGTTCTATTCGTCAGAATGTCAGAGAACAGTAGATGTTATGCTTATATTTCTCAAACTGGTACTGATTTGTTTTATGTTATTGGATTAAATAATATGGGGACTTATAGGTGTTTTAAAAACCTTTGTAAAAAGAATTGACTAGTTATTGTCCCCAACTGGTATGGCTCAGTTGGTAGGACATTGTCCAGCCAAGCGAGAGGTGGCTGGTTCGATTCCCAGTGAGGGCACATGCCTAAGTTGCTGGTTCAGTCCTTGGTAGGGGCGAGTACAAGAGGCAACTGATGGATGTTCTGCTCTTACATTGGTGTTTCTCTCTGTCTCTTTCTCCTTCCCTTCCCCTCGCTCTCTAAAAAATTAAATATATAAATAAATAAATATTTCAAAAATAATTGACTAGTTATTGTTTGGAGGTTATAGTGCTATTAAGTTGTTCTCCATCTCCTGTAAGCATACAAACACATTGTTTCTGTAATCAACTTGGTGTGGCCCATGAAAGAACTACTGTAATAAAGGTTTTTATGGTTTACATCAACAAGGAACTTTATCATAGGATTTTTGTGGAAAAACAAAACAAAACTCTTGATTTATAGAATGCTTTGTAAAAATAATGGCAGACTGGATGAACATGAGTATAACCTGAGGTGCCTGGCTCTTAAAGCAGATTCCTGTTCCTAAAGAAAGGATCTTTTCACTCTTTTCTGAGCTCCGCGCCCCTTCTCCCCATCCCCAGCAGTCCTCTTTATCAAGGAGTCATTTACATTATGATTCATGTCATAGTGTCAGCTTTTTCCAAGGTGCTTGCCTCAGACTAATGAGTCATTTCTGTGATGATGGCTTATTCCAGAGCTTTCACAATCACTTGCTTGGTCTCGGGGGACCAAATGTTACATTGTCACGATCAGCTCTTACATTATGTTCTTTGATAGCATGTCTCAAATTGGAGTTAGGTATTTCTTCACCTGAGGAAATGTTTCTGGATTGAACCCTATAAACTTCTATAACAGTAATGTCGTGTGTTTCACATTTGTACCTCAGTCATTGCTCATGTGCTATGGAGCAATAAGCATTATTATTGTTATTATTATTATTATTATAAACGTATTAGTATAACATTATCAGATTGTCAGTATTATAAAGCAATCCAGTATCAACCAGTTATCTTTTTTGACTTTAAGTTCAGTGACAAGGTTCTTATTATTTAATTTGAGCTGATGTTAATTATCTATCTCCTCTAAGTGAAATTACTTTTTAAAAATTGTAGCTCTATGTTATGGCCACTGAAAATGAATAAGAGCAGTTATATAATTGCCCATTCAGGGCATTGACTTTTTAAGGCTTCATTCAGAATGAGAGAGTAGGCTTTGTTAGAACAGATGCGTTAAACTTATTTAAACGTTTTACAATTCATAGTAAAGTTCTTATAATATACGTTATGTTATACCAGTATGGCTTATGTATGTTTAATTTTTAACTTAATTTTAGAGAGAGGAAGGAGTGGGGGCGGGGAGAGACACACACACGTGCGTGCGCGCGCTCACAGACACACACACATTCATTCATTGTCCTGCTTACTGGTTGATTCCCATAAGTGTCCTGTCCAGGGATCAAACCCACAACCTTGGTGTGCTGGGGCGACACTCCCCAGCAAAGGCCTCAGTATGGGGAGGGTGTGTGTGTGTGTGTGTGTGTGTATTTATTTATTTTTTTTAAGTGCTGCTGTTGCTGTGCAGTCACGGTGAGATCACGTGGTACCCTAGTGGTCAGTGAGGGAGGTTCTTTGTTCACCCTCTTGTGATACATTTAGATTATTGCATATATTTAGAACTTAGCTTTTATAGAACACTTTTAAAATCTCTTCTTTCTCTATATGATATTATTGATACAGGAGTATGCGTTTCTTCAGTTCATGGATGATGCAAGTGTGTGGTAGAGTTATGCTTTGTAGTAAAACAATCGTTTGGACAAACTAGAGTTATTTGTGTTTACAAGTTACTCACTTGATCTGGTCGTTTAGACCAATTTCTGATGATACCATTTTTAAATGGTGTTTTCTCTTTTGCTCCTCCATGTATAGCGTTCATCATTACAGAACTTTGATTTATGTGTTTGCTGTCTTTTCCCATATTTTGTATGCTTAAATGTTTATCTAGAGTACATATTTTTGCCTATGATAATAAATAGTTTGGCCAAGAAGACAGCCTGTTGTGCTATTCTGAAAAGTTTCAGGTGGTTTATAAGCAGACATCTCTTTGAATTTGATAGGTAAAAAAATTAGAGTGTATTTTTTTTAGAATCTGACAGGTGTGCCTTACAGGTATTTTTCTGACCCAAGCCTCTATGAATATTATGATTTTCAATTTTTAAAAGAAGTGGCTCTATATTACTTGTTGGCAAATGTATGTTTGTTTTTATACATTTAGGAACCTGTCTCCTGTATTTCTGATGGTCAAACTGATACCAGAACTTTGCTCTATACCTTTATTGATAGAAAAGGCCAACTAACGAGATATCCTAAGGTATTCAAGCGTAAAGCGATCTAAAAATCATGACACACATTCACCTTCTGCTATACTAAAAGCTTTGAGACTCTTAAATGACATTCTTTTCTGCTAAAAGTAAAGATTTTTAAAATGTGTTTGTTTATATTCTGCTTTAAAAATGGATTTTTTAATTATATAAATAGGATGAGTAAATATCATGGCAAAAAAAGGTTATCATTTTTGTTCAATACTTAAGAAGATTTCTCTGGGCTGCCCCCTCAGGTACGGGCCTCACCTGACCCTACTGGTGATTTCTCGTGCAGATGTGGTGGCTGCTCTGTGTCCCCGGCGGCCCCTAGCTTCCTCTGCCTGGGCAGTGAATGCCCCCTCTCAGGACCAGCCTCTAGTGTGAGCCTCACACAGGGGGACCAGTGGATTCCCCCCAGGAGTTTGTATGTGTTTCCTCTTGGTGCTCCCCAGAATTCCCAAAGGTAAACACAAGGTCATAGGCCTAAAAATGCGTTGGCAGCACTGTCACTTCTCCCATCTCTTCACTAGAGGGTGTGGACTACTGACTAATCACACCTCCTTTTGCTACCTGTGGTTCCATCAGTGTATTCAATCTGGTTGGAGTCAGATTTTTATTACTGGAAACCATTTGCCCGGTGACGATGGTGATGATGATGGCAGAACCCTTGTGCAATATTGGTGGGATGTAATTGATGCAACTACTACAGAAAACAGTATGGAGGTCCCTAAAAAAAATTAAAAATACAACTACCATATGATCCAGCAATCCCACTTCTGGGTATTTATCTGAAGAAAATGAAAACACTAACTCAAAAATATATTTGCATCCCCATGTTCATTGCAAAATTGTTCACAATAGCGAAGATATGGAAACAACTTGTGTCCATCAGTAGATGAATGAGTAAAGAAAATGTGGTATATGTATTGAATGGAATATTATTCAGCCTTAAAAAAAGAATGAAACCTTGCCATTTGTGACCTGGATGGGCCTCGCGGACATAATGTTAAATAAGTCTGGCAGGGAAAGACAAATACTGTATGACCTCTCCTGCTTGTGGGATCTATAAAAACAATCTCATAAATACAGAGAACAGATTATTAGTTGCCAGAAGCAGCGAGGGGTAAGGGCTGAGAGAAATGGGTGAAGGGGTTTGTTTGTCTGTTTATCCTCACCCAAGGGTGTTGTGTTTTTTTCACTACTTTTTAGCGAGAGGAAGGGAAAAAGAAAGAGAAACATTGATGTGAGAGAGAAACATTGATTGGTTGCCTTATTGTACTTGCCCTGACCGGGATCAAACCCGCGACCTCTTGGCCTATGGGACTATGCTCCAACCAACTAAGCCACACCAGCCAGGGCTATTTAAAATTTTTTTTAAGTAAAAAATAAAATAAAATAAAATTTAATGAATACCTAAGCTGCTCCAGGCCTTTTCTAATAAGTAAGTTACAAATATTAACTTGTTTATTCTTCCTGCCAGTGTTGTGAGGTAGGGACTTATTCTGAATTTATAGATGAGGCAAAGAATGATTAAGTAATTTATTTGCTTAAGGTCACAAAGATAGTAAGACACTAGGTTGGTGTTTCTAACCTTAAGGATAATTTGCTCTGGCAGTGATTTAGCACTGCCTATACATGCAGACTTACTGACTTCTTTATTTCATATTCCACGAGGACATGCCTTAAGAGGCTGTTCATGAGGAACGTTGCCTCTGGTTTTCAGCAGTCTTAAGTTCAAGTCCAGGCTTAGCCAGTCTTTTCGCTGTGCCTTTGGGAAAGCTGATTCCTCTTTTATAAAATAGTACCCCATCCAAATATTCATGGTGACTGTTTACCGATGGCCTCCTATATGCCGGATGTTGTTTGAGGTGTTTGGGATGTCATGTTGGGGACAAAGTTCCTGTCTTCATGGACCATAGTTCCTAGTGAGAGAAACAGGGAAAAAGGTAAACAAAGGACTGTTCTGGGTAAAATTATTAGTGATAAATAATGAGGGAAATAAAGCAGGCTAAGGAGATGCAGAGCAACAGAGGAGGTTATTTTGGACAGAGAAGTTTTAGAATGGCCTCTGAGGTGGTGATCATATCTGAGATATGAAGAAAATAAGAGGGAGAGCCTTGATGTTTGGGCAAGAGGGTCTCAGGCAGAGGCAGGACACCTTGAGATGAAAGGTGTGTGACGGGGACCCACGAGGAAGCCAGTGTGGGTGGAGTGGAGAGAGAGCCGTAGGACTTGAGATGGGGTAATGGGGGACCCGGTCAGGCTTTGGATTTGATTCACTGTGTGCACTGGTGTGAGCAGTGTACTGTGATGGGCATTCGAGAAGTGTGGTTTGGCTTTTGTGTGGGGCATCTCCTGTTGTGGAGCCAGAATGGAAGAAGAGACAACAGGAAGCGGCTGTTATAGTCCAGGTGAGAGGTGATGGAAGCACGTTCCCAGCGTGAGCTCCTCCTGGAGGGCTATGGTCTGGAACACCCTTGTCGCAGATGTCCTTGGTCTAAACTGATCACGCTGTTTAAAATTGCTACTGTTTCCATGTCTAGCATCCCTATGCCTATTTTTCCCCCTTTTTTTTGGTCTGTATTTCTTTTCTCTGTAGTATGTCTTGTTTTCTAATACACTGTGTCCTTTACTTGTTTGTTAGGTTTATAATTTATTGACATTCATCACTTGTCAGAATGTAAGCCCCCAAAGGGCAGGGATTGTTTTTGGCTTTGCTCTCTAATATTTCCCGGTTGCCTTCGGCAGAGTGACTCAGTGTGTGAGCTCAGTAGGTAGCAACTAAATGGGTGGTTCATGTGGTGGTGGGGAAGGTGAGAAGGGGTTCAGTTTGGGGTGCATTTTGATGACGAAGCTGATGGGATTTTCTTCTGGATGATCTCATGCATTTCTAGAAATTATTCTGATAAATTGGAGGTAATAAACTTAACTTGGTAGCTGATGTACATCAGTATAATCATATTATCGAAACTCCAATATTCCTGAAAGAGTTACATGTTACTCTTTTATGTGAAAGTAAATTAATGGAAAAAAAAAAAGATCCAGGTCAGCAATCTACAGCCAGTGAGCCAAACCCAGGCTGTTGCCTCTTTTTGTAAATAAAGTTTGATCACCACACAACCACACTTGTTCGCTTATGGAATGTCTGTGGCTAACTTTGCCGTACAGCGGCAGAATTGAATGGTTGCAGTAGAGGCTGTATGGCCCTCAAAGCCTAAAATATTCACTTTTTGACTCTAGGAAAAGTTTACCAAATCCTGATATAGAGCATTAAACTGAGTTTATGGTGTTGTCGGTTTTACAGTATGGTAGATCATAATACCATTTCAAAAGTTGTTACAGTGAAGTAATGTTGATGAAAGCAAATAGTGAACAATGAGAAGGTGTTTGGTCATGAATCAGTATTGACTTGACAGAATTGATTTATTTGTAAAATATCAAATGGCAGAATTGAGAAGGAAGTTCTACAAGTGATTAATGGAATTGAACTATCATCGGGTATTTTAGGCCCTCATTCAGTCCCTCTCGCCCTGTGTAAAATGCACAGCTGAAGTCAGGTCTTAGAATGCTTCTCAGAGAACACTTCTAGAATCATGTAACCCAAGGCCAAAGGCAAAGAACATCATTTTCTCAGACTCAGTGTATTTAAAATTTTGCTGTGGATCTCTAATAAAATACAAACGCCTCAACGTGCTGTTCAGTCTTATCTCCAGCCTGACTCTGTAACAATCCCTGCTTTCCTGTCACTCACACTAATCCCCGCCCCCCAGTCTCTCTAGGCTATTTGCTCTTAACTTCCCGTTGGAGAGACAGTGTCATTCCTCTCCTTGCCCACTTGGAAAGCACTTGTGAAGTCCTACCTTCTTACTAATGACCTGACCTAAAATGCCAGAGGGGGAAGTGGATGAAAGCTTTCCTGGTTCCCCATTCCAGTTATGGTTGTTTCCTTCTTCGATTGGACCACTCCCGTGTTCTGTGTATTGTTCCTCACATTACTTGCGCATCGGTCTTAGTCTTCCCTACTAGGCTCTTCAAACTGATGACATAGTGTTTTGTACAAAATAGGTCCTCAATAATTATAGAAGTCAAATGATTTAATCTAACAGATGTTTACCTGTGATGCACTTCGGTATTTTTTATTCTATTTTGATAATTAAAAAATAAAATGCTGATTACAACCCACAATTTGGAAAACTGTACTTTAAGGTACCTTTGTGGTTGACCAAGGTCATTGACTATTTTGGCGAGTTTTGAGATTGCCTCTGAGTCTCCCCTCAAGTGGAGCCAAGCATGGGATAGAATTACCAGAGTGGTTACGTCTATTGCTGCCGCTGTGCTGCTGCTTCTGCTGCTCTTGCTAATGGCTTCGGTTCTGTGGTCTGTAATGCAGCTTAAGGCATGTGAGTTCCCTTTCTCCTTTGTCAAAAGGCCTGTGTTCTTCTAGCAACGGAACGTGTAAATAGATGGTTTGAAAATTCTAAAGGCCCTGTATTAGTTATTTATTGCTGTGTAGCTGGTCTTGTATGTCCCCACAGGTTTTGCTGCTATGGATTTCAGCCAGCCTCAGATTGATAATGTTGGTTGGGGGGGTTATATTGTTTCTGGACATGTACTATGTAGCTAGGCCTATCATGGTTGCATCTGTACTGAACAGGTGCAGACCTTTTTTCTGTCATTGTCCCTAAACAATACAATATAACAATTACTTACATAACACGTACATTTTATTAGGTATTATAATTAATCTAGAGGTAATTTAAAATATGTGGGACAACTTGAACAAACAAGGAAAACGGGGACAGACGCACAGATGGAGAGCAGGATGGCAGCGAGTGGGGGGTGTTGAGGGGATGGAGGGATTCAGCAAAAAGGAAAAAGGGCCCATGGACATGGACAACAGTGTGGTGATTGCTGGGGGGTAGGGGGTATAAAGAGACTAAATGGTAATGGAAAAAATATAATAAGGATTAAATAAAAAACAAATAAAGTATATGGGAGAATGTGCATAAGTTATATGCAAATACAATACCATTTTGCATAAGGGAATTGAGCATCTGTGCATTTTGTTATCTGTAGGGTGTCTTGGAACCAATCCCCTATAGATACTGATATTATGTAACATATTACTTTAAACATAGCCATTTAAAATAACATTACATTTATTATGTCATTGTGTTTGAGAGTCAGGAGTCTGGGCATAGTTTAACATCCTCTGAAAGGCTGTCATCAAGGTGTCTGGAGGGCTGAGTTTCCATCTGAAAGTTTGACTGGGGAAGGATCTTCCTCTAAGCTCACATTGTTTTTGGGAGCATTGAGTTCCTTGTAGACTTTGGATTGAGGGCCTCAGTTTCTAGCTGGCTGTTTGTCAGCGACCACCCTCAGCTCCTTGCCATGTGTCCCTCCTCATAGGGGAATTTACAATGTGGCAGTTTTTTAAAGTCAGCAAGGAGCTTTCTTGCAAGATAGGTGTTATACAAGGGCGGGCAAAAGTAGATTTATAGTTGTGAGTATGCAAAACACAGAGTTTATTCTTGCATTATTAATTAATTATAGTATTATTTTCCATATGAACTGTAAACCTACTTTTGCCCACTCCTGTATATGTAATTATGCAAGTGACTTATTCTTTTGCCATATTTAATTGATTAGAACCAAGTTATAGATGCTACCACACTTAAGGGGAAGAGATTATACAAGGCCATGAGTACCAAGAGGCAGAGATTATGGGTCCACCTTACAGTCTGTTATCAGGAGGCGCATACATACAAGCATAATGCATTTTTATTGGAGACATCCATTGAGAGGTGATATAGTGTGCTCATTTCTATTTTAAAATCTCTTGGTTATTAAAACGGTCTGTTACTTGATAATTAGTAAAAAAAGGAACCAAGATATAGTAAGCTTTTCTAGGAGATGGATTGTAATTAATGAGTAATTCTAGCTGAATTTATTGTTATATTTCTGCTGTTTCCTACCAGTTCTCCTACTGAATAAGTAGGGTGCAGAGTGGATGAATCAAATCTTGATATCTTGATTGAACCTGAAGTTGTTGATCATTTCTTCCCTTTTTAACCCTCTTTTCCTTAGCTTCCAAATAGGTCCTTTTTGGTTCTCCTCCTTCCTTTAACTTTGTTCGTTGCCATTCTCCCGTCCTGGATTATTTTCTTTTTTATTATGTAGTTTAATTTTTTTATCCTTCATATACCTTTTTTGTGCTGAGCAACTCAGTATGATTTTGATAGTTCTGAACTTGATTTAGTGAGCCAAAGGTTTTCAAACTGGATTCTGATGAAACTGCAGTGTTCTTAGGGGTTATAAGTGGGAAGCTGAGCAGATACAGCTAGAGCTGTAAATCAGTGCTGCTCAAAATGACCCGTCCTGCTTTGTTAAGGATTTGTTACTGCCTCAGACAAGATACCCACAGAAATGAAGAAGTGAATACTTAGAAACTTTTATCAGGTTTGTTTGTTTTGTTTTCATCTTTGGTACTTTAGTTGTAAGTAATATTATATTGTGTCACACCCAGTGCTTTTATGCAGCTCTCATAAAATTCTAAAATATGGCTTGATTCTTCTTTGCAATATTTGTGAAATGAAAACATATTCCTTAGTGACAGGCTGTATTTACTGTAAATACTTTAAAAAATATTGCTTACAATACAAATCTAATTAATGAATTTTTTAATGGTCCCAGTTTACTGATACTAACTCAAGTTGATTATTAGTTGTGACTTACTGAAAAGTGTTGCCAAATTCTAAATATGAATAGCCTACATAGACAGACCCCCCCTAGGCCTCTGCCATCTATTTTTATGGTGTTTGTTGGATTTATTATCTCTTCTTCATTCTATTTTTTATATCATTTTTGGGGGGATATTATTATACTGCATTACATTTGTGGGAGGTGAACTACTTTATCTTTTTTCACAGATAGGACCTGAATTTGGTTCCAGAAGAGGTATTCTTGCTACATGTAATAATTTAATGTCCTCTTCAAATAGAATTGACATTTAGAGAGATATAGCGACCTTCCTTCTATCTGTAGTCTCCCTCCTTTCAGATAGAAACTGGAGATTTGAGTATGAATTTCTATAAATGGAAGCCAGTTCCCCATTCCAGCAGACTCAACCCAGCCAGTCAGTCAGCTTGAGAGAGTGGTCAGCCTCATTGAGTTCATGCTGATATAGGGAAGAGGGAAACGTGCTGAATGAATAGTTATTGTGAGAAAGCTATTGCTTTTTTCCTTTCCTAAACATAGTAGTTTGTTTCTGTAAGACATTTTATGCTCTTACTTACAAAGTTTACTTTTTGTTTTTCTCTCTTAGTTCTTTTGTGAAACTTTCTATTTTCAGGTGTTTTGATTTTTTTGAGGGGGAAGGAGTTATAAATGGAATTGTTTACTTTAGAGAAGGTCAGGTTTAAAAGTCATCAGTCATCATGTGCGTATCTCTCTTTTTTATTTTTAAACAGCACATGAGTGTCTGACTCTCACGTGGTATTTCTTGCTTGGCAGGCTGGTGCCAGACTCAGTGTCTTCTGTTTTTAAGAGATAAATGTCTGGTGGTTTTTATTTTCTGTGAGACATATATGAGTCACACTATCATGAACTGTGTCTTCCCTCCAATCCTCTAAATGTTTTGGACAACTTACCTATACCTCAACATCTATAAGCTAATGTGTTATAAATTTCAACTGTGTGTTTTTAAAGGTTTGATTTGTCATCTGTCATTTTCATTGCTTTATAGGTTGATATAATTATTTCGTAGTTGAGTGAACTAGCAATCCTGTAGGCATTAATTTTGTTTTTGTACTTGTATATTGACTGCAAATTTAGAAGAAGATTAAAGAAAAACTGTAGCCCTCAACCTCTGTGACTTACTTTCGCCTTGGTCCAAAAATGTAGATTTCACTATTGTGTTTAAACCTGTGAATTACACTCTCAAGTGCAGTGCTCACAGTTTATAGTTTTTGTTTTTGTGGGGTTTTTTTTAAGTTTAAAAAACAATCTTATGATAAAAAAGACAACTGAAATATTTTCTGTTACTGAAGGGCTTATTAGGCGTTATCAAAATCATCTTTGTTTCTGCAGTATATTATGACCAGTAGTACTATGTGTAATGGCCAAGAGAATGGATGTGGGAGCTGGACTGTCTGGGATTATGTATTAGTTCCACCACTTAACCGATTGTGTGATGTTTGTGAAATCACATTATTTCTCCATGCCTGATTTTCCTCTTTGTGAAACAGGGAATAATAACACTACCTACCTCAGAAGGTGGTTTCAGGATTAATTTAATACATGTGAAGTCCTTACAGTGGCGCCTGACACTGCCCCGCAGATGCATGTAAAGGTAGCTGTCCCTGGTCATCCTTGTGCCGGCTTAGTTTGACAAATAGTTTGCTAACAACCACAGAATTTTATTAATGAGATATTAAAACTATGTACTAGGATTTAAGTTAGTAAAGCTAATAATTTACAGGATAAACCACTTTTTATGTATAGTTTTTTAAGAAATGAACAGTTGAAACTAAATACTTTTCATTATTAAGAGCTATTACAGAGTAGTATTTTAATCATTAAAAACTAAAAAAAAAGTTATCCACGGAGTTATAAAAACCTAAGTAATGTGGTTTCTGCCTTTTTCTCATTCTATGTTCTTTTAACATTTGCTAATAAGTTCCTATCTGAAGACGTAAAAGACAGCTGATTTTCAGCAAAGTAGCTATCAAGTGTTTTATATTTTATATCTAGAACTTAAGTTTTTAAGTTACCACTGACATTTTCTTGACTGTTGATACACTTCCACATTATTGTTTTAAATAGCCTTTTTTTTAAAATTGGGAACATTTCCTTGAACATTTACTTAGAGTATCAAAAGAAGTTTTTGTTTGTGGTTGGAAAAAATGCCTTTAACCTGCCAATAGAACTTAAAATTGCATAAGAAAATGGGTGTTGATGCTGAGAAATGGTGTGTAGGCAGCAACTCTCTTGTTCTGTCTGAAAACAGTGATGAAATACAAACAACAAATGTGGAATTGCTGTTGCTCTATTTTAGTGTGGGAAAGAGAACTTCAAGGGGGAGAAAATTTCTGCTTTTTAAATAAACTTTTATTATATTTAGGCATGAGATTTTGTTGGCAATTATTTTAGGGATCACAGAAAGCTAACTTCTATAAAATTATTATCATGATTGTTTCATTATATTTGTGCTGGGATTTATCACTTGGAGAGGAGTTTATAGCTTGGGATTCATCATTGAACTTTAGGTGATCTGTGAACTTTTGAAATTGTCTGTAGAATTTTACTTTCATTTTGAAATTTAAGATGCATTATTATAAATAACCAATTTTTTTATTGTAGTAAAATACATATAACATAAAATGTATCATTTTAACATGTTAGGTGTATAGCTTAGTGGCATTAAGTACATTCATATTTTTGTGCAAGCATCACCATTATCCACCTCCAGAACTTTTTCATCATCCCAACCCGAAACTCTGTGAACATTAAACAATAATTCCCCATTCCCGTCCTCCCACCTCCAGCCCCTGGAAACCACCATTCTGTATTCCGTCTTTATGAACTTGACCACTCTGGTACCTCATATAAGTGGAATATTACAATTGTTCTTCCAGTTCATCCATGCTATAGCAGGTGTCAGAAATTCATTTTTAAAGGCTGAATAACATTCCATTGTATGTATCTACCATATTTTGTATATACATTTTGTATATATAGTCCCCCATCGAGGGACATTTGGGTTATTTTTACTTTTAGGCTATTTTGAATACAATACAGAGTACTGCTGTAAACATTGATATACAAATATCTGTTTTAGTCTCTGATTTCAGTTCTTTTGTGTGTATACCCAAAAATGAAATTGTTGAATCATATTGTAATTTTATCTTTAATTTTTTTGAGGAACCAGCATACTGTTTTTCAAAGTGGCTAAACCATTTGATATTCCCACTGTCTATAGAAATTTGTGTTGTGTACATTTTTTCTTGAGATTCAGTCATTAGATTTTATTAAAGCTTCAAGATGATTCTCTATTTTAGTATTTAGTTCTGAACAGAATCATTTTAATTCCTGCACACTTAATGCAGTGAATATTGTATTACAGATATTAGTTGTATTAGGTCTATTCACTTGTTTCCTCATTCCACCAAAACTTCCTTGAGTACTATAAAGTGCAAGACACTATTCTTCAGCTTTAGAAGTATGGGTTAACATGAAAATAGGTAACCCTAGGATATTAGAATCTTGTGGTCAGCAGTCTTGACCACCAGTGTTAATTTTCAAGTTCACTGAAAGACTGAGATGAGAAAGCACAAAAGGTAGCATCAAATATTTTACCTCAGGTCCTTCTGTACTGAGAGTATGGAAACAGACTGGCATTAATTTTATTTCAGATGCATGAAAAGAAACAACAGGTCAACAAACAGTACTGTGTGCCTTTAGGTCCTTGGTTAAACTGTTTTCAATGTGAATATAATGAATTGATTTATGTACATGGATTTTAACAATAGGTCTGTTGTTTACTTTAAAATGGATTATTAATCAATGACATTATCATAGTTGAAATTTTTTCACCTAACTTTAGAATGATGACTAGCAAAAATAAATTAGTTATAGTAGAGGCATGATCCCCTTTTCACTTCCTCCAAGCAACCCAATGACAAAGTCCAACAGTATCTTTTGTCCTATAACCCTACTGCACTCCAAAATGGTCATATAAAGCTGATTATGATAAGTTAAGATTCTATTTAAGATTCTGTTTATTATAGTTTATTTCCAAAGGCAGAATATATTTTTTTAATAAACGAATTTTGGAATAATATATTTTAGGACCAAATTTTTAAATCCAAAACAAACTAAAGAAAATTACATGTAACACCTAACATAGGCTCCAGTAAAAGGAACTGTCTCCCCCAAGATAAGTGATGGCACTCCTCCCGTCCACCTCTTTTCTCCTTTCCCCCACTCCACTTCTGCTCTCTACGTTCCGCCTCACCTCTCCTTTTCTTCCGTTCACAGTCCGTTGTTGATGGGACCGGGGCATATCTCAACTTCAGCTTTGGGCGGGAGAAATTGTCAAGAACAGCCGGCACAGAAGTATTAAACTGTATTTTAGAAAATCTGGATTTTACCTCTTCAGGTTAATTAACTGAATCTCTTGGTCTCTGTTTCTTATTTGTAAAATGAGATGATTGAAGAAGGACAGGAATATACCTTTTAAATTTAATTCTAACTTTGGTTTTTTGGTGGGGAGGGAGGTGGAATATGATTCTAGGATCTGAGCAAAACCCAAAATTCAGAAATCCAACTAATTCCCCAAATAATCTTTGTAAGGTCTCTATAATATTTCTACCTTATAACTCTTACTTAGTTTGAAGTCAGGAATGATTCTTTTTATAAGCTTCATACGTCCAAGTACAAGGTCTCAAAGCTGACACGTAGAAAGATTGCAAATACAAAGAAAATGGTTCAGGTTAAGGCAGGTATAAATTATTGTGGGAAACACCATTTGGTGCGTTCTTTGAAGCTCTTAATGGGTTTTGGCGTATATATTGGTTACTTAGATTAATACATTTCAACTCCATATCAGAGGTAACCTATTAATAATAAAATATAATGATTTGCATAACTCAGATTTAAGCAATGCACCTTAATCCAGTAGCTTTGCCTGAATTCTTCTGTGATTTCCTTGGCTATACCTTCCTCTGGCTTTTAACCTGTATTTTATAATCCCTAAAAGAAAGGGACTGTATTTTAAGAGTGAACCAATATTTAACCAAAATTCTCAGTACATCTCATTGATAGAAATTTTATCCTTGTACATTCCTGAACTAGTTCCAGTTTCCATGAGAATGTGATGTGCTGATTGGCTTAGGTTGTAGTTCCTGAACTAAGTATTAATTAGAAAAAGAAAAGGGATTTTCTTTTGATTAATCATGCCCTACCCTAGAATTGGTACTCCAGTTAGTTTCTCTTGATCTTTATGGGTGACATGAGAGTAGAGCAGATTCCTGAACGAAACCAGTATTCTTTCAAGAAGGGGAATGGGAATAAGTCCAGAACGGGAATCTAAAACATGCCTTGTAGTCCCCCTTTCACTCCCAAACTGCCGTACACATGTTCTTAACTACAATATGCCCTTAAATGAAACCATCTCACCACCCCCTTACGCCTCAAAGAGGGACATTGCAAAATCTCATTTAGTTCCAAGGCCAGGATCTCTGGGTGATAACATACGTAGTCCTCTTTCTCAGCTCTGGTGGAACTTCTTATGGCCTTGCAAACTGGCTAAAGAATAACTTACGTATGTCTATTCATAATGCTGGAGCAAGAGCAGGATGGATGATTGCAATAAAAATTCTCCTTTTTAAAGGAGGATAGTGGACAGCTGCTACACACACTGGCTACTCTTTCATAGCCCATGAACAGTGAGTACTCCTGCTACTGGCAGGAAGTTAATTTCTTGGTCAGTATGTTTGACAGCAAATGATTTTTATCTCTGAGAATGCCTCCTTTTTCCTTGCCTCCTGTGGCACAGCTGAGATGGCCATTGTGAAGGGCAGTCCATTTGGGAACTGCACCTTCTAGTCTCCCTTTCACAGTGAATGTGAAGTCGGAAGGGACAGGTCTCAGGCTGCCCCACAGCAGCAGTTCTCAGTGTGGCCTCCAGACCAGCAGTATTAGCATGACCTGGATAGCAAATTATTGGGTGTCGCCCAGATCGATTGATTGAAATCAGAATAGGGGCTCCAGCAATCTGTCCTTTAACACCACCTCCGAGAGTATCAGACACACTCTCTAATTTAAAAACTGTTGCTTTAGACATTTAGCAGGGTTTTTGTGATTTGGCAAGTCAGCTTCCTTACAAACTAAGCGGACTACTCATCAGCCCGTGGTCAGTTCCAATCGCAGGAGCCATAGAGGCTGCCTGGGCATCCTTTCAGAGCCTGTGAGAGCCTGAAGCCGCTGCCTGTATCTTGGGACCTTATACCACTGCCCCGTGTGAGTCTTCGCTTGTTCTTTGCCTTTATCTGCATCGGGACTTCATTTTTACAGCGATGTGTATTGTCTTCTTTGTTAGGCAAGGGCATGCCTGTAAGTGGGCGGTGCTTGGGAAAGGACAGTCGTGAGGGGGAGGATTAAGTGTCTTCGGGGCTCCAGTCTCATCTCCTGTGTAATCTCTGACTTCCTAGCCTTTTCACAAACCTTAGCTTGGCTCCCACAATTTGGCTTTTTGTTTGTTCGTCTGTTTTTGTTTTAACCCTACAGGAGTCCACATTGCTAGACTTTGCCTTTTGGGGTTATAGAGGCAGAGAAGGCACCTTGTATTGAAGATCTGTTTCCCCCCTCTCTACCTTCAACCTAATCTTATCTTTATCCAGTCTAGAAGAAGTAGGCAGCACATTTCATCCTTCTTAATTTGGTACCATTTAAGTTTCTTTTACTTGAAGCTGCTGTAATAAATGCTTGGAGTAATCATGAAATTTGAAGTATTCCCTCATTGGTTAAGAGTACTGATACTGAGCTCTTCCTATCAGGGTTAGAAACTTGGGTCACCTTACAGGGGCAGGAAGCATGTAAGAAAAAGCAAGTTCCTTCTCTGTTGTCTGGACTTTCTCTCTTCCTCTATCGACCCCTAGTGTCAGGGCCTCACAGGGAGCAGTTGGCAAAGTGTGGAATCCAAGGAATAGTACTCACAGGTGAAAAACACTGAACTATTGATACACTGCACAATATGGATGAAAGAAGTCACACACAAAAAAACTAATTTATTGTGAGAGAACAGACACTGGGTACTGTTGTGGGGAGGTGAAGGAGTGACTGGAGAGAAAGGTGACAGAGACATAAGAAACCTTTGCAGTTGATGGATATGTTCAGTATCTTGATAGGAGTGATTGTTTCACAGATGTATTCATATGTCAACACTTATCAGATTGTACACTTTAAATATGTGCAATTTATTTATGTCAATTTTACTTCAATAGTGCTATTAAGATTAGTAAAGTATTCTTTAAAATTATACATAGTAAGCAATCAAATACAGTCCTTCCTTCTCCATTGCTCTGCTGCACAGATCTTTTGAGGTTTCTAATAAGTAGGAGGAGCTGGGTGTAAACATTAGACCTGACTCAGTCTGTGTCCCTATAAACTTTTTTTTAATTGTATTTTTTCCGTTACCATTTCACCCCCTTTTACCCCTCTCCCCCTCGCAATCACCACTTTGTTATCCATGTCCCTGAGCCTTTTATCCTTTTTGCTTGATCCCTCTTCTCCCTCACCTCCCCCTTGCCACCCCGACCCCCGCCACCCCCGCCTCATAGCTGTCATCCTGCTCCCTGTCTATGGCTCTGTCCCCATTTTCCTTGTTAGTTCGGGTTGTTCATTAGATTCCACATATGAGTGAAACCATATGGTACTTTTCTTTCTCTAACTGGCTTATTTCACTTAGCATAATATTATCCAGGCCCATCCATGCTATTGCAAAGGGTAAACTTTTCTTCTTTTTTACGACTGAGCAGCATTCCATTTGTAAATGTCCCGTAGTTGTTTTATGTACTCATCTTACAGGTGGACACTTGGGCTGCTTCCTTACCTTGGCGATTGTAAATAATGCCACAGTGAACATAGGAGTGCTTATATGCTTACAAAATAGTGTTTTGGGTTTCTTTGGATATATTACCAGAAGTGGGATTACTCTTTCCAACTCCAGTTTTCTTAATCAGAAAAAATAGAGCTTCTACTACTGGCACCAAGAATATCTGACAACGAGGCTATGCGTCTCAAAATGAGGAGTATGAGACACTGCTTCACATCCTTTTAATTAAGTCCTCTTCCTCCCCTCTTTCTTTTTTCTGAGTGTTGGAAAGATACCCCATGGGTTTCCGCTCTGGCCTTTCTTTCCTCCTATATGTATGGAAAGAGAAAATGAGAGTACCTCCTATGGATAGGCCACACCTGCATATTTTGGTAGTGAATTGATTAACTGTGTCATTAATTTGGAGGTGCTCCCAAGAAATGGCAGTGGGAAAAGAAAAGCCTTGAACTAAATCAAATTGATGAATGTGTTACAAAGGCTTTGATTTGCTGAATTTCAGCCATTATATTGTACAAATGTAATAAATTTACATATTATAAAAACATTTCCTCTTAATAAGGCAGCAACCACTAAGGTAATCATATCTAGAAACTCAGCTTAAACTGCAGATGTTCTTTGGCAAGTGGAATGGCGTTTCAGTTGAAAGAAATAAATTGTCTTGTTCCTTGAGTAAATGTCGCATTGGAGTATGCTTCTGATGAATAGAGGCTCTGGGGAGGCCTACAGCTGTTTCAAGTTAACGTGTGTTTTTTTTGTAGCTAACAAGTGAGGTACAAAAAAGGTTATTTTCTGAGTAATTATATATACCCATATTTTGCTGTGTGTAATGTGCACTTGTTTGCCCAAATTTTTGAGGGAAAAATAAGGATGAGCGTTATACATGGGTATGATGAGTACATACCATGGGTATAATAATGGGCTTAATAATCCTGTGTATAATGCGCACAAGAGTGGTGTACATTATACATAGGAGCGCATTATACACGGCAAAATACGGTAGTTTCTTTGAGAATTTACCATGTGTTATGTATGTTTTAGTTACTTTTAGTGGTATATTTCTTTTATAATAGTGAAATTTAAATGACTTACAATGTGGTATTCTGTCATGGATATCAGATCAATGGAATCATGTATTAACCTAGAAAAATGTTCATTTTTATATGTTGAAATAGTATGACATAGGAGTTCTTAGTGTCAAATCCCAACCTCACCACTCATTACTAGCCTTGAAGAAGTTACTTAGTCTCATTCTTTTTTCAGTTTCTTTATCTTTAAAAAAAGGACAATAAAAACATGGAATTTATGAGGTTGCTGCAGGAATTAAAAGTGATTTAATACATGAAAAGTGCTTAAAATAGTGCCGTGCACACAGTAAGCATTGTGTAACTATTTGCTTACCATTTATTACTGTGACAGCAAGAGTGTTTTATTTTAAGCATCTGGACATGGAAAGATTATTTCTTCATACATTATTTACAATTTGAACATTTTAAAAATAAAATGTTTATCAGATTGGAAATAGAGTTATTGGGGAAAACATTGTGAGACTTTTAACACATACTAGCACATAGTAAGTGTTACTGTCATCAGCAATCAGTGAGTCCCTGGACATGGAATTATGAAGCCAAATTGGAATAATTTTATCTTGATAAATCTTAAAATTAAACAGTTTTTCTTACAATTCACTTTTGCCCCCATCAAAAGGCAGTTTCTTCAGGGTTACGCTCTGTAGATTCCCCCGCCTCTTGAGAAGGAAGTTCTCCGCTGGTCTATTGCCATCTCTAGAACATGATGTTTTAGTGTTTCTGTTTGAGTTTTTAAACTTACATATTTTCTCCATCTGAGATAAATTTTTACCTTTTCCCTCCTAATGTTTCTGAAAACAGTGTGGTTCTTTATAAAGGATTGAATTCTATATTTAATTGGGGTTAGTAGCTTTTATCATTCCCCCGTCCTGCCCTGTCCCAATAAAGAGCTAATATTGAATCAGCAGGGATTCCTACAATCAGTGAAGTAAATAAGGTGTAAGGTACACGAAGGAGAAGACAATAAACTATTGTGCACCTGAGGCCTGAGTGGGAAAATCTTTTCTCTAACAGAGGTTTGGGTAGTCATCTTGATAGCCAGTGACTGTGCATTAAGGACATGCTAGCTCCCTCATTTTATCTCTGATAAATGGTATTTTGTCTCTTGGCCCTGTTTTAGGTAGTGATCTTCTGAAGGTAAAGACAGGGTTGAATTTTATTTAGATTATTAGAATCTTAATTAGAATTCTAGCTCTCAGATTTGGAGAATTTGTTGAGGTGAAAATGATGGGTAATAGCATAAATGCTTAGGCACTACTTTTCCATTTCATTTTAAAACACCTCTTCTCTTCATTATGTAATTACACCATTATTCGACCCAAACAGATTATTTTCCCACCCAGGATAGAAAATTATCTGAATTTTGCTTTCCAGTTTCAACGTAATTGAAATGTAAGATTTTCTTTTTTTCTTTTCCCAGGATGTTTTGACCAGTGTTAGAACAATACCTTTTATCCCGGGTGCCAAAATATGGCACCTGTTACATGTTATAGGATTAGCTGTGGCCAGTGTTTCCTGTGAGATTTTACCCTAGCAGAGGTCAGCCTCCAGAGCAACTGAGGAAGCAAAAACAATAGCTCTCTTCACTAAGACTCCTTCACTTTTAAACTACAGTCAGATTTTTGGAGGGTAGGTGTATTTAGTCTGTGGTTAGTCAAACCTCTAGGAGATTAACCCTTAGATATGTCTTTCTTTAGTTTAACAGCAGACGAGTGTTAAGTGTTAAGGCACAGGAAGTAAATAAATGTTATGTCTAACCTCACCATTATGTAAATTTGGCTTGAATTCAGGCATATAATAATAGTACCACTTTTTGTTTTACAAACACATATGCCTTGGTTACAGTCTTACAGATCCCAATTCAGTAAGTTTGGTAAGGGAGTCAAGTAACCTGTATCTAAAATGAAAAACATACAAACAAATGAAAAAGCAAACTCCAAGATGTAGAGAACCTTTATGAGTAGAAGTGGGGAAACTGTGTGTGTGTGTGTCTGTGTGTATGTACTTTATAGATACAAGTATACATCTACTTGGTAATATTATTTTTGAAAGGGTATTACTGCATTTCAAACCTGACAGTATATTGGGAATGTGTCTTAGATGGCAGAACCACAATATAAAAGGATAAATCATGTGCATTTATATACATATAATTTATACCATAGTAGGAGATATAGATACCTTCAGAGTCCCTGTTTCTTTGTTAGCTTGGATATTTATGAGTTAATTCAAATCTGTAGCACAAAGTCATCTTGTACGGGGTCTCCAGCTCTAATGACCAATCAAGTATTTTTGTTTCACCAGCAACTATTATTTGTTGATTGTATGCAGCTGCTGTCTTTGAAAGGTATAAATAATAGGTTAGCCTTAGTTTTTTGTACCACTGTCCTTGTTTTATAAAACTAAACATAACAACGTAGGTGGAATAGAAAAACATTTTTAGAAAAGTATGTGCTTTATGACTGACAGAACTGCACCTTCTTTCAGCATGCTGTTTTGCTAAACATATTCTGAAACAATTGTTGCTATTATGAATTTGGGACTTTGTCTCCCAGGGAGCATACTACTAGCTACAAATATTGTAGAACACTCTGAATATCTAATGAATTATTATTGTTGCTTATTAATTATATTTCTTCTGTGTCTCTATAAACTGGTATGTTACCTAATTTAGGCTAATATTCAGTCAAAGCTATTTTCTTTCTATTTTTACCTGTACATCTTCAGTTGTAAAGATTATAGAAATGTAAGGAAACTTGAGTGGATATTACAGAATCACCTGCAGCAGTAATTTCTCTAAAATTTGATGGATTTTTGCTGGTCTCTGGTGAAATGGGATATATAAGGAAAATAAAATGAGTTTTTCCTGAAGCTATATGTGTGGTCCTTCATCATGGCACTTCTGTTTTGGTGTTAAAATAAGCTCTTTTTGTTTTTTAATAAAACAGTGACACTACAGGTTTTTAAAATAAAAAGTTGGCACCCTATTTGGTGGTCAGTTTTAAGTGTGTGCATTTTACATTTATTGCTCTGCGACATCTGGGCGTCTGAGAACTACTGATAGAAAATGTGCGGTTATTTGAAAGCGGACGCCGTGGCCCTTTGATTTCTCTTGTTGGGTAGTCTGTTTGGCACGGTGTATGCGCTGGGTTGTGCTTATATCCTGTGTAGGGTCCCTGACCTTATAGTTTTACTAGTTTGCTAGCTTTAGTTTTCGGTTCTCAGCTGCATGGCCTTGAAGACAAAGGGGCAGACCGTTTTGCCTGGCAAATCCACATTATTGCCCTGTGCCTTCTCCATTCCAGCTTTCGCTGTCCCTGCCTTGTCTCATCTTACCAGATTTTTTTATTTTCCAGGAAGATAAAATTATAGTTGCCAGTCCATCGTTCTGCTTTGCTCTGGTCTTAGCTCTGTAACCAAGTATTGGCTTGACGTCTGGTCTGGTCCAGTATGAAATCACCCATAGTTTTGAGTATTTATTGATACTCTAATAGTAAACAAAGCACTGTGTTAGATGCTACAGCAGATAATAAGATACATGCCTATTCTTTAAGAAAACTGCAGTCTACTAAGAATATTAAATACCCAAATAATTACATACTTTTTCCCACTTTTTAAAATTTTGGTAAAACACACATAACAACAGTTGCCACCTTAATCATTTGTAAGTGTACAGTTCAGTGGTATTAAATACAGTACATTAACGTTGTGCAGCCATCACCAACATCCATTCCCATAAGTCTTTTCATCTTGTAAAACAGAAACTCTATACCCATTAAACAACTACCCATTCTCCCCTCCCCCAAGCCCCAAGCAGCCACCATTCTACTTTCTGGCTCTGAATTGGACTAGTCCGTATTCCACTTAGTGTAATTCCACAAAGTTCCATTATTTTGTAACATGTTGCAGAATTTTCTTGATTTCAAAGGCTGAATGATATTCCATTGATTTTTGCTTATCCATTCATTTGTCGATAGATACTTAGGTTGACTCCACATTTTTCCTATTTTCAATAATGCTACCATTGCTATGAATATGACTGTACAAATATATCTTCGAGACCCTCTTTTCAGCTGTTTTAGTTATATGCCTAGAGGTAGAATTGCAGGATTGTATGGTAATTGTAATTTTAATTTTTTGAGGAAGCACCATACTATTTTCTACAGCTGCTATACTATTTTATGTACCCACCAGCAGTGCACAAGGATCCCAGTTTCTCCACGTGTTCACCAGTGCTTGCTGCTTTTTTGTTGTTGTTTTTTTCTCTTTTTTTAATAATAAAAGTTAGCTTTAATGAAAGAAACTTTAAATGGACAGTTACACAAATAAGTAAGATAAAACCGCTGAATTAATTGCAGTGCTTAGTTTAGCATCTTAACTATTAGAGGGATGTACTAAATGTTTGCTAAATTGAATGGAGTACTATCACTTTAGAGAAAATATTTTATTTTAAGTCATTCTATTAAGCCCTTCAAACAATTCACTGTGACCTTGATATAATTGGCAGTGTCCAGAAATAGTAATTATCTTTTTTATAGAATCTAAGTACCTGTAAATAAGGTCATCTTTAAGGATGCCTGAATACAAACTAAACTGAAAATAAATAAATTTAAGAGCTCCCAAGAACTGTTGAATGTATAAGAGCTTGAAGAACTTTAGAAGAGGTAGGCATTCACCACCCACAAATGTTAGTGCTTGATTTGTGGGGAGAGTTTGCAAATAGTTGAACACCACCACGATTTTAGATTCATGCACTTTTTGAATGTTTCTCTCTTTGGTTTTGATAGTTACCATCCTAATAGGTATGATTGTAGCTTGGATTTGTATATATTTCCTTAACTATTAGTGCTGTTGAGTATGTTTTTGTGTGCTTATTGACTACTCACATATCTTCTTTGGAGTAATGTGTAGTCAAGTCTTTTGCCCGTTTTTGAGCCTGGTTGGTGGTTTTTTATTGGTGAGTTTTGGAGTCCTCTATGTATTCTCAATATTATCCCTTAATAGATACATGATTTGCAAATATTATCTCTCATTCTATGGGTTGATTTTTTACTTTTATTTGATAGAGTCTTTCGATATAAAAAACTTAAACTTTTTCCTGAATTTCAATTTATCTGTTCTTTCTTTTTGTTTCCTGTGCCTTTGTGGTATTATACCCAAGAAATCACTGCCAAGTCCAATGTCATGAAAATTTTGTCCTGTGTTTTCTTCTAAGAGTTTTATTGTTTTAGATCTTATATATAGATTCTTGATCCATTTTCAGTTAATAATTGTACATGGTGTTAGATAGGGGTCAAATTCTATTCTTTTGCATGTGAATATACTGTTTTTTCGACACCCTTGTTGAAAAGGCTCTCTTTATCTCATTGAATGACCTTGTCGCCCTTGTCAAAAGTCACTTGACCACTATGTAAGGGTTTATTTTAGGACTTTCCATTTTATCCCATCGATTTGTATGTCTGTTTAGGACATTATCACACTGTGTTGATTAATACAGCTTTGTAGAAAGTTTTGAAACCAGGAAATGCGAGTCATTCAGTCCGCCCCCCACCCCCCATGTTGTTTTGGTTATTTGAGGTCCCTTCGGAATTCAGATGAATTTTAGAATAGGCTTTTCTATTTCTGCAAGAAACATCATTGGAATTTTGGTAGGGATTGCATTGAATCTGTAGATTACTTTGGGAAATATTGGCATTTTAACAATATTAAGCCTTTCAATCACTGAATGTGGGACGTGTTTCATTTATTTATGTTTTCATCAGTTTCTTTCAGAAATGTTTTGTATTTTTACTGTATGTCTTTCACCTCTTTTATTAAGTTCAAAGTATTGTTTTTAATGCTATTGTAAATGGAATCGTTTTTGTAATTTTCAGGTTTTTCATTGTTCATGAATAGAAATGTAGCAGTTTTTGTGTGTGATTTTACTCTGTATCGTGCTACTTTGCTGATTCATTTATTCTAACAGGTTTTGTTTTTTTTTTAATTTATGGATTTTCTACAATAAGATCATATCATCTACAAACAGAGATAATTTTACTTTTTTTTAGTTTAAATGTTCTTTTTTTCTTTTACTCGTCTCATTATTCAGGCTAGGACATTCCAGTACAATGTTGAATGGAAGTGGTAAAAGTGGACATCTTTACCTTGTTCCTGATTTTAGAGGAAAAGCCTTCAGTCATTTATCACTGAGTATGTGGTCACAGTGGGTTTTTAGATATGGCTTTTATTAAGTTTAGGAAGTTTCTATTTCTACTTTGATTGTTGTTATACTGAAAGGCTGTTGATTTTGTAAAATGCTTTTTTGGCATTAATTGATATGATTATGTGTTGTTTTCCTTCATTTTGTTGATATTGCATATGATACTGATCAATTTTTGTATTTTGAACCATCCTTGCATTCTAAGAGTACATCCCACTTGGTCATAGTATATAATTCTTTTAGTATGCCGCTGAATTCTGTTTGCTTGTATTTTGTTGAAGATTTCTGCATCAGTGGTCTGTACTTTTGTATTCGTGCAGTGTCTTTATCTGGCTTTAGTATTAAGATAATTCTGCCTTCATAGAATGAGTTCAGAAGTGTTTCCTCCTCTTCAGTTTTTAATAAAAGTTTGACAGTGGCCCCAGCTGGTGTAGCTCAGTGGATTGAGTGCCAGCCTGAGAAACAAAGGGTCGCTGGTTCGATTCCCACTGTAGGGCACATGCCTGGGTTGCAGGCCGGGTCCCCAGTGTGGGGTGCATGAGAGGCAATCACACATTGATGTTTCTCTCCCTCTCTCCTTCCCTTCCCCTCTCTAAAATTAAATAAATAAAATCTTAAAAAAAAAAAGTTTGGCCATGTTTAGTGTTTGTTTTTCTCTATATGCTTGGTAGAATTTACCAGTGCAGTAATCAGGCTTTTTTTCTCCCATAAAAAATATATCAGTTCAGGTGAATTTTTAAAAGTCTCACTCTGATTTTTTAATTTTCCAGAACTTGTGATATCTAAAGATGCTCTTTAAAAGAAAAAAGCTGAATATATTAAAACTTTTAGTTTTCATTTGTTTCATGTGATTCAGTTATAAAGTTTATATGTATCATGCATTTAAACCCTTTGAAATGTTTTAATTTGTGAAAATTTATTATTTCACTTGTTTAGTTCCTGTAGTTTAAAAATATCCTACCACATGATGCTTTTTAAGATTTCAGCGTTAAACTTCTAAATTGAGTACCTAATGTACCTCTGCTTTTGAGGTATTTAGTTAGTTCTTGGCCTGTGACCATGTAACAACCAGTGCAAAAATTAGTGTGGTTAACTAATTATATTCTTCTAGCATAGTCATCTAGGCCTGTCCAGGATTTTCCATCTTTCTTGCAGTTCAGCAGCTGTCCTCCTTTTTGTTTTGGCTTTCAGCAGTCTACCTTCAAAGGTCTTTTGTTTTCTGACAGTTGAAGAAACTGACTCGGTGTTACTCTGAGACAGTTATTTAATTGTTTGCAGATAACTGAAACACTCTGTGATGGTTTCTATGATGATTCCTTTTATTTTTATTTTTTTAAGATTTTATTTACTTATTTGTAGGAGTGGGGAGGAGAAAGAGAGGGAGAGAAACATCAGTGTGTGATTGCTTCTCACGTACTGCCCACGGGGAGTCCGGCCGGCAACCCAGGCATGTGCCCTGATGGGGAATCAAACCGGCAGCCCTTTGGTTCGCAGGATGGCACTCAGTCCACTGAGCCACGCCAGCCAGGGCGATTCCCTTTATTTCATTGAAGGCTTGTTATGTTGAAATGATTGGTCATCATAATTTTTAATGATTGAGAAAATTGTTTTTAAACCAAGTAGCATCAAAAAACGTATTTTCTGATTTTGTATTGCATACAGTTGTGGATTATGACAAATCCCTTCCCTTTTTAAATGTAAGACAGCAGGTTTAATTCTTGGTTAGTGCTATTGTAACATACTGAAAGAAATATACTATAGCAATGTTCACTTTACTGAAATAATATAAAATGTTTTGATAACTGCAAATAAGGATGAAGCCATCTTATAAAATAGCTTAGAACTTCAAAAACATAGCATTTCAACAACCTTAATTAACCCCAAGAGAGCAGTTTAGTGAAGGATATTTTGAATTCTTTTTTTAAAGAGATATTATTTATTTTTATAAAGATGGGAAGGGAGGGAGAAAGAGAAGGAGAGAAATATCAATGTGTGAAAGATACATCGATCAGTTGCCTCTCACATGCCCCCAGTTGGGGACATGGCCTGCAACACAGGCATGTGGTCTGACTGGGACTCGAACCAGCGACCTTTTGGTTCACAGGCTAGCACTCAGTTCTCTGAGCCACACCAGACAGGACATCATATTTTGAATTCTTAATGTAATATTTGTACTTACTAGCTTATTTTCATTATTATAATTGTTTCCAAGTATCATTTTGTTTTATTTAAACTTTTAGGTACACTTTTATGAGCTGTTTTCCATGGGGGATATCTTTCCACTTTTATTAAGTGAGGCAGTAGGAAAATATGGTTTGTTTACCACAGTTGATTTAAATCAACCTATCAGTAACCCATCTGTTTCATAAAGTTAGGTACACTTGGAACATGGTAATGTATAATTATTTTCTTGCAGAGTTGTTTAGAAACAGTCATATCAAACAACTATCAGCCAGTATTTAACGATCACTTGCTAGATGGAGACTCTGTTCTAAATGCTTTACATGTGTTAAGTCATTCATGTTATAAAAGTTTAAAATAAATGTTTTACTTCCTTTCTCCTGTTTTCCTTTCTCTTCTCCAGGCTGGTGTCCCTTAAGAAAGTTACCTTTAAGAAATAGCGCAAGTAAGAAATAGTAGTAGTTTCTCCTAAGATTGTCCACTTAACTTATGAAGCTCTCCATCGGTAATAGGAGAAAAAAGAGAAAGGATTCAGGAGACCTAAGTGATACCAGGAGATAGAGCAGGTTCCCTGGCTGGGTGCTGACTTACCTTGAGGGAATGCCCGTCACGATGGGGAGTCACAGGTGAATGAATAGTGGGGCCTGCCTCATCGAGCAGATCATGGAGCTGCTTGAGGTGAGGAGAAGGTCAGAGAGAACAGTCTGCTTTGAAAACCTGAACAGTAGAATTTTAAAAACATGGCACTCCAAACAAGGTGATACAATTTGCCAAAGAGCCAGCAGGAGGATGAGAAACAGAACTTGTAAACAGCAAAGATGGAAAAACTGGCCTGGGCCAGTGGCTGGACAAGAAGCCTAGTCTTAGATTTCCAAAGAATAAAAGAGAGAAATACAAGTTTTAAACAATAGCTTTATACACAGGATAATGGGCATTGGCCATATCTCTTAATATATATACTATGTTACTTTATACTTCATGTCAGATGATTGCTTATGTTATGTCTTATCTACGTTTGTATGTAGTGAGGATATTTGTTACACATTTATTCTGGGAGGCAGCTTGCTATGACAACAGCATGGAATTTGAAATTTCATAGGTCCAACTTTGAATTTCAGCTCTTGAGATTTGAGTTATACCAGGTCTGTGCAAAAAAAAGTCCGGCCATTGTTAATATAACAAGAACGATTTGCCCAACATCGATGTAACCTGGCAGCCAAGGATAGTGGACTGGAATGTGCATGTGTGAACAATGACGACTTCACTGTACTAGTCAGTGGGGGTAATGGATGCTGTTGAGTGAGCATGTGTACTGTGTGGCTGTCATATTCAAAATGACTGAGTGAGTAGAGCAACGAATCTGCATCAGATATTGCGTTAAGCTTGAACAGTCCTCTGTGAAAACTATTTGGATGATTCAGAAGTCCGCAGCTATGGGCAACTGGTGACTGGCAGCTTCATCACAACAATACAGCTGCTCATGCATCATACCTCATGTAGAGTTTTTTGGTGAAACATCAAATCACCCAGGTGACTCAGCCCCGTTATGGCCCAGATTTGGCACCCTGCGACGTCTGGCTTTTCCCAAAACTAAATCACCTTTGAAAGGGAAGAGATGTCAGACTGTCGATGAGGTTCAGGAAAATGTGATAGGGCAGCTGAGGGTGATTGGGAGAACTGTGTGAGGTCCCAAGGTGCCTACTTTGAAGGGGACTGAGGCGTCTCATTGTCCTATGTACAATGTTTCTTGTATCTTTTTCAATAAATGCCTCTTATTTTTCATGTTACATGGCTGGATACCTTCTGGACAGACCTCACAGACCTTGAGTAAACTACTTATTTGACCACTCCCCCGCTGCTGGTTTTACAGAGATATAATTGACATCTAACATTGCCTAAGTTTAACATGTACAACGTAATGATGTGAGATACATATATATCGTACAGTGTTTACCACAATAAGTTTAGTTAACATCTGTAGCATTTTTCCTTTATGATAAGAATTTTCAAGATATATTCTCTTAGTGTCTTTCAGATATAATAAGATATTGATAACCGTAGTTACCATGCTATACCTTACATCCCCAGAACTTAACTTATCTAGTAAGTGGAAATTTGTACCTTTAGTCCATCTTCACCCATTTCCCCACTAAACGCCCACAAATCCTATCCTCTGGCAGCCACTAAGCTGTTCCCTATTCCCATTTTTCTGTGAGTTCCCCCACCCCTATCCATGTTTTTGCAAATGGCAGGATTTCCTTTCTTTTGTGGTTGAATAATATTCCATTTGTGTCTACATACACCACTTTATTATTATTTTTTAATCCATTCATCCATCCATGGATCTTTAGGTTGTTTCCATATCTTGGCTATTGTAAAATAATGTTGCAGTGAACATATATCCTTTGAGTTAGTGTTTCAAAATGTGGGTTTTACTCTTGTAATTTAAAAATATCATTTAAGTCCTGGCTGATGTGGCTCAGTGGATTGAGTGCCAACTTGCCAACCAAAGGGTCTCTGATTCTATTCCCAGACAGGGCACATGCCTGGGTTGTGGGCCAGGTCCCCAGTAGGGGGCACGCAGGAGGCAACCACACACTGAAGTTTCTCGCCCTCCCCTTCTCCCTCCCTTCCTCTCTCCTAGATAAATAAATAAAATCTCAAAAATATTATTTAAATATATTCTCTTATTACAAAATAAAAGAAACACGTAACAAAATAGACCTGTGCCAAAAAGATAGACCTCTGCAATATTGGAAAACAAACAAAAAGATCTCTCCAGTGATTCAGTTGCTCTAGGATGATGAATTTAATCAATTAAAAATAAATTTAAAAATTAAAAAACAATTATTTCCCAGTAGTCTTTAGACATGATAAATAATAGCTATAATGAATAACAAGGTTTTAAAAGGTCATTTTACAAATGCTTTAAAATTTCAATGTGAGGGAACTTGAACATTGGACATATTTATGTATTATTCCTGATTTCAAACAATGAAAAACAGCTGAAAATTCCTAAGGTTGTATTTTTAATGAAAATATTGTGTCAATTATTTATTATCACGTCAGTTTAAAGTTAAATGAATATGCTTTTTTATTTCCAAATAATGTGGCCTATATAAGAATACAAAAATTTTGGTTTTATGATAGCCAGAAGAAACCTACCTCAGTGATTTAAAAACAATGTGAATCTTAAATTTCTTTTGATTAATCATTGTGAGACTTTATAAACTTATTCGATGTGGATCTGTGCGTTTGAAGATAATATTACGTGATTGGTACAAGCATTCTTGTGTGGTCGAAACATAAATAATTGCAAATTTATGTGCCTGATACAAATAAAATAAATATGAAGTATAGTAGGTATTTGTTTTTTATGTCTCTTGTATAAACTGCAAATGTTACTAAAATATCACTTTGGTGTTTTTTTTTTAGGTTAAGTGTGCACTGTCTTTAAAATTTGAGCCTTATTTATTGCTATCATTTGAACAGGTGTCTCAATGCTTGTACCTATTGCAAAACTAAACACGCTAGAGGAAATTTGGCCAGTTATCCAATTGATGAACTAGTAGATAGAGCCATACAGTCGTTTCAAGGTAAGTGTGTCTAGAATTATATACAATTTTAGTCTCCCTAATAAATTATAGTAGTCTTCTAATATATTTTAACTTACATACATACCTCTTTAGCTTTCTGAAGAGTTTGCAAATATTTCAGCTTATCTGATAGGTTCAGTCAATCAGGTTATAATGTTCACATTACTCTTCTTTAACCACTCTTTTCACTTTTTTATGACCCCAAGGTAAGTGACCTTACTTGAATTTTGTCACCTATCTTTAGATTTCATGAAAAGACAGAAAATAAAAATGAAATCCATGACTTTTTAAAATATGTTAAGACTTTGTGGACTGAGTGGCATACTTTTTAAGATGCCACTCTTTGGTCATTTCTGGACGATTGGCATATAAAGCTAATGAGGGTTTCCCAGAGGCTTGGAGGGAGAAGGCCGATTTTACCATCAGCCGGTGAAGATGGCCTTCCTTATGCATAGGATGATTGGACCAGTAAAGAGTGGGACTGGCAGAGAGCCCCAAAGAAAATGATCCTTTATGTGGGTGGCCAGCTACTTCTGAATCATCACTTGCTGGAAAATGTTATCGTCTAGCTATTTCTCAGCATATAGCAAGACTTATCTTTTACATGAGTCACAGTTGTGTTGGTTGACACATAACCGCTGAAATCATAAACTTCCTTTTTTGTCTTTGTTTATAATATGTGTATATAACATTGGTGTGCTTTTATGCCCAACACGAGATAATCTATTGTCTCGTAATCTTGTGGGTTATTGCCAATAGTTATTGGTAATGTACTTTTCCTTTTAGCAAGTAACTTGGAGTGCTACTTTCAATACTTCACACCCTGAATCTCAGCAAGTGAGTTCCAAATACACTTTAGTCTATGTAAAGCTTTTATCAACATGAATTTGGAATGCTGTTTATAAAAGAAATAAAAATAACCTTGTTTGATTTATTAACACCTCCCAATAATTTTTTGTACTTTTATATTTTAGCTCAATTCCTTCTTCTGTTCCCATTCAACTTGTGTTAAACAAGAAACAAAAGGGAACTCCTGGACTCTTGCCAGCGTCCTGTTTTAGGGTGAGGCAGTTACCTAAGGAACAGTCTGGGTGGTTGTCTTTTTCTACCACAGCTACTTTAAGGGTTTTTCAGAAAGGGCATAAATTTGCACAGAAACCTGATATATTTGAAAAATACTCCTTTTTTGGCATTCTACATGGTTGTATTTTTCTGTATCTGTCAGTTGATGGAGATATTAAAACTATATGATCTGTCCAGCAAACACTGCAAATTGGAGGGCATACAAGTTGGTTTCTTTGAAGCATGTTTTCAACATTATGCATTTCTAATGCAACTACATATAACTTTTAAAAATCTTCTCATTTTACTCTGAAAATTTGTTTGAAAAATATAAAACTGTTAAATCACCATGTAGGGAAAGTATTCTTTTGGCCCCCTCACATCTATGCTCATCTGTAACCCATACTAACACTTTGATATGATTGCTTCAAGACTAGGCATGGACACATTTGTGTATTATATGTGACTTGAGGGGGAAAAAAAAGGAGTAAACTAGTTTTTATTAAATGACTATAGAATTACTCTAAATATATCCAGCAAACTTAGCTCCCTGATTTATCTTTAGAAATGCCCACTGAGCAACAGAGATACAGTGTGTTATGTCTGTCAGACTTTGATTGATAGTTAACATTGACATATCAGAGTTGGGCTAAAGTGAGTGATTCAAAGACTGTCCGAGTTTAGGAGTGATTTAGTGGCTGTTTATAAAGAAAGTATTAGAAGAGGTTTATTTAGTGTTACTTTCATCATCATCATTATCATTATCAGTAGATATATATTTACCTTTTTATTTCCAATCATGGAATGTTTGCAGTGTGAGACTTTTCTATTGTCTTGTTATCTCTATATTAGAATTGAAACCAAATGCTAGTTTTTGGACTGGCGAGCTCTTTTGCTTCATATGTGGTACTGTTACTAAAATATTGAGGTCATAACTTTCTAGAGAAGCCATTGTATTTTGGAAAATTTTAAGCTATTAAGCATTTGATACCCTTTGCCTTAAGAGAGTTTGAATTTGAGATAGTGTCAGCTGTTTACCAGCCCACATGATCTGAACAAGGTGCCTGACCTCTCTGAACCATGGCTTTCTTATTACCATGACATTTAGTGTTGTTTCTTGTAAGAATTTCAGATAACTTATGTAAACTAATCACTTGTGTCCTTATTATGAAGAAGACATGTTACTTAAGCTGAAGGAATTTAAAATGAATCCAAAGAGAGGTCTAATTTTAAATGGGAATACTGGAACATCTGTAACAAACATTAATGACTAGATTCAAATGACAGATTTTCTTTTGTTTTTAAAATACTTTTTGTGAAAAATGTCTCTATAGATGCAAACTATTAAGTATGACAATTACCTTTCATTTTCTTAATTTTAGAAAAGCAAATCCATGCTAAGAGTGATCTTGTAATCCCTTTCTACTGTAGGAAATAATAATCTATAGCTCACATTTTGAACATACTGGTTTCGTTTATTATCTCTTCTTTTTTCCTGCAACAGACAGTGAGATTTTAATGGTCTTACAGAATTTCTATTTTGGAACTTTAAAATTGTGAAGAGTAATTTTGCAGGTAAATGTTAGAGAAGAAATAACTCATTTTCTTAGTTTTACAATTTTTGCTTATTTAGTTCTTTAGTAACTCATGTGTAAGCAATATTCTATGGACCACAACCCCTTAAATTCTGCATTATATCATTATGAAATTGTCCTATAATGAATAATGAAAAATATTCTTTGAAAGGTTATGTTAAGATGAAAAATTTTAAATATGCTGCTAATAAATTTTAGCACTTTGTTTAAAGTCAGTGGAAATTAAATTTCCAATTGTGAAAATTACTTTTGTTATCTCTCTTTTTCTTAAAAATGTTAATGACTTTGTGTAGAAATACAAAGTGATTTTTAAAAACTCTAAACCAATCCGAAATGGGGATTGATTAGAACCCACGTTGCCTGTCATGGTATAATAAGATAACAATTTCTATCTGAATAGCAGAAAAGCATATTTATGAAATGTTTTATATTCATCAGAATGTATTTCTTAGTAGTCTAATGAATGCAGAGAGACTAAGGGCCAACCCAAAGGTAAGGGAGCATTGAGAAGAGATTCATGAAATCATCCTGATGTAAAATGGTTTCCCAAAGCACTAAAGTATGCTTACTATGCATTCAGGTACCAAAAAAGAAGAAAAAAAGAAAACCACCAGAGAGAGAGAGAGAGAGAGAGAGAGAGAGAGAGAGAGAGGCAGCTTATTAACTTTTGTATGGATAGCATTAAAGTCAAAATTATTTAAAATTTTAAATAGAGATTTTAGTTTACCCTTTACATATATATGTTTGTGTATGAGTGTATTTAATTTCTGTTTAATTGGTTTCCTGGCTTTCCCCCGCCCCCCCTCACTGAACCTAGTCCCCTTGACATTTTCTTTTCTTCTACACTTTTTACCTTCTCAGTGTATTTATTATTTTTGTGGGCAGTTCTGCATATAAGATTTACCAGGTAACTTCTGGATATTATCTCATTGTTTTAACAGACTGTTGGGAAATCTTCCCCCTTACTTCCTCACCTTTGTCTAGATTTACGTTTTAAAAATTCCTAGGCATAGCAGTGGCCGGGGGCTGAGGTTTGACATGGTTGCATTTTAGATATCTAGAAAAACATGTCAAGCAGTGACCAAGATTTTATTGAGGCCAGAATGAATTTACAAGCTACTGTTTTCTAGCATATTTGTATTGATTTTTCTCTAGCAGCTAATCAATCAGTTTCAGTTGTATAAGTGATGGAACAAACCTTTTTAAGTGTGCTGGGTGAGTGGTGTGGAAACAACACCTTTCACTGCTGTCTCTGGAATCAAAATGTAGAGATGATGGATGAGCTGTTTTTATAGCTATCGTGTGCTTTTCTAGATTTCATTTGTGTGTTGCTCCTTTTTTTCTCCCTCATAAATCTGAAAAAATCCTGCAAGATAAGTGGCATAAAGCAGTTATAGAAAGCTAAATTAAGGTGAAATATTCAAAGGAGGGAGAAAATCTTTGGATGCTTAGTGATTTTATTATTAATGTTGGAATTTTTAAAAAATGTTTTATTTCAAGACTTAGAAAGATACCACCTATTGTGTATAAGATTAATTATGAAATGCAACTGGAAAACATGGCTTCCTGCCCTTTTGGATCATGAAGGATATGAATAATATTTGATTTTCTGATGTATGAACCTCACATTGTTGAGTCGTATAGTTTATATCAAGCCACACTAGACTGATCACCTTTAGCAAGGGTTACTATATATTAAGATCAAAAAGAGACCAGTAAGCGCATCCTTTTAATTTATAAGGTAGTTTTAAATCTTATTTATTTATTTATTTATTTTTCATTTGTGCTGTGTCCAAATAAAATTGAAAAACCTATTTCTTCTAAAGGATTAATAATGTCACTTTACTTTTTTTTTTGTACATTGTCAACTTCCAAAACAAGAATTTCCGGCAGCTTACCTTAAATGATTGTATGTAATAGACCATGAAAATAAAAGCTGTATAAAATGCTCTATTGTGTTCGGAAAGAGGGAAGATGATTTTACTGACTGATAAATCCTGCCTTTCCAGAGGAATAATGAAATAGTGTGATTTATATAATTTGAAATGCATGTGTAAAAGGAAGTATATAGTTTATAATGAGAAGTGTACATATTTCTAAGCTGTAAACACTAAGAATTATTTTTATACGTTTTTTCTAAGAGACATTGAATAATAAAATATAAATGCCTTTAGCTGCTAATATATAGAAATTCAAGATACAGTCTCTACATGGCCTTTTCTTCTGTTGATTCTTACAAACCCTACCTAAAATAATAATAATTTATAAAGGAATTTTAATGGGAGAGCTAAATAAATGCATGCAAGGTATATAACTTGATAGGGGGACATGGTGCCTAATTAGTTGTTTATCAGATATTCAATTTAAATAAGCTGAGATTAATCAGTTTGATTTTGGAGAGTGCTAGCTAAAGCTGTCCATGGCAAAGCACAGTATAGTTTACCTGGCTTTTGTCTGCTCAGGTTTCTTAGTTTCTAAGTCAGTGGTGTTCAAACATTTCCTCAGATGAAATTTGAAAAGTAAAAGCAGAACAGCCATGGTTAAAGTAGATGTGAAACCCTATTTAATGAACTTGGTTTGTTTTTTTTTTTAAAAAAGAAACACCTCTGAGGCCTTTTCTGAGAACCTTTAGGGTCCAGACTGAATTGGTTGGTTTAGATTAGTATTTCTGTGGTATGTTCCCTAACACACCAACCTAGAGGTAACAGACATTTTCTTAAAAGGCCAGCTAGTAAATATTTTAGGCTTTGTGGACCATAAGGCCTTTGTTGCAACTGTTCGTTCCTGTTCCTGTAGCATCAAACAGCCAAAGACAATCAATGAGGGGTGCAGCGGTGTTTCTGTAAAACTTTATTTATAATAGGAGTTACGATGAGAAGGTTCAGTGGTCAACTTTGAGGAAAGCTAAGTTAAATAAGACTCTTTGTGGAAGAACTTTCTGTTGTCTTTTATATGCTAATGTAGATTGTAAGAGAAGTATGTGGTCCCTAGGAACTGACATTGATCTAGAAAAGATCAGTATCTCAGTTTGGCTGTTCATTTTAGTCACTTGGCAAATTTATAAATCCAAAGCCAAACTTATGCCTGGGGGCTGCATTTTCTAAAATACTCTATAGCTGATTTCAATATATAGGCATCTTGCAAACTAGAATTGAAAACCACTAGTTTAGATAAATTTGGTTGAAGCTATAAAATAAACTGGCTCTTTCAACCTTTATTGGGAGGGATCGCGAGGAAGAAGCCCTGACCGATTAGTAAAGAATGAGCCTGGTTAGGGAGGCTGGAGGGGCAACACAGTGATGTCAGCTTGCCGACCCACCTCAGTAGTCAGTGGGTGGCTTTGAAATCCAAAGATGCTTATTTAAGTTAAAGGGCTCAGTGATTTTTGTTATCTCCAAGGTACCACAAAATGGTCAACTGTGCCGTGTGGGAATTGAAAAAATGAAAAAGACATGGTCCTTGTCTTCAAGGAACTCCTCCTAATTTAGAAAGACAGAATAGCAAGCTGGACTAATGAATATTAAAGGACACAGAAGCAGGAAGCAGGTCTTCAGATAACAAAATCATCGAGCCTTTTTACTTAAGTACGCACCTTGGCATTTTGAAAAACATCCCTTATCTCTCTAGGGTGGTATCAGCAGATTGACAATACTGTGTTCATCTTCCTTACCTCCTGGTATTCTTTACTAATCAACCAGGCTTTTCTTCAGAATCTGTCTCAATACATAATTCTTGTTAGCCACTGCCATTAGATTATGCTTAGAATTCTAGATGGAATCTACTTGCCATTCTGAATCTTGAGGTTTATGTGATGCTGTTAATGGAACAAAAGTAGATTCAGCTGCCTGCTGCCACAGAAGCCACATTCTTAAGGCAGAGGCTGGTGAGAAAGGAAAGGGGTTTTTATTTGGATGCTGAATGATCTGGAAAATGGGGACTCCCTGTCTCAAAGCTCATATCCTCTGCAAAACCCAGACAAAACCCAGTCGTCCTCAGCAAGACTGCGACAAAAGGCAGTGCCCAGAGTTCCTGTTCCTGCTCCATTTTGAAGTACTGTCTTTTGGAGCCTGAGACAGCTGCTGTGTGGTCATGAGGGTAATTTAGCTTGTTTCCAGGTGCTGTGTGGCCTCAGGCTCCCTCTTGGAGACTGTGTATGGAGCTAGTGCTGCCTTGGCAGTGCAGCTACTAGGGCTGCAAGGTCCGGTGCTCCTGGGCTGAGAGTGTCCAAATGCACCCGCAAATATTTCACCAGGTCAGAGGGAGTGAGAGAGGCTCCCTTGTGGAGGCCATGGCCCATGGAGAGGACAGGCCAGTGTGCCTCCCTAGCAGCGAGTGAAGATCACCAGTGTGTTTCTTTATTCCCCTGTTTCAGGTGTGGGACTGACTTGCTCAAAATGACCAATTAACTTTCCAAACTTTCCAGTTTTGTGTGGGTCTACCTCCCAACCAGTCCCTTCTTCTAGATTGGAATTGCTAGATTCTTCTAGGAACCCCAAGCTAGATTGACAGTGTTCTTTGGTCTTGCACCACCCCCTGCCACCATTTTGACTTCTATTGCACATGTGCTTGCCTTCCCCTAGTCCCACCACCAAATTTGTACTGAAACGGGTAGGAGGAGGGCTTTGTTCCTCTTACCTGATTACCTTGCTAGCATTTTGCACACTCAGTGTAAAAACCTTCCCCTGTCCCCATCATGGCTGATGGGAGACATTCAGGTAGTGCTTCATGAACTCCGTACCCCCAGTGCCCTAGGCCGCCAGTGCAGTGAGTTGCCACTTGGAGCCCACTGGCAGAGAAAGCAACACTGGAAACCCCGCACAGCCTCCTCACTGAGGGTGGCCTCAGCAGGAGAGGCAGAACATGTGCAGCCAGGGGCCGGGCCTCCAAATGGGGGGTGGCGGGTGGCGGAGCATCTGCAAGGCATGTGCTTGGTTACCTGGGCAATGCGGCCTCACGTTCAGAAGCAAAAGTCAGTGTCCTGGCCATGCCTTGCGTAATTCTTGAAGGCATTGACCGGCTACACACCATGTCCTCAGTTCTTGAACCTCCAGTCTCCGCCCCTGAGTGGAGTGGCTTGGTGCACAGGAGGATCCCAGGTTCCATTCGCATGGCCTACTCCATCTCCCAGGGTGGTCCCTGCTGTTCCACACTCTCATCCTGCTCCTGGTGGCCCAGATAGGCTACCTGTATCAATGCTAGAAGTCTATGAAAGAAAGAAACCAAATAATGACTCTTTTGAAGTGACTATTGGAATTGTAGAATTGTTATTTTTCCATTTATTCAGCAAATATTTATTGAGCATTTATTTAGAAAAAGTTCATATTTCTGCTAATAGGCACATGCTTTAGAAAAGTGGGGTACATTATTATAATCAGTCTTTGATTATTTCTTCCAATAAAATAGGCCAGTGGGTGAGGTTTGCTGATAATTGAGTAAACAGCTTATTCTTGCTTTGGGAAACAAGAATTCAAGTCCCAAGGCTGTTTTACAGAATGACTTTAGTTCAAATTCTCTGAGTTTTCATTGTGCAGAGTACATATAGTCCAAAGTACAGAAAATTTGGAGCTTGTGGGAATACCTTCTTGTATCCATTTGTAGGAAAACTAGAGTAATTAACCCCCTATTGTTACTAGAAATTTTTATTCTTTTCCTCTATCTTGTTCTGTAAAACAACTTGCAAATATGCAAATAAGTATAATATGTATTTACTTATTATAATAACTAAAATAGTTTCCAAGACCTGGGAAAACAGGTAAGAATAGCAAAATCAAGGCTTGGTGTGGGTTAAGAACCCAGGAAATTAGACCATAGTCACATAGGCAGTTTTGACTCTGAACTTTTTGAAAGCTTACTGTCTATAAGGGGGAGAAAAACCCCCAAAACCCAGCTTGGCATTAGATTTGAAAGAAAATTTTTGCATGGACTTCATATAGTGAGGATTGAGAGATGTAGCAGGTCTCAAGAGCATGCCTTTAACACTCAGATTCACATTTCGTGTTTCTTCAAGTTGCATATTTTGGCCTTCCTTGTTAAAACTTGCAACTGTGCCCTGAAAAACATAGTACTCTGAAAGGATTTCTTAGGAAGCTGAGACAATATGTCCCAACAAGTATTTGTGACTCTCTGGCGATCCTTCCCCACCTCCATAGCCATTGGGCACCAGAAAGGAGTCCTGTTACAGGGGCTAATAATAGTGCAGGGGTTTGCTTGCACACAGTAGGTCATTTTGTCAGGTGACACACCAGAGTGCGGGAAGAAGATATTAGAGTTTGCCTGTGTTTGTATTTTCTCTTCCTTTAAAATTTTCTTTCTTTTTTATATATTTTGTATTGTACATAATATGCCAGTATGCTAGTATAGAATATAATTAATAAATATGTATGCAGATATATCTTAAATTCTTTTTTATTGTGTATAAGATTTTATTGTTTATTAGTTATGTCATTCCATACATTTTTAAGTAAACAGATTTTGAGAAAATATGCTTATTCTTAAAATCTTTAACTGATTCAGGAAAATGATTTTTCAAAATGTGGAGACCACTAATTTAAAGAACGAGTAGCCTGCCCATTTTCCACGATAAACCCAATTCTTCCAGCCAGGCATTCGAACTAAGTAGGCAGCAGAGTCCTTTGCTCTCTATCAAGGGCCTAAGATGCCCATATTCTCTTTTGATTGAGTGCAAATCCACCTGCTTTTGAGATCAAATAAGCAAATAATGAAGTTTATGCCCTTTGCAGGAAAACTCAAGTACTTGAGAAAGACCCTTGCCATGCGTTCCTGCTTAGAGGTGGAGAGATGATCCTCACAGCATGGGTGTGCCCTTCTGTCCATCTGTGCTTTGGGTCACTGAAGGCTGAGCCAGAGGGCATGGGGTCAGGCAGCTGTGACAGTGTATAGATGGGTTTAGTAGGTGCTCAATAAATGTTGAATGAGTAGCTAATCCTGAATTGATTATGCCTGATGAAATTCCATGTGCTACTTGGAACCTATAATGATCATGTAGTCTGCAAAAGCTGTATGTCTAAAGTGGGCAAGAGCTACTGCCTAATGTCGCTGCTCCTCAGGCACAGTTGAGTACTGGGTCTTACGACACAGGCTCTTTTTTATGACATCAGATATTTAGTGGTGGTGGCTTTCCAAGATTTGCAACAGAAAAATTATTTACTTTTAGAAATTATTTCCTGATGTTAACAGGTATCTCTCATTTCACTAAATGGGTATATCCAATTAGATCTACTTAGATCCAGTTATAAGTAAATATACATGTATTTGCTTTGATATTTTCCTTTTACAAAACAGAATTCTACAAACAATTTTTTGTGACAGAGGGACAAAAGTTAACCAAGGGTTTGCTTTCAGAGTTTGAACTGAGGCTGATCTGTCTCTGGGATCATTTTGGTGAACTTTAAAAGCTGCATGTTAGTTTTGGAAGCTTGTTTAATGGAATTTTAATAGCCCTGGAAAGATGTGAAAGTGATACTGCTACCTGGTGGTTTGTAAACCTGACCTTTGTAAGATGTTTTCTGGGCAAAAGTACTACTTTATGATGCCAGCAGCTTTTATTGATTCTGCAGAGTCTGCAGTTTTCTAACACTGGCTGTCAATTCATTCCAGCTGAAAAATTATTAAATTTCTTCTCCTGCTTGTGTGGATATTAAAGTGCAGTAAACATACTTGCACGATGTCAGGTACGGTGAGCACAATTTTCTGCATGAAAAAAAAATGTTTGTTAGTGAGACCTTGGCTGCTCTGCAGAGGTTATAAATTTTTTTATTTCTTTTTATTGGTTGCTCTCAGTTATATATTTTATTTCTCTTGGTGAGTTCCAGCACATTTCTTGTTATTTGTAATATAAGAAAGAAAAGTTTAATTTAGATTGCTGACTTTAAAAAATATGCCCTCTAGTTAATCATTCCAGGTACTGTCAACAAAACAGGGTGAGAACCTGGGGGTAAGAGGGTTTAACCTGTGAAAATATAATTGAGGTATAATGAGAAAACTCTGATGAAATAATAAATTGAATAAATAAGGGAAAACATGAATGATTAGATGACCATACACTCCACATAGATCTTTTTGATTTGTTGAATTTTAGTTAAGGAAGGTGAACAATGGTGAGATAATAACCATTTATTGGACGTGGGTCTTAAACTTTACGGTCTCTGAGAATAATCTCTGTACCTGTGGAGGGTGTGTCCAGTATACAGCTGTCTGGCCAGATCCCCAATTCAGTTGGTCTGCCATAGGCCCAGGAGTTTGCATTTTCAAGTGAATCGAAATAACTCAGATACAGGTGTGTGAGAACCACTTCTAGAAACTTTTGTCTAGAAAACTTCCTTGATTAAATATACTGAGTCATTTGATCAACATATTCAGTGGAAGTGGAGAAGAAATGTACTATTTATGTGAGGAACTAATGTAAAAATCTGAGCCTGTTTTTCTCATGTAAAAGAAAAAACCAACTCCACTTTCCCCACACCAGACCTTTCATCAGATCACTTTGGGGTACTTTCAAATACAGTTCCCTAGGCTCCACCTCCAAATACTCTGATTCTGAGAGCTAGGCTAAGAACTGGAAATGTTTATTTTTTTTAAAGCAGTCTAGTTCTTGTCGATCTATACGTTTATATAGACTTTCTTTTTTCCTTTTTAAGTATCACTTTTGTACAGTTTGAATTGGGCCTTTCATTCCAGAAAGAATATCACACTGTTAAGTGACTAAGAAATGGGAAACAGATACATCACTATGTGAAACATTTGATAGACTAAAACTTACTTGTATCTAACTTTGGAATTGGTAGATTCTGTTTGATCATATAGGATTACCTGATATTCTGAGAATTTACTTTTAACGTAAACTATATTATGAAGACATCTTCAGGAGAAATCTGGAAGCCACCTGGCTTTCCCTGTTTTGTTTCCTACCTAGTCCTGTAGTTTTAATTACACTTTTATGAGTAAATCAAAGAATTGCAGAATAGGAGGAAACCTTTGCCATTATCTTCAGCCCTTCATTTCCATATAAGGAACACGAAGCCTAAGGAAGATAGGTAACACCCGTGAGCTCTGGCCCACCAATTCCCTTACGGCTGCACTGTGCCTTCTTGAGCTCCTCATAATGGTTCTTAAATGTCTGCTTGGAAAGACAACTCAGGGCACATGGGGGGAAAAAGACATGTGAGGAGAAATTTGGGGAAAGAAATGTGGACTGGAAGAGTAGCGGTGTCTTCTTAGGAGAGGAAAGGTGGTTCGCATTTCGAGGAAAATATAGTTTAACTTTGGATCAAAGTCCATGAGGCCAAACGTGATCTGACTGCACTCTCCATTCCAAAGACCTGGTCACACTTTCTGTCTAACCTCTTATCACCAGGCTGTTCTTCCTGAGTTCCTAGAACATAGCATTTGCTCTTCCCCATTTTTTGAAAGGTTTTACCAGTGGTGTTTGCATGGCTGTGTCTTTCATATTAAAGTATCAGCTTAAATATCACCCCCTCGCAGGGCCCATCTCTGAACAACCTTTTAAGGGAGCCTTTTCCCTTTTATTCTCTATTACATCATACTGTTTATTTCCTCCAAAGCACTTATAATCATTTCTACCTTATAGCTCCTTGTTTCTTCATTTCTTTTTTTAAAAATAAAAGAAACTCTATCACAGTTTACATGCAATATTATTTGGTATTAGTTTCATGTGTACTGTGTAGAGGCCAGACAGTCATACGCTTTACCAAGTGTTCTCCGTGATAGTTCCAGTGCCCACCTGGCACCATACAGATATTACAGTATTAGTGACTGTATTTCCTATGCTTCTGCTGTACTTTATATTCCCTTGACAGTTTTGTAACTACCAGTCTGTACGTCTCAATCCCTTCACCTTTTCCTTTAGTCCCTCTTTATTCTCAGAAATTAGTAAGAATGCCTGTTTAGTTCACCCCTAGAGCTTAGGGGGTGGTATATAGCACAGGGCATGTAGTGGGCCCATAATAAATATTCACTGAAGAAATGCACAGATAAAAATTGTAACCTAAATTGATAGAATTCTGTGAAATTTAGATCTATTTAAAAGCGTTCTTTACAATGAAGTCTGTTTTAGAAAAAAACATAAATAACATAAGGTTTATAAAATGATTTTCTACATCTTTATCTTATTAGGAAAAACATATTTGCTTTTCCTAAAAATCCTCTCCAGCAGGTGTGAAGTGACTGGTTTCAGCACTGGGAGTAGGGATAGTGGCGATGTTTCATGGGCCATGTGTGATACTGGGGTGTTAGGGGTGTGTGTGTGTGTGCATGTGCTCAAGCACACACACATGTACACGCCTATACATGACAAGTAGAATGATCAGAACCCAGAAATGTGGTGGAACCCGAAGCCCCAACCCAGAAGGGTAGCCCAGAAAGTCATTAAAACAAAGTCATAGTTCAAACCTAGAGCATTAAACCAGAAAAGTGGAGAGAAAATAAACCCAAAAACATGGAGAGTAAATGGGAGAGTCCCAGCTAATTAATTAGAATGGGGCCATATTGCTTGTCACTTGCAGAGTATTGGACTTGACTCAGGTTTAAAGATTATGTGTGCAATGGACAGAGCCCACTTTGGCATTAAAAATATTTTAAATATTTAAGCTTAGTTGAGTGCTTCTAAATTTCATAAACATATTTTAAAATAATCTAAGATTTAACAGATCTGGAGAATCAGCAATTCCTGTTTTCTTCTCTTGTAATAACACGTGGATAAACTATTGAAAAATCTTGTAGACTATTACTTGGTGGCTCCCACTGAATCATGCCTCCAAGTGTTCATGCTTCGTATAGATAGACCCCTTCCTCATGACCGTCAGCTTGGCCATGTGTCTTGCTGTGGTCAGTGGAACATTAGAAAACATGACACGAGCAGAGGTTTGAGAAGCACCTGCATAGTGGGGCTTGTTCTCGTGGAATGTTACTTGGAGCTCTGAGCCACCATGAAAGGAGACCTGGCTACTCTGTGGGCAGTATCATATGGACAAAGAGAGATGCATAGGCAGCCCCCAGATATTCTAGCTTCCCAGCTGAGATGGGAATGGAGAAGCCATATTGAATATTCCAGCCACTGCATTGATCAAAAGAACTGCCTAGGTTGCAGAATTGTGAACTATGAAAGTTATTATTTTAAGCCATTGACTTTTCATGTTGCATATTGTGTAGCAACAAGTATTATTAGATATTTTTAAATGTGTTTTAATGTTAAAATGTCCCAGTGCCTTTATTATGTTTACATTACCTTTTAAGATTAGCCAAATAAATCTGGGATTGTTTTTCATTAAACTAAATACATTGGTAATAATAGGATTATGGCTTAAACAATTACTGGAATATCACCAGAAACTATTAAGGATAGAGAGAGCTAAAAATCATGGAACCACGTAGCTTATTGTTTGTAATCTATTAAGTAAGCCATTACATCACTGGGTGAGAAGAGCAGTCATTCAGATACAACCTAAGCTGCTCTGGCATTTTGGTTATGAACAGAATGGGTCAAATTCTGCTTCCATAGTTTGTTAGCTCTGTGGCCTTAAGAAAGCTGTTTATTCTCTTTCAGCCTCAGTTTTTCCATCTGGAAAACAGGGATAAAGCATACTTATCAGATAGCATGAATATTAAACAAAATAACTAATGCTAAGTCTGTGATACTTTGAGAATACTTAATAAATGATTGCAAGAAGGAGGAAGAGGCACAGGAGAAAATAAACTATCACCTAAGAAAATGCTATTGCCATTTTACTTTTTCTTTTCTCCTTTCCAACTCTATTCTATGTGTTTGTGCACATGCCCGCATGCTTTCACATGCCTGTGCCTGGGCCGAGTCTCACATTTTAAAGTGCATACACATGACCTGGAGATTTTGTTAACATGCGTATTTTGTTTCCTAAGCCTTGGCTGGAACCTGAGAATCTTCATTTTAAGCTCCCTGGTAATGCTGATGCTGGCTGGTCCTTAGATCAACACTGAGTAGAAAGAGCCTATAGGGTGACATGATATTCATGACCTTTTATATTGTGGCTTAAACCTCTTCTTCAGCCATCATCTCTCACCATTCTGCACCACATAGTTTGTTCTTCAGTACCAGAATTTTTTCTTTGTACACCTGTGATAGTGCTTACCAGGTTTAAAGTGATTTGTTTAAATGTTCATAACCTCTCCTTTACCTCCTCTGTGATAAGGACTGCTTGGGACTTACTTAGCTTGATAACACAGTTAATGTTCAAATGTATTTTAGATGCATGCATGCACAGCCTCATTATTCTCATAATTGTAAACTGGAAACTTTCTCTTTACTAACTGGAAATAGGAAATTTTCTCAGAATGTGGCTTCTAAATGTCTGGCTGTGGATCCTGGAGTTTGAAGGAATAGTCAGCTAGTACCCTTGATTGGTAATGCGAGAAAGATGGATATTCACAGATGTGAAGTAATTTAGGAAAAAGATAATGCAGACTGGGCACAGTTGAAACTGTTTTTGTGAGTATTAATGTACACCCATACTATATAAAGAAGCAGGTAATGACAAACTAGATGATATGTGAAACAAAGTAAATAGTTCACTTAGGAAATATCAAAGAAAACTGGAATTAAAAAGGTAATACCTTTATTAATTTGAAAATTTGGATTACTAGAGACTGTGTACAAGTGAATTTATTTCTGTTTTTAACATCTATATTTGTTCATTTTGGCTACATCTGTGCTTTATTTTTTAGACTTGAAATAATTTATTTGCAACTATCTGACCTTCATTTACAACTCTACTCCCTTAAAGATGTAATTCACTATGTAATTAGTTTTAGTAACAAAAGAGGGGTGGGAGAAACTTGGCACTGTGTTAAGTGGAGAATAAATTGAATAAAGATTTAAAAGATGATTTCTCTAACTGTATTAGCTCAGCATTTGAATGTTTCCAGCAATATTATTTTTGCAACTAAATTTCCAATCAGTAAGTGCTTTTTTGCATGTTTGTAAATTTTGCAATCACTTGAAAACATACCTTGCCCTATGAATTTTAAAAATCTGTAATATGTTGCTCAGATTGACTAACATTTTGCATTTTATTGTATATTTCTTGACTTAAAATGATAATATTTAAAATGGCTTACTTTGAGAAGCTATTGGAGAATGATTGAGTTTTTTCCTTAGCACATTAGCCAAAGTTACTATGCAATTTAATCTTATTATTATTGCTATTATTTATTTATTTAACAAACATTTGTCAAGTACCTACTAAGTGGTGGATTTGTGACAAGGAAATGCTGTTTACATTTTATATTTTCTGTAGTGAATGCTGGAACATTAGAAGAAGCAGATTCTAATTTGTAATTATGTCTTGATAGCAAGTTATGAAATGAACATATATATTCTTCTTCACTATAATGTAGAACTTAACTAAAATATAAGGTGCTACTTAAAGATGGCTGGCTTGTTCAGAATAGTTTAAATAAAAGGAAAAGTAAGTGGAAACTTTGACCAGTGTATTTTAGATGTTTCTCAAATTGGGTATCTGCTAATTCTTGACACTTAATAATGCAGTCAGTCACCATGTTGCTAATTGTTCTTAAACACGGACTCCAAGAAACAAAATTGTTATCCCTAGGTAAATAAAAATGTATTTTATATGCTGCAGGGTATTTATTATATTCTACCACAAAAGAAAACATAAAATAGAACCTTTACGTGTCACTGATTATATTCCTTGTTTTATTTTCATTCTTATTTGTGACAGTGATTTTTTGTTTTTCAATGAATACAGAGATGGTTATAAATATAATTCAGACATTATACTGTTTTTTGGGGCCCTTCTATTAATAAAATTATCTAAGAAGTGAGTATCAAATAATTTTCTGTATGCTTTTATCTCTAGCTTTTCATTTCATTCGTACAGTCACTGAATGAATTATAGCTGTTGGTGCTCGTTCCTGTTTTACCACAGCACAGAGTGGTCACACTGCAAATCTGAGGAAGAATATTAAAACAGAGATTTTGCGATTGATGGGCCAGTGCACTTTGCACTAGAGCATGCTGCCCCCTCAGGGAAAATGTTGCACTCGAATACTTGATATTGCAAATGCATTGGTTGCTATAGTGCAGTTTAGTTTATTATGATAACAGGGGTCATTTCATCAGTTGGGATCATTTTGACAGAAGCCCTTAGTGGAATTGCAAGCATAATGTTCTTGAATGGTGGCACTGACACATTTCACAGGTCTTCCCTTTCATTGGTCCTTGCTGCTTGAAAAGATTAGATATTATTAAATACAACAGAATGCTAAATATCTGATCCAAGCAATAATTTTAGGTTTCTGGGAACCTTAATATACTAAGAGAAAATGTTTTAATAAACGTTTTAGTAAATTAGAATACATATAAGTACATTCATTAAGTAGTTCATAAAGATACATTTAAAACTAACTCTGATAATTTATAAAAAATGCCTATTTTCAAGTTTTGAGATTAAAAAGTTTAAAATAAAACTGCATTTCATATTTTAGAAACATACGTAAAGTGGATATAGCAATGATGTCAGTGACGCAGAAGGATGAGCTCGCTGACAGGCACCTATGAGTCAGAGGCTTGAGATCAGTAAAGACACGTAAAGTTTCTGGTAATGTGCCTGTCAGAGGGCTTGGTCACCTCAAACCTTGTGCAGCAGATTTGCAGGAAAAGGACTCTGAATTTAAATTTGAAATGCATTTGAAAACCAGTTCCTATAAAAACTGGACTAAGAGCTTGAACACTGGAAATGCTGAGTTAATTCAGTTCGTCTGTACTTGCCATTGGACCTGTTTTTAATTTCAGGCACTTGCATTTGTGTCCCACACTTGTTTTGCTTAACTTTTTGAGAACCAGTGCTCCAAAGAAAGAAAAAATAAATTCACTTTTGTTCCTAGTTTATTTGCAAACCAGGTCAGACGCCCTTGATTAGCTCTCAGTTGGAGGATAATTTGAGCCTTGACAGATTGAACCCAAACAGCAGGGTTTCTCTAGTCTGGCCAACAGATAGAAAAAATAAAATAAAAGCTAATGCCAGTTCACAAGCCATACAACAGTACTGAATAAATGTGCAACTGTTAATGAATAGCTATTTCAAATATTTACAAAAGGCCCAAGAAAAAAGAAAAGATTAGCATCTTAGGCAGCTGTTCTAAGGGAAACCTATTAAAAATAAACATGATAAATGATGCTTGAGAGCTAATATATCTGTCAAATATCAAATACACTCAAAGGGGGGAAAAAACACTGTTTCAGAAAAAACTATAAAGACTCTTTTGGGCATGGCTATCTTGCTTTGTGGTTTCAACCAGAATTTTGTTATTCTTTTAAAACTTTATATTTTCTAACTCCTCAAATATTCATACAGATATTTTACAGATTATAAAGGCATGGGTAAATGAATGTGATTTGCTGAGTTGTGCCTATTGTGGTTAAATTGGTTAGAATCAGTGCACATTAAATTATTTAAAACTCTAAAACTCACCTGTATATGTTTGAATAAAGACATACTGTTAATTGTTATTTTATGGACTTGCAGATGATATAATGGTTTGACTATGACAGTAATAACATTTTAGCATCATGACAACTGTGCTAGGAAATGCTACATAAAAATGGACATTATTACCGAAGCAGTGAGCGTTGGTTCCCAGCACTGATTGCAGGCACAGTTACTATTGCCTGCATGTGCCTGACATGTAGGCCATAGTCTCTCCTTGTATCCGTCCTTGGCTCTCCATGTATACCCGGTTTTGCACTTAGCTCAAGTTAAAGCAAACTGTACTTGCCATGTATTAGTGATGTATAAGAGACCCTTGGCCTTCAAGACTTACCATTGGTGTTTTTAACTGTTTCTTGATACCTTGAAAGTGTGGAAACAAGCGATTTGATTTCCTGAAGTTTGAATTTGTGTTTGAATAGCAGCATTCTGAGGCTTAAGTAAAGGACCAAGTCATTTATTTGATGAGTGAGTGAGTTTAGCCATCAGCTCAGCATTTATATCTCAGTGTCATATGGGGCAAACCTCTTGCTTTTTTTTTTTTTTAAGTTTTAATTACTAAACCTTTGTTTCAGTGTCCAAGATGACACTTAAAGGAGAGTCAATTATTAGTGGTATAACTTTTGTGAATTTGGAGATTCGTGGATGATAAGAATCTACTATATTAATTGAATATTTGAAAAATTTAAAAGTGCTTGGTTGTTTTGATTTGATGTCATTTCTGATTTGTAAAACTGATTCTTTACCAGGAATGTGGGTCATTTTGTGAAAGTTCAAAAAAACATGTTCATGGTTGAAGTGTACCCTTTGTAGGGAGTGATGTCTGTGGTGCAAACATAAGGCAGCTTGGTCATGATCTCGGTGACAGGCCAGTTAGATTAAGTATATTCGATGTATTGTTAGGCCAACTACATGTTTTCAGGCTGGTTTCAGAACCTGTGCAGGAGCATGGCTCTCTCAGCCCCTCTGGAGAGGACACTTCTAGAGAGGATATTATTGGGAACACCATGGTGAAGGCTGACCAGATCTGGGACTTCATGACCCAGCCCTAGCCTGTCCCTCTGGCTTCACATTACATTCCTCTCCAGGAGTGCACTTCGTTTCAGCAGTATCTTTATTGACCCATTTCCCCTATCTCCACCCAAACTGGCATGATTGAATGCTCCATAATTATCTATCACCTAGAATAGCCTTTAATCACCATTAATTCATTTCTGTCCACTAATGTAAAGAAAATGGAAGGGAAATAACTGAAGAACATAACACTGATGTTTAGAGGGGGCATGAATGAGTAGTAAGGGGATGAGGAAGAAAGCTAGCCAAATCACTCTTTTCTCTTGAACCACAAGTTGCTTCTGCATAACAATGTTATCCTTATATTGCTGTTTAATTCTTTGAAATATACACATGTGCACATGGATGCACGGAATTATGTTATGATTTATACACAGAAGAGCAATATTGATACTGTTGATAGTTTTAATGATGACTTTTCTATTTCTGCTGTGTAGTAAATATCACCCCCATTGTAAAAGTGGTTTCAGTGAACTCTGAAACAGTCTGTTCTTATTTTGAAAATACTTTGTTTTGGACTTCATTGATAACACTGAAGTTTCATGCTGTTCTGCAGTTATATTAGATCCTTAAACTTGGGCTCTCGTTGTGCTTCATCATTGTAATTTACACACTGGGTTGGTACATTCTCTTCAAGACAGTTTGTCTTGTGCCTCCAGCTGCTCCCCAATAGCCATTGTGCTGAATAAGCACTTATTTTAGTATGTCCTTGATACAATTAATGCAGGCATCTGCAGAGGCGGCGGCGGCAGCAGCAGCTGCACTGCCTTATGGAAGCCAACTTCTGCTTAGCATTGTGATAAAAGAAATAGTTTTGAGCTGGAAGCTAATGTTGGCTTATTTTTAGCAAAAAAAAAAAAAAAAGAGTTGCACCTGCCAGGGCTAGCAGAGGACTGAGGTTTGTTGATTACAAGTTCTTGTTAGTGCCATTGTTATTGGTAAAATGGGGATGATGTCATTCTTATCAGACTGAATTGGCACCCTGTAGAGTGACAAATAATTTACCCTCTGCGGTTTTATCAGCATGGGCTGCGTGTTAGAAGCAACCAGAGTGCTGAGTTTTCACAGTTGAATGCTGTGGAACTGCAGAGGTGTATGAAAATGAAAGGGATTGATACTTGTAATCAGTGCACATAGTAATGGCCAAGGTGTAATGAAACATAAGTGCACATTTAGGGTAATTATGCTGCTACCAGGTGGGGCCCTGGGGCTTTGCATGTATAGAAGCTGCTTGAGGTGGCGGATGTGCAGCGAGGAATCCTGCAGCACCATCTGGTAGATTCTCATTTTCTCATTAATTCTTCTGTCCCCTAAGTCTGGGCTACATTGACTTTGAACAGCACTTCATCTGTTCAGTATCTCATCTCATTTTAGTTGGGAGTTGCTTTCAACAGTGGTATTGATGTGATGTAATTCACAATCTCAGCTGTGTGAACTATATTAAAACAAATGATTCAATTGATTTTTTTGAAGTAAAGCTCACTGTCCACATGACTGTCTGATTCTAAATGATTCACCACTTTTGTAATTATTTTTTAATAAAATAGAATAATTTGTTCAAATTAGCCAAATCCACTTTATCCTCCAAAATCATTTATAAATAAAAATATAATGTATATCTAAAAGAGTAAATAGTTTAAAAGTATATTTTTTTATCATTTAAAAAATTGTATGTTTTATTTCCATAGGCTGATGCAGTTTCTGAGCCAAATAAAACAAAATATTATTTTTCAGTGAAGCTTAAGAGTAAGGAGATGATAATGATGCTTTTATTGCAAACAATATAAATATATATAAGTCACAATTAAGAATAGTTAAAATGGTTTTTTAAAAAAGAATAAGAAAATGGTCTTTGAGGTTGTATATTTTTTTAGGAAAGTAAAATGCTTTAAACTTGCTTAATTAATTTTTATGAATATTTTCTCATAGTATTAATAATAATGTATTTAAGGCACTAGCTAGCATAATGTCTGTAGGTAGTTTACATATGGATGCCTTCTTTACTAATATAAGTAGTAATATCATGAAAATTTTTAATAGAGTCTATAGTATGTATTTGTAGAATACAAATGATAATAATAAAGGGCCCATCTGATAGCCGACTTTATTTTATACTATATATTTTGTAGCAAAATGCAGTGTATCAGAATAATTTGGGCAATCTTCTTGCAGTCTGTGGTTGCCTTTAACTGTCATTGTTAGATTAGTGATTCGATAATCTCTTTAGTAAATACAAATATAAGTGGTTCTTTAAGAGCTTTCAATGAATACTAGAAATACCTTTATTAAAGGTTTCCACCAAGAGAATCTCCATGATTTTGTCATTTCATTTCCATGAATTTTCCTAAAATGGAAAATGAGAGGAAAACATGCTAGCTTCTTCCAAAAACTACACGAACACTCCCATTGGTACCCCTACAGTCCGTGTGTGTCCGTGTAGCGCACGGAGGCTTGGAAAGTTGCTCTGCCAATGGCAGTGCTGCTGTATGACTGTTTCTTCAGTGATTCCCAACCCGGTGTCAAGATACCTTTGGCTCCATGAAAGGAGAGAGTTTTAAGCAATTTACTACCTTGGAGTGTCCAATTAATTTTTTTCCTCATTTAACTTGAACAAGGCTCTTAAAGGGTTAATAAAATGTATCTTATTTCCCTCTCTATTTATATGAATTCATTTAGGGCAGCAAATGGGAAGGGGTTGAAACTCATTTGAAGTTATCTCTTGAGAAATTATTTGGTTATTACTTAATATATAGTGCAGCTGTGGGCGCAAAATATGTCACCAGTACTTTATTTTTCTCCCAAAGTTTACTCATTTATGTTCAGAGCATTTAAATATCAGGATTTTTTTTTCTCATTCATTTAATAGACATTATCAAACTTAACTATTTACCAGGCTGTGAACTAGCAAAAGCCTGGATAGTGAGGTCGAACTATTTGAATCCTGCCTTGGTTACAAGCTATATGTAGGTGGCTCTGTGCACATAAGTTAGCCTTTCCTGGCCCCAGTTTTCTCATCAATAACCTGCATAAAAGTAATAACCTTGCATAAATTCTGAGGATTCATGATAATGTATTCCTAGCACAGGGCGTGTGCATAGGCACTCAGAAGGTTTCTGCTGTGAGAGTTCTTTTTACTAACAAGTACAATTAAGAACCTATACTGTAGTATTTAGATAATCTTCACGGACACCGTTATACCAGAAAACAGAAGAGTGAGTCATTATCCTATTTTTACTGGTACTGCATGTTCTTTAAAGACAAAGATTAGCTACAGAGTTTCAAGATATTTAATAGACAAGAAATGCCAACTGAAGGATATTAAGAGAAATACATATCTTTTCTCATGATGATATTTCTAAATGCATAAAACGAAATATTGGGATTAAAATTATATTGAAATACTATTTTCAATGGATGAAAAGGACATTTTTGTGATATAATATATGTGTTTTTATCACTATATTAAATAACATGCAGCAGTGTGTCTAATAATGATCATAATAGAAACATAACAATGACAATAATAAACAGATTTATCAAGATCAGCAGAATAATCCAAAAATGATTCCAGCATGCAGGTTTGTGTTGTATTGGCCCTCGATCAAGACCCCTGATTGGTGGGCTCATCAATGCTACCTTTGTTAATCCCTTTCTTTAAGATCGCCTATGTCTTTGAATTTTATACTAAATACTTCTTATTACTTGATTATGATTCTAAATCTTCTTCGTTTTTTTATTTGAACTAGAATACAAATTTTCCATGAAAGTAATATACAAGTTATTTTCTGTTGAATCTATATATGTCATAGGTCTATAACATTCACTTAGTTTACAAACAAAATATCTGCTTCTTTACCTGTGAGCAAAAAGTGTTTAATAACAGAGTAGGTGTGGAGTTCTCATGATGTATACCCTAACCTTGAGTACATGCCTAAATTAAAACCCTGAATTTATTTTGCCTAAAGTTGGAGCAACAGAAAAGACCGAAGCATATTCCTCAGAGATCATAGTTGCATAGTTTTATATATTTTTAATTATAGAAAGGAGTAGTCACAAAAATATATCATATTTTTAAAACATATCCAGCAACTTGGATTATTGAAAATATTTTAATTTAAAATGTATATTTTAGAACAGCAGTACTATTTTTTATACTCTGAAAAGCTTACTTTTCCTGATACACACTTTCCCGATTATCTCTTCAAAATGTTAATTCATTATTATAGTTTTTGATTATCAAAATTGTATCCTAACTTAGTAAAAATAACAACTTAGCAAGAGTCATCAGAGTGCAAAGAAAGATTAATTTTGGCTTTCAAAGATGGTGCAGGATCGTAGAGGAGAGGTACCTTTACCTCGGTTTCAGAGAACATGTAGGATTTGGTAGATGTCGATGTGAGAAAGGACATTTCCATTCTAGGCTGGAAAAAAAATCCACTCAAATACTGAAAGATACGAGTGTGCGTGTTTGGGTTTGGAGCATTGTGCAGTCTGAGCAGCTGGGTACGTGGCGGTGCGCTGGACCCGCGGCTCAGGAGTTTAGCCATGATTTTGTAAGTATTGGAAAGAAATAAACTCTTCCTTTATCTCTTTTAATCAGGGGGAACACAGGAACAAATCTGTATTTTAGGAAGATAATTTGGGTTGTAATATGAAGGCCGATTAGAAAGGGGAAAACATTGGAAACGATTGAGATCATCAGAAGTTGTTCAGATATTCCAAATGAGGGACTTGAACCCCGGTATTAGAAATTTTGTAACAGATGAGTTAGATTCTAGCAAGGGATATTTTAGAATACCGATACTGAAAAGTTGGAGAATGAAGAAAAAAAAACAGTCACAAATGACAGATTTGAAGCCTGAATGATTGGAAAAGTTGGTCAGTAATGGAAGTGGAGATAAAAGGGAGGAGCTTGTTTTAGTGGAAAGGATTATTGTAGGCTTGGGCTCAGTGTAGTAGTGTTGGAAGTCTTTCTTTGTAGAGCAATATGTAGAGCTGCCATTTCCAAATTTTCATCTGAAGCTCTCTTAGGTTCAGGTTTAAATAAAGATTTGAGTCAAACATTGGAGCAGAAAGCTGAAGAGATGTCAGCTGTTTGCAGAGGATGAATAGGATGGGATTTAAGAAGAAATCATTGATGTGGCAATTAGGGACTCACTGATTATCTTACGAGAACAGTTTCATTAGGGTAGACATCCGCGGACCTCAGTATGCATAGAACCTAAGAAGCTAGGCCAAAATGTAGATTTAACAACTTTTAATCCCAGGCCTCTAAGACAAAGATGGGGCTTGGAATTCTGCTTTTATAAGCTTTTAGGTGATGATGAGGATGATAGTAATAATAGCAGATATCTATATCTTATATATAAATAATAGTAGCTGATGTATAGTAAGTTATATTTGATTGACCAAAAAGTTCATGTGATTTTTTCCTGTAAAAGACACATTTTTCATTGTCACCAACTTTATTTATTTGGGTACTTTGTGTATGTCAGCTATCTCCCACGTGGTAAAACATTGATCTCAATTAATGCCTCGTTTTGATTGCTGTCCACTTCGCTTGGTCTACCCGACCATGGAGCATCACCCATCGAGAAATCTCTAGCACAAAGAAACTTCTCAAACACTTTTGATATGTTTGATTAGTCACAACACTTCCCCATACACTGCACAAATTTTTTTTGTGTTTCAGTTGTGTTTTAACCTTTCTTGAAATAATAAAGCATAATATGCCAAAAATGTTGTGTATTTTCTTCCATCTTGAGTATTAAAATAGCTACACAAAAATTCACCAGTTTTGATAAGTTTTTTTTTAATGCACACTGATATAACAGCTCTCACAATATTACACAATCTAACAAAATTATTTCGAATGACGTTAAAGACAACTAAGTGCTGCTAGAGCCACCTTAGAGGGAAAAACCAAACAAACTTTTTGGCCAACCCAATTATTTCCCTCTAGGATCTCAGGGAGGAAAACACACACACATACACGCACACACACACACACTCTCTCTCTCTCTGTCTCTGTCTCTCTCTCTCTCTCTCTCTCTCTCTCTCACACACACACACACACACACACACACACACACAATTTATATGCCAGGCACTGTTTTAAGTTGATTATGTTTATAATTAAGGTCTCATAAGAACCCTTTATAAATGAAAAGACTGCATCACAAAGAAGTTGTTAAATAATTTGCCCAAATTTACATGGCCAGGAAATGGTGACTCTGTAGCCCATGACCCTGACCATTGTGTTATTCTCAGGTGAGAACTGAGAATCAGTAACTTCCAGCAGGACCCATCTAAGGGAGGCACAAGGGGGACTCTTGACTCAACCTCACATCTAACAAGGCCCTTAGTTATTATATTTATTTATGTGGGTGTTTTAAGAGGCATTGCTTTATCTGATGTTACAGTTCTTTTAACTGTTTTGACCTTGCTTAATTTTTAACATTCTTTAAACCGTAAATAATGTAAGTGACCAAGTTTCTCTTAACTTCCAAGAGGCCCTTGGCCAGTGATTGAAGAGGGAGTTGGATCGTAGTGGAATGAGTAGCTAGGGGGAGGCAGGTAATCAAAGCAGCGAGGGTGCGGGGCTTAAAGAGCGGGGGCTGGTCCAGAGTTCTCTATAGAAGGGGCTTAACGGTGGCAGCCCTGGATGGAAGAGCTGTAGCTTTAAAACAAGCATGCTGATTTCACTTAGAATTATGTTTGTTTGTATTACCTTGAAGGGCATTGGCAGAGGAGATTATTGGGGTTGGGAGTGGGGTTAGGGGGAGATTGCTTAAACCCCATAAAGTAGATTTGGTGCCCCCAACTATGGAAAGAAGAGCATGTAAGTTTAGCGTTTTTCTATTTGGTCCATGCATAATAAAAATTAATGTTTATGGAAAGAAGAACAAAATAGTGTGGTGGATGATGAAATTGTATGGGGGGAGCAATATTTTTACATCAGGGACTTTTATGCATATTTCTAGACAACAAAGAAAAAGGAAGTAGAAAGAAAGGTGGGTCTTACATGATGGAAGAGGATAGTAAGATTGGGATGCTTCCTACTGTGATACAAAAAAGAAAAAAAGAGAGTTCATGTCAAAAAATAAATGAGAAATTTTGAAGTGATGAGAGGAGGGTTAAAGACTTTCAAAATGAATGTTCTCCAGCTCTTTTAATAAGCAGGTAGCAAGGTCATTTGCTCCCAGGAAGCACTGGGGATTATAGGAGAATTGTGTATCACCCAATAATTATGTCTTTGGAGAGAGAGAGAGAGAGAGAGGGAGAGAGAGAGGGAGAGAGAGAGAGAGCAAGAGCGCGAGAGCCCTTAGAAGAAGATGTTTCAGTATTTAGATTTAAAATGTTTCATCTTCACTATTGCTCGAGATGGGGGGAGGGGGAGTTAGAAGACTGATTCCAGGAGGGGGCAGCAGCGCTGTAAGCATTAATTTTGGGTTTTTCCTTTCTTTTCACTTGGCTTTTAAAAATTAAGTTATAATGTGTTTTCTGTCCCTATTACCTTAACTAATGGGGAAAAATAGGGTCTATAAATCTAATTAATAATATTACAGTTTACTAATTTATTAATCTCACATTACTGAACGCAGAGATTGTGGAAAATACTAAGATACTGAAATTAATTTTTATATATCATAGTCCTATTTGAAAAATTTTGGTATGATTTAGGCCTAATATTGTTCCATCTCTGCATGTGACCTATAGACTAAAAACTTTTAAAAAGGCTCGCGTACTTAAAAATCTTCTGAAGTAAAACCTTTGGAAATATAGGACTAATGGGCTTGTCGAAAGAATTTTTAACATTAATTTTTACTGAGCACAGACTGAATAGAAAAAGGCTAAGCTTACATGTTAAAATAATTTGGCAATCTAACTGCAGATTCAAAATTTCTGAAACTGTAAATAAATTAAAATGTAGGCAATGTTTTGCCATCTGTAATGAATTAGCGTTCCATTTTACCAGCTGCTGCTGGGGTTTTTGAAGCTGACTCAGGATCTGAACACACTGGGTGGGTCGCTGCTGATAAATAATAAGAACCTGTAGTTTCAACTGACAGGCCTGAACTGGTGATTAGAAGAGTCATTGCAATTTTAAGCAACAGAGATTTCCACATGAGTCAGGAAGTAAGGATATACTGTGTATACAGATGTTGCCAGTACAAGAGAGGAGGAAGGCCTACCCCTTGCTGCTAAGGTGTGAGCAGATTCAGGATGTCACAGCTATGGAGTGTGTAGCCATCCTTAGAGAAAAACACTAGTAATCATCTCTTATTTAGCAGACACATTTCAGGCAAAATGGCAATATTTGTACATTGTTGAGAAAATGTATACTATAGGTTAAATTCATTAGTATGTTTTCCTCGTCTTTTATTTTCAAAGCTTTTTATTTTGAACATGGAGGAGATAATTTTTTCAAAAGAATTTGAAGTCACACATACCTAGATGTGAATGCAAACTGTCACTTTGATGTGTAATCTTGTCATACAAATTGCTTAAACTTTCTGAGCCTCAGTTCCCTCATTTATAAAGAAGGGCACTATATATATACCTGGCAGAATTGTTAGGACAACATATACTTCTTGGAAAGTCACCTAAGTAGGATAATATTTCTGTGGGCCTGAAAATAGGTAAATAAAGGAAAAAACCATGGCCAGGTTTTGGTCACTGCCTTTTTGAGGGAATAAGCCCTCTCCAGGTGATGTTATTTCCCATACCACATCAAGATCTCTGATACTGTGAATAGTAACCAAGAAATGTATGCATGTTTAGCAGTTGCTATGAATAATATGTCCAAGTGGTGGTATATTTATTTCACAGATATGAAATTACCTTTGTGGTTAGTATAGTTTTATTAATTTTTTCCATAGGTATAGACTCAATAAGAACTATTTTTTTTTTTAGTAAAAATTTTTCATTTGCTTCAAAACTGAAACATTTTGGTGTCTCAAATTTTTACATTGTCTGTATAATCCCTTCTTTACTGTATATATTTATAAGTATATAGTCTGTATATAGGACAGATAATCCTATAAGCTTTTTATATTCTATATCCTGTAAATTTCTTACTAAAAATTTATTTTTAGCTTATTCTTCTGTGAATCCACTCTCTTTTTTTGTTTTATTTTCTAATTTTATCTGGTGTAGATGGGCAAGCTATTGATTTTGCTATATTTATCCAGACATTTTATTGAACTTTCTTATTAATTATTAATATGTAGCTTTTTAGTTGATCCTTTAGGGCTTTCTAGGTAAGCAACCATATTATTTTATTTTTCTCTTTGAACTCTGCTTATTTTTAAGATGGCTGTCTGTGAAATATTTTTCCTATTGCTAGTATGTTGATGTTATTTCTTTTTTGTTATGGTTTTATTTCTTAACTCTTTCCTTCTTAATTCATTTTTATGTAATCTCCAATCTCCTGTTTCTGCTTCCAAGGTACATAACCATTTTTTATTTACATACTTTAAAATTTATTATTTTTGGAAACTGTAACTGCCACTGTAATCAAGATATCAAACATTTGTACCACCTACAAAAATGTCCTTGTCCCTTTGTAGTCAAACGAAACCCTCTTTTCACTGCAGGTGCTAATCACCAGGAACTTGTTTTATGTCCCTATAGTTTGGCCTTTTCCAGAATGTCATATAAATGGAAGGATATATTATAGTATGTAACCTTGTGAATCTGACTTATTTCACTTTTCTAATGTATTTTAGATTCATCCATATTGTTGCATGTTCATTCCTTTTTATTGCTAAGTAGTATTCCATTGTATGAATGTACCACAATTTATATGTTCACCTCTTGAAGGACTTCTGGATTATTTCCAAATTTTGGCAGTTGTGAATAAAGCCACTGTACACAATCACATACAGATTTTTGTGAGAACACTTCCAAGGTAGTTTCTGATTTTCCTCACCAGTTTTTTATTCTCATGCTGCCTTTACTTATTGTGATGCATTTTTTTTTCCTCATAATGATTTCCTCTGATTTTTCAAGTTTGTCCTTTTGTGTGTTGTTAAGAATGAGTTTCAGAAACTGAAAGAAAATATTTATTTACATTGATGGGAATTAGTTTCTCTTTGGGACTTTGATTTCTTTTCTCTTTTGTTGCTAAACTTTTTCTGTACTCTGTGTTTCCTTTGCAAGAGAGAAGTCTCCAGTCATTTTGAGGTTTAGACAAAATTAGGTAGTTTAAATATTACCATGAGTTCTGACAGAGATTGATATAGGGCCCCACCTGTATTTCTTCCAAAAGGACCTTCCCAAATCCATACTGAAGAAAATGACAAAACCCAACTCTCAGTGGCTGGATGGGAAATGGAGCTATGAGGAATTGGGTTTGGGCTGCAGACATGAACCTCTTCTCATCTCTGCAAGAATTGTTTTCCCTGTTGTCACATTTTAGTCAAGAAGAGTATGACCAAGTCCAGGCAGCTCCCCTTCCCACCCGCCCCCCACCCCCCATCTGGCAGTCAGAATTGAAATATGGTCTTCCAGATTCCCACCCTCGCCCTGGCTGGTGTGGCTCAATTGGTTGGGTGTTGTCCACAGAGCAGTCACTACTTCGATTCCTTTTTAGGGCACATGCCTGGGTTGTGGGTTCATACCCAGTCATGGCAAAACACAACCAACCGATGTTTCTCTCTCACATAGATGTTACTCTCTCTCCCTCTCTCTCTCTCTCTCTCCAAAAAAAAAAATAAATAAATAAAAAAGGTTCCTATTCACTGTTTTACATACCTTATATAATTCCTTCCCCTTCAATATGGGCAGAGTCTCCGACTGGGATGGGATATTCCTCCAGTGATTTTTGGAGCCACTAGCCACATGTGGCTATTAAACATTTAAATGTGGCTAATGCAACTGAAAAACTGAATGTTTTAATAACTTATCTCATTTTAATTAATTTAAAAATAGCCACATGTAGCTAGTGGCAGCTCAAGTTAATAATGTGCTTAATGAAGTATTTGGAGTGAAATGCATAAAAAATAAGATAAATAGTTATGTGGTAAAGCAAATATAGTAAAATGTTTATTATCGAATCTAGGTGGTAGTTATATGGGGTTCACTGTAAAGTTATTTCAACTTTTTTGGTATATTTGAACAATTTTTAATACGATGGGAGGACATTTTTCAAAGAACGTTATTGAAAAATTAATTATACAAAGTCCAACGCCAGATGGCTTTACTGGTTAATTCCACCAAACATCTAAAGAAAAATTAACATAACCCTTCTCAAACTCTTTCCAAAAATAGAAGAGGAGAGACCTTTTTCTAACTCATTGTTTGACGTGAGAATTACCTGATACCAAAGCCAGAAAAAGATATTGGAAATATGGACAAGTATCACTTAGGAATATAGATGCAAAAATCCTCAACAAAAATACTAGAAGATTAATTCTCTCAGCAAATTAAAAAGAATTTACACCACCACCAAGTGAGATGTATCCCAGGAAGTCAATGGTGGTTAAACATAGTAAATAGGTCAATACAATGCACCACATTAAATAACGAAGGGGGAAAAAACCCAGATCATCTCAATTGATTGAGAAAAGGCATTTGACAAAATAGAACACCTCCTTATGAATTTTTTTTTAATTAAAAAACACATAAAAGTAGGGCAGAGCTTCCTCAACATGATAAAGGGTATTTATGAAAAAACCCTCAACAAACATCATACTTAGAGATAAAAGACTGAAATCTTTTTTCCCATAAGAACATGAAAAACAAAAGGATCCTCTCTTCTACCACTGCTGTTTGACATTGTACTGGAGGTTCTAGCCAGAGCAATTAGGTTAAAGAAGAAAAATGCATCAGGATTACAATGGAAGAAATAAAAACATGCTCACAGATAACATGTTTCCATAATCAAAATACCCCAAAGAATCTGTACAAAAGCAACTAAAGTTAAGAAATACATTCAGTGAATTTAGAAATGAATTTAGGTTACAAGATCAACGCACAAAGTCAGTTGTTTTTCTATGTATTAGAAACTCCCAAAGGGAAATTAAGGAAGCACCTCCATTTACAATAGCATCTATAAGATTGAAACACCTAAGAATAAATTCAACCAAGAAGTGAGAGAATTGTACACTGAAAACTAGAAAATGTTACTGAAAGAAACTGAAGAAGACCTAAGTGGAAAGACATTAGTGTTCATGGATAGAATGACTTAATATTGTAAAGATGTCCGTACTATCCAAAGCAATGTGCAGATTCAACACAACCCCTATCGATATTCCAGCAGCCTTTTTTTTTCTTCCAGAAATGCAAAAGCTGATCCTCAAATTCATGTGCAATGGCAAGGGGTCCCAAATAGTTAAAAGTCTTCAAAAGAAGGAAGTTAGAAGACTCACACTTTCTAATTTCAAAACTTACTTTAGAGCTACAGTGATCAAAACAGTGTGATACTTGAATATGGATAGACATAGATCAATGGAGTAGAATTGATAGTCCAGAAATCAACCCATACTTCTATGGCAGACTGATTTTTGACAAGGGTACCTCATGCCGTATATAAAAAGAGCTAAAATAAGACTCTTAGAAGAAAACATAAAGATAAATCGTCATGACCTTGGATTTAGCAATGGATTCTTAGATATGTCACAAAAAGCATAAGCAAGAAAATAAAAAATATTATATTTCATCAGAATTTAAAACTGTGATATATTAAAGGGCATTATTAAGAAACTTGAAAGACAATTTATGGAACGGGAGAAAATGTCTCCAAATCATAAATTTGATAAGAGTTTTATATCCAGACTATATAAAGAACTCCTACAACTCAACAACAAAAAAACAACTGAGTAAAAAATGGGCAAAGAGCATGAATAGAGATTTCTTTCAAGAAGATAAGCCCATGAAAATATGCTTACAACAATACTAGTCATTAGCAAAATGCAACTTAAAACCACAATGAGTTACCATTTCACACTGGCTACAACACCTATAACTTAAAAAACGGAAAATAGCTAGTGTTGGTGAGGACATGGGAGAAATTGTTGGGTGGGAATATAAAATGGCACAGGTACATTGGCCCTTCCTCAATAAGTTAAACATAGAATTACTATATGACCCAGCAATTAGTAATTCTTAGGTACATACCCAATAGAATTAAACACAGAGACGGAAATAGCTACTCGTATACCAATGTTCATTGCAGCATTATTCATAATAGCTAAAAGGTGTAAACAACTTAAATGTCTATCAGATGAATGGGTAAACAAAATGTGACATGTATGTACAATTCAATGTTTTTCAGCCATAAAAAGGATACGTACTATAGCATGATGAATTTTGAAAATATTATGCTAAATGAGATAAACTAGGCTCAAAAGGACAAATATTGTATGATTCCACTTATATGAAATATCTAGAATAGACAAATTCATAGACACAGTAACTAAGTTAGAGGTCACCAAGGGCTGAGGGAGTTACTGCTTAACAAATACAGAGCTTCTGTTTGGGGTGATAAAAAGTTTTAGAAATAGGTAGTGGTAATAGTTGCACAATATTGTGAATGTATATTTTACTGAAATGTAGAAAAAAAAAACCCAACTAAAAACACTGTTAAAATGAATAGTCAAGCCAGTGACTGAGAAAAAAATATTTACAATATATTTATTTGGCAAAGGATTGATATCCAGTACATAAGAAATCTTATGTACCACATAAGAATTTATATAAGTAAACTCAATAATATAAAGACAAACCACTGAACTCCAGAATGGACAAAATGTTTGGACAGACGCTTCACAAAAATAGACATACAAATGACCAGTAAGTCCACTAAAAAGTGTTCAGTATCATGAGTCACCAGGGAAATGCAAATTTAGGATACAATAAGATACTGCTCTGCATTCAGCACAATTGCCAAATTTAAAAGATTGGCAATACTAAATGTTAACAAGGGTGTGGAACAACTGGAAATTTCATACATTGGTGCCGAGAATTGGGATTTCCAACCACTTAGGAAAAGGTCTGACAGTTTCTTATGAAAGGAAACATATACTTGTCCTCTGATCAGTAATTCTACTTATTTGCTGAAGAGAAATGAAAGCAAATGGTCACAAAACACTTGTAAAAGACCCTCTGGAGTCATTTTTTTCATTATAGCCAAAGAAATTGGAAATAGCATGTTGTTCCATCAATAGAAGACAGACAAAATGTAGTTTATTCACACAATGAAATATTATTTAACAATTAAGAGGAATGAGCTACTGATGTAAGCAATAAGAGATTTATCTAAAAACATGTTGAGTGAAAGAAGCGTTACACAAAAAATTCACAGGATACGATTCCATTTATAAGAGTCTCTAGAACTGATCCAACTAATCTGCGGTGGAAATATATTCAGTATATTTCTTGTCTCTGGGATATGGCAGGGGCCAGGGCTGGAGGGAGCCATGGAGATTGATAGATACATGGGTCACTTTTCAGAGGAGTGCTAATATTCTGTATCTTGAGAGAAGATTGGGTTATATTTGTCAAAACTCACCTAAGATCTGTGGATTTCATTTTAGGTAAAGAATTGCATCAAATAAAAAACTAAAAGAAAAAAAGTAATCCTGGGTTTTAAAGATATCACATGGCGGCATAAAACAACTGTGTTTATGGGCTGTTACCATTGGCCTTGAGCAGTTACAACCTGATGTTTTACAATTTGCGTGCTCTGTAAGTTAATAACTAGTGCTTTACACTACATCTTGGTGTTTCTTATTGCTTAATTATCAATTTGTAGACTCTGAGCAAGCTCCACAGTGATGTTCATGGAAGCTTTGCTCCCTCAAGAACTCCAATGATAAAATCTTTGGTGTCTAGATTTGAACACTGCAAGCAGTTGTGAAGAAAGCATGCTCAGCAATATATGTGGAAGAAATAATGTGCAATAGATAATTCAATGTATATATTCAGGAATGAAAGAGCATTTATAAAATCACATTTTTCTGTTAATGTCCATTGTAACTTCAGGCAATCAGATGGAAAAAAATACAGTTGGTGTCAGAACCTCTGGTCATGTATAAACTTTTCTTTCCTGAGCTCTCTAATGTTTCCTTAATTTTTTTCAAAATAAAGATTACCTGAAGTGTGGTTCAAAATATACGAGGTCTGCCCAGAAGGTATCCAGCTGTGTAATATGAACAATAGAGGAATTTGTTGAAGAAGATAAAAGAAACATTGTACACAGGATAATGACACCTACATCCCCTTCGAAGTAGACACCTGGAACCTCACACAGTCTTCCCAGTTGCCATCAGCTGCCCCCTCGTATTTTCCTCAATCTCCTCGACAGTCTGAACTGTCTTCCCTTTCAAAGGTGATTTTAGTTTTTGAGAAAAGCCAGAAGTTACAGGGTGTGAAATCTGGGATGTGGGGGGCTGAGTCACCTGGATGATTTGATGTTCCGCCAAATCACTTCGCATGAGAGGTGATGCAGAAGCAGGCGCATTGTCATGAAGAAGCTGCCAATCACCAGTTGCCCATAGCTGCAGCCTTCTGAGTTATCTGAGTAGTTTCCGTGGAGGAATGCTCAAGCTTAATGCAAAATTTGATGCAGATTTGTTGCCCTACTCACTCAGTCATTTTGCATGTGATGGCCACACAGTACACATGCTCACTCAATGGCATCTACCATCCCCTATTGACTAGTACAGTGAAGTCATCATTGTTCATGCATGTGCATTCCCATCCACTCTCCTTGACTGCCAGGTTACATTGATGTCATGCAAACCATTCTCATTATGTTAACAATGGCTAGACTTTTTCATGGCAGACCTCTTATTTCCTACACTCTTGTTCTGGAGAGCCCGCCTTCGTGGGTCTGCATTGGAGTCATGACATGTGTCTTTCTAACAAGCACATCAGGTAAACTGTATCAACAGTTTTGGAAACATTGTTTTCAAATTGTAGGTAGAGGCTTCAGAAACAAAGTACTCTTGTAATTCTTAGTGGTGACCAATAATAGCTTAATAATTCAATATAATGATAATAAAAACAATAAGGTAATATTGAATATTTAATATAGTTACTGTGTTCTCGTCACTCTTTTAAATGTTTTGTTTGTATCACCTTGTTGAATCCTCACAAAAGAAGGTGGTGCCATTATTATGTCATGGCAGATGATGAAATAGACCCAGGGATGACAAATAATTTGTCCTCAATTACAAAGATAAAAGGTGACAAGGTCTTTAAAGAGAGAGGTTCTGGTTACAGAGCCCATGGTTTACCCAGTAATTTGTTGGGCTGCAATATGAATTACAGGAAAAATGGCTTCCTTTTGAGGGTGTGAAGGAATTTTTCCATAGTAGAGCAATGAGGTGGAATGGCGGTCCAGTACCTGAAGGCTTTCTCTCTGTACCAGCTCTCTAGCACTAGAGATCTTGAATGGCACAGGTATCGGAAGGCTTTGGCTTGAGCTGCGGCACCATTGCTGTGGGCATGCTGAGCCTGCCCCTCCTGCAAGGTAATAACACTTCCCTGGTGCATGGCTCATGGGGCTCATCTGCTTTTAGTAATCATCTTTTCTTTCTGTTTTTAAACTTAGTCTTATCTCTAGATAGTTTTTTCCATCTTTATTTTCAGTTACTGGAGCACCCTTAGACTTGCTGTTGGTTTGTGTTTTTCCTCATCTTTGGCACTTTGGTTTGTTGTGTATCTCTGTTATCACCACCACCCATGAGGAAACCTTATGAAAAAGTTGCACTCAAATTTGATTAAGATAATACAGAAGACATAGGGACATACTAAACTCCACCTTAGGGATGCAGGCAGCAAAATTCAGACTGTGAGAAATTTTACAGAATCAAAGATACAGTTTCTTCAACAAAGAAAAGGTGGTGGGGAGAAGGGGATGGTAGGGAGAGAGATGGAAGGAGAACCTTACAGATTAAGATTTAAAAGAAAATTACAGTATGTGGACTGTATATGGATCTTGATTCAAACAAACTTTAAAAAATGGACAATTAAGAAATCAAATACTGATGATATATAAAAAATATTTTAAAATTTTTAGGTATGGTAATAACAAAATACTTACAGGTGAGATAACATATCTATGATTTGCCTCCAGAATCGCTGGCAGGTAGGGTGAGGGCATGGGTTAGATGGTCATGAGCGATATGTGTTTGCTAAAGCTGGTTCATGAGGATTGATTATACTATACTGTCTACATGTATCTTTCGAAGTTTTCTATTTAAAAAGTTTAAAATATGTGCTTAATGACCCTTCATCTCTATAAACCTGCAGCATTAACAGAGAAATTCTTAGTTTAAAATTGATTCTTCCTAAGGAGTCTTACCTCTCTATTGACCTGCTAAGATTTTGTTCCAATATTTTCTGACAGGGTCTTTCTAGATAAACCATACTTTCAGGAAGCAGTTGCCGTAAGCATCTGTCGATAGAGTCTGATCATATTGGTTAAATCGAATAAATTCAACTGAGGCTGAGTCAAGTGGGTGAGCACCTCCTGGTCTTCCACTAAACATCTGTTCCTGGTGACAGGCTCACAAAGGTCAGCTTTACCGATTTACCTGAGTTGAATTTGAGGAGCAGGTGCAGAGTCATTTGCTGCTTTTGTCCTGCATCTGCCTCACCTCAGGTAAGGAGAAACAGCTGTTGAAAGCAGAATAACATTACCCTGTAGGTGGGTCTGGAATGATCCCAGACATGCAGCTCTTTGTGCAGCCTTATTTCTAATAGCTGTTATTTTTGACTTGGCGTCACCAAAGAAGTTCGTTAGAACATCTTAATAAGGTTCTAAATTCGTTGGGATTTGACTGCAGTCCATGAGATGATCATGATTCATTGAAGTCAGTGTACTGGGTGCGGTTTACAGCCTGCTGCCATGAGGTGTTTGCTGGCCTTTTGCCGGCCTCAGAGCAGGAGAACAGTGGGGTTCAGTACACCTGCCTCCCCACCATGTAACTAAATGATTCTTGGCAAATGCAGTTTAGACCTTGTGCCGTAGGAACTCTTTTCCAATCATTATGATAGAGGGTAAGGGATATATGTTACAGGATATGTTAAGTGGGGAGGACCTGGGAGGAAAATAATATAAAATTTTAAGTGTTTTCACCTCATTGCATAGCTTTGTGTTGTGTACATAGCTGCACTTATCTATATTGTTTCTAAGGTTTTCTTTCTGGTAATATGTAGAATATATAATGGTTAAGTAAGCACTTGACTTCTGCAGTCAGATGAATCACTCTTCTCTTATTTGCCGAATCTACATGACTTTGGATAAGTTATTTAACATCTCTGCTCTTAATTGCCTATCTGTAAAGTGAGGATCATGACAGAACTAACTTAATAGCATTGTGGCGGGAATCAGTGAAGAAATTGTGCGAAAGGATTTTAGCAAAGGGCTAGACATGGAGTAAGTGCTCAGACAAGTTAATGGTTAATATCAGTGGTAGTGTAGTATGTGAGCAAAACGATTGGGTGTATAACTTTGAACAATTCTCACTAGAACAGAAATTAATATTTAATGCTAACAGTAGTCCTTATCAACGCATTCAAGTAGTGTGATTATAAGTGAAATATGAATACATAGAAGAGAAACATGTTTCAATCATTTTGACATGTAATTGTGTATATTTTAATCAAGGGAAGATTGTAATTATTGTTAAGGGTATTGGTAGTTCATTTGCTTATTGATTGTGTACTAAGTATCTAAAATGTTATTTTGGAGTCAGCCTCATGCAGTAATTTCCAGGTCAGTGTATTATTGACCTCAATTATTTAATCCTTTAAAAAGTAAATTCAACTTTTTTAGTTAAGTGTAATTTTGTAAACTAGTCTAGGTATTCAGCAGAAATTCTTTTTCTTTCTTTTTTATCTTTATTATATTTTTTCCATTACCATTTAGTCCTCTTATGCCCAACTTCCCCCCGCAGTCCCCACACTGTTGTCCATGTCTATGACTCCTTTTTCCAAAAATTCTTTTTCTTATCATGTCATTCAAATAGTCTTCCTACTTTGACAGTAGTAAATTTGTCATTAGAGCTTTGGAGATTTAACCTCTGATTTTGCATTCGGCACTTTTTTTGTTGTTGTTCTTTAAACATATAGTAATTCTTAAAGTGGCATCAGGGACAAAACACATTAACACCTAAATTTTTAAAGACTTAAATTTAAGCAGTTTTTTAAAAAAGAATTTTGAATGGCAACCTGTAAAGACTTCTTCTGAATCAGAGTTTTTCTATTTGGGAAAGCATGAAGAAGGTCTTTTATTTCCTGTTTGAGCATTACACATGTAATAATTGACTTCACATTTATAGAAATAAACCATTGATTTATAGAGATAACCATTATTTTTGTTTTTATACTGTTATATATTTTCTAACTTAAGTTTCGACAAATAAAAAACATAAAATAGCTAAGGTAATATAGCAAAAATTGGTGAATTTTCCACAGAAAATGAACAAATGTTAGTATTATCTCATGGTCTTTAGGGTTTTTTTTTTTCAGAAGTGAAATATTATAGATGAAGTTGAAATTTTCAATCACCTCCTACCAGGTTTTACTCTCCTGCTTCTCTATCAGAAGTAACTGCTGTCATGAATTTGGTGTTTATTGTGTGTGTTTTATAAGTTTATAATACTTAAATTGTTTCATAATCTCATATTTTCCAACTTTTCTGTTTTCTTTGAACATTTTGTTTTATAGAGCTATCCATGTTATTCCATATATCTTATCTGTTTCACTCATTTTAATATCTCTGTAGTATTGCATTTTCTGAATTTATAATTTATTCATCAGGTGATGGATATTTGGGTTATTTACAATTACAAACAATGAATTGCAGTGAACATCTTTGTACTTATTTTTTGCATATGCATGTGAGAGTTACTTCAGGTATATTGCCTCTAAGTGAAATTTTGGGTTAATGAATGTGCTTCCTTTTTTAACTTTGCTGGATATTACCTAAATGCTCTCCTATATGCACTGCATACGTGTTGTAACTATTTCCATTTCCCCGTATTCTTAGTTATTTATCTTTGGAATTCAGAATCTAAAATGCCTGCCAGAAGAGTGAATGCAAAGACCTTATATCCTTTTTTTCATGTGTGTAAGAAGATAGACAGACAGACACAGACAGACAAACAGAGATGCATTTGTTCAGTAGGTGTTTATCTTACTGTGTTGATAATTCCTATTAGTAGATTTCAGGAATTGTAATTAATATCTAACACTAGCATTCATGAGAGATCTGTCAAGTCTCTGTCTCTTTGGCTTTATTTAACTGCCACTATTTATCATTATTCCTGGAAAGAAAGGGGCTGGCTTCCCTTAATACTCTACACTCATGCAAGCGACACTGTGTCCATACATACACTTGGGTACATGATTACCCTATGGAAATATGCATATTTGGACTAATAGTCCTTAAAATTGTGTCCCTCAACTTTTTAAATCCAGTAGCCTTTTTACAGAAGCTAAAAGTCTGATTTCCTTTGCTGCACCGCAGCTTCTGCCATGCTGCCACGTGCCGTCTCTGGTGTTGCCAGAGCTATGCCAGAGAAAAATTAGCATTCTGGGCTCTGCCAGACAAGGAACACTGGCATACCATTTAATAGAGCGGGTTTTGGAAGTGGCTTTTGTTTCTTTTTAAATCATTTTATGAAATTTAAAAGAGGATATGAGGGAATAGATAACAAAGCCTTGGTAAAAACATATTAGTAAGTAAAACGTTTATATTATGTTCAGTGGTATAACATGCATATTTTAGCAGTTGCTTAGATGAGTGTTTTTCACTGCTAAATAACATAAAGAGTAAAGACTATTTTAAATTAATAATGAAAGCCATGGATTGGGTTTTGTGGTTTAGAAATAAATATATATGGTTGGATTTGATATGTGAACTCATCAAATTAATATGGTTGTGTTTTTTTCAGTGACATTTCCATTCACTTTAGTTTTGCATACTCTGTTGTTGAAGACTGAGACCCCTCGATGTGACTGAGTGGGGTTTGGAGTGCGGGAGGGGTCCCCGGGATGAATGTTCTCTCGCTCCTCCTCGCCCTGCCTTTTTCAAAATAACCCTCTCTTCCCAAAGAGAGCTGTGGCCGTGGAGCTCTGCAGTACGTGCAACTCAACAGGGGCAACATACTCTCGAGTTCAGAGGATAGTCTTAGAAATTTTACTCAGTCCTGCTGCCTTCAACGGAAAATAGGAAGGACTACACATGGAATTTCTGTTGGTTAAAGTAAATTTTTTAAAGTTTCTTGTTTGAAACTTATGGTTAAAAGATGTGACCTGATCTTCCAGGTAAAGTTTAAGTTTCATTATTCCCGGGATTCCTACATGAGTAGTATTGATTCATAATAGTCCCAGATAATTAACTTAAAATGGTAAACATGGAACTAGCTTTCCAGTGGTTCTCGTTATGGAAAAGATGACCTTAGACCAAAACTAACATATTAACAGTATATGAGGATAAATGTTGTCTTATACTTCTAATCACCTAATACTATTAGCCTGGAGAAAAGAAGGGAGAAACATTAGTTAGGCTATTGTATGTTGTATATTACTGGTTTGAGCCTTGGTTTCTAAGAAGGCCACAAACTATACTCTTCCATTAAAGATGACTCCACTGTTGAGGTTTAATAAGAAATAAGTTAACTCAAGTGGAGCACAAGAACAGCAGCTGTATTTCATAACCTCCGCTTGAAATGAAGAACCCACAGTGGGGGCGGCAAGATGCATGCTCAGATGAAGACCTGATCCGCGTGCGGTGCTGCTTAAAGGGGAGGCTGTCAGCCTTGCTCCAAGCCGAACTGAGTGGGAGGCCACGTGTCATGGCCTGTTTGACCGGTGGCACCTAGAACCATCAGGTGCCTCAAATAACAGACATCTACAACATAGGAAAGCAAATATTTGTTAGGGAAGCCTTAGAAATAACTCTAATTTTGTATCTCTTTTCTACCAAATCTTCAGTTTTCTAATTAGATAAGACTGCTTTTATAGTAAGGCACCACAATCGTAATTATTTAGGGAAAGAAAACGATGACTCTGTGTGTATAGGAAAAAGATTTGATTGAAGTAAAACATGTAAGTGGTTATCTCTCAGTAGGGAGATGTAGTTATTTTAATTTTATATTCTATGGGATTTTTACAGTGAATGTCCATAATTTTTTCTTCCTATAATCAACATGAATTAACTCCCCCGAAATCATAAAATAATTAAGAATGCATAGTTAAAGCACATAGTGGTTTTAATGCTACACTAATAGTAGGAGAATGCGGTGATAGCTCTGATGTTTTTGTGGTTTATTTTTTCACTTTTCTGTTAAATAGTTTCAGAACTGATAAATCAATCCATTTAAGCTTGATTTATATGAATGATTAAGTGGAAGTCTGATGATTGATGAAATTAAGTTTCTGAATCTGTAGAGTGCGTGGAAGTGTAGCTACTTTTTAGGTACAGTCTTGTTAATCAACAGACTTTTAGTCATTTATTTGTGGGTAGGGAATGATAGCCCCCTGCTCCTCGTGGGTATATTTTAGTGTGTGACAGCTGGTTTCTGTAATGAGGGGGACTACATGGGCTCTTTTTACTATTTTTATTTAGTCTGAGTTTTGTTTCATCTGCTTCTGCATTTTTTTTGTCCTTGCCTTTTGCTGATTTGTATGTCTTCCTCTCCTGCTTGTCTTTCTTTGTACCTGTAGTTACTTTCTTGGTCCTTCATGGTGCGTACGCTCTGTCCATTTCTCTTTCTTTTCTCTCTTTTTTTCCTCCTTTCTCTCGCTCTCTGTCTCTGTCTCTGTGTCTCTCTCTGCAAATTCACTAAATGAGACTGTCATTCTGAGAGTAGTTTCCAATGTAGCCTTCCCTAGGTTCTTCTCAGGAGTGAACTTATTTTTATAGGGGTACTATAATTGTTATAAAGTGTCTTACTCTTGTCTAATGACTATTTTCCTTGGCATTTGAAATTTAAGAGATAGAAACCGAATTCCTCTTTTAAATACTATGTATTAAGTAGGATTAGTAACACTAAATGAGAGTACTGATAAACTAAACATTGGTTAAGTAATATCATGAGAATTATAGCATAAAATAATGTTTTATAAAATTAATCATATGTAAATATTTTTCATCTCATAAACAATAACATTCTGTATAATAGTTTGATGATGAAACTTTATAAGTTAAATTTCCTCCTAATTTATGTTTGCTCAAAGTAGCTTAAACTAAGATTAAGTGGCTCCCTGGATTTCCCTGATAAAGCTTATTAGTGCCAAGGAGTATTTTGGACATTATCTTATTAAATTTTACATTTTATTTGTATAGAAATTGAGAGCACAAGAACTAAATGACTTACCTGTGTTGTATAACTAGGCTAGTAAACTGAGCACAACCTAGGCACAGACCCCTGGAATCGTCCCTCTCCTAATTCTTTAGCTGCTACACACTTCATCCTATTAATGGGTTGTGAATTTCAGAGCAGATTGTATCTTGTTTCTGCTGCAATAAATCTTGTCAATAGAATGATGCTGTTTTTCAAAACCATTTATTAGGGATATAATATTTACCAGGTATTTTGCTAAGCAATTTACATGTCATTAATTTCACTTTTATTCTTACGATAACCCTGTGAAGTTTTTACTATTATTCACATTTTATTGATAAGGAAATCGAAGCAAAGAGATCCTTAGAGATTTAACCAGGGTAAACTCTGTACTGACTTTTTATGATCAAATAGTTTTAAGCACTGATAGCATGCTCAGTGACTAGAGGTGCTGCCTGGATGAGCTGCTCTTAATACCCTAGGACACAGTTTAATATTATAATTGACCCTCCTATTATTCTAGTCCTTACATTTTACCTGCAATAACTTTAATTTAGAGAAGATTCAAGATGAAATAGCCCCTCCTCTTTTAATTTATTCCCCTATAGAATTTGGCATTCTACCTCAGATATTGAGTGTTTGGCCCAGTCCTCATGAAAAGTGGTAGGTAAACATATACCTAAATCATACTTGAAAGCCAGATTTCAAGACAACTGGTAAAATGGTATAATGAGAACAATTTTTTGATATCTTTTACTAAAACGTGGTCTCCAAACTGTTGTACTAATATATTTTAGTGCTGATAATTTTGATTTTTTAGTAAATTGTGAGAAGCTCGAGGCTCATATCATAATCAGCAATGTCATGTGGCCTCTTGTGTTTTCAGTTTAAATATTGCATGCTCTGATGCAATATGCAAATCTAAGTACCAGCACCATAAGTAGATATTGCTCGTGGCACATCATATACAGGCCACTTGAGTGAAAAAGGCTGCTGTTCAATTTAATGATGAGGCCGAGTGTCATTAACTGTATGCTTATTCAAAGAGTTTCCCCACTAAACATCTGCTCCCTTGTCAGAAATGTCACTTCTAAACAACACCTGTAGGATAGTGTCATTTCCAACTTTCTCTTCATGGAATCCCTTTGTTTTTGCTAATAGATTTCTTGGTAAAGGAGGAAAACACAAACTCTGTCTTTCAAAATCTTGTTATAGTATCTCTGCCTGTAAAATGCTGTAAGTAGTGTGTTATAAAATGTAAAAAAATGTACACCATCCCTAAAGGAAATCTTTTATGAACATGTGATAGAATATTTTATCATTTTTGTAGATCCTTTCCCCCCTGGAAGTTAAATACTAAATTAAATAAAAACTGTCATCCTGAAGAGTTTGTAATTTATAATAGTTTCAGTCATAATCACTGGAAATCAATGGGTTATGTCCTCTTTAATATTCATGAGGAGGTAATGTCCATTGGAGCTCACATATTAAAATATGAGCATAGAGGTTGCCTGTGAAATCCAGAGATGATACCCTCACTAGCGGTTGCTTTGTGTGGGAGGGACAGAGGGAAGGAAGACAAATGGACTGATGTGTGAATATGCTGTGTTCTAGGAGACATACACATGTCAAGTAGATCTTTTAGTGATGTACAGATATGAGATGGAACATTAATTTGTGATTTTTACCTTTATGTACAGAACCTACTTTTTTCTCTTGAATTTTTGTTCAATATTTTTATTAAAATGTAACATATATATAAAAAATGTACACATCTTCAGTGTACAGTTTGATAATTTTTTTTAAGAAACTGAAATAAGAAAACAAGTAACCAGTACTCAGTGACCAAGATGGAGACATAGGTAGATACACTTTGCCTCCTCTCACAATCAAAAGAAGGACAACAACAATTTTAAAAACAAAAAACAACGAGAACTGCCAGAAAATCAAACTGTATGAAAGTCCAACCACCAAGGAGTTAAAGAAGAAACATTCATCCAGACTGGTAGGAGGGGTGGAGACAGGAAGCCGGGGTGGAGGGGATGCCACAAAGCTGCGGCTAGAGGCCTGGGCTGGTGAGATGGCAGCAGGTGGTCCCACATTTGTGTTTGGATACACCGGGAGGAACAACAAGGAACGAGACAGACTGTGCAACCCAGGGTGTTCTAGTGCGGGAAAAGAAAGCTGCAAAACCTCTGCCTGTAAAAACCTATGGAGTTTGCAGCAGCGGGAAAAACTCCCAACCTCACAGGAGAGTTCATTGGAGGAGTCCTCAGGGTCCTAGAATGTGCACAAAACCACCCACATAGGAACCAGCACCAGAAGGGCCCAATTTCCTTGTGCGTAGCAAGGGAAGTGACTTGAAAGCCTTGAGAGCCAACTAAGTGAAATTGTTCCCTCTCATATCCCTCCCCTACATACAGCACCACAAAGCAGCATGTGGGTTGCCCCACCCCAGCAAATCACTAAGGCTCCACCCCTTACAACATAACAGGCGTGCCAGAGACCAAAAAATATGGCCCAGAATATGAAGGAACAGATCAAACTCCAAAAACAGAATTAAGTGATGAAGAGATAACCAACCTATCAGATGCAGAGTTCAAAACACTGGTAATCTGGATGGTTACAGAAATGGTTGCGTATGGTCATAAAATAGTGGAAAAGGTGAAGGTTACACAAAGTGAAATAAAGAAAAATACACAGGGAACCAACAATGAAGGGAAGGAGACCGGGACTCAAATCTAACGATTTGGAGCAGAAGGAAGAAATAAACATTCAACCAGAACGGAGTGAAGGAACAAGAGTTCAAAAAAATGAGGACAATCTGAGGAACCTCTGGGATGACTTTAAATGCTCCAGCATCCGAATCATAGGGGTGCCAGAAGGAGAAGAGGAAGAGCAAGACATTGAAAACTTATTTGAAAAAATAATGGAGAATTTCCCCAATCTGGCAAAGGAAATAGACTTCCAGGAAGTCCAGGAAGCTCAGAGAGTCCCAAAGAAGTTGGACCCAAGGAAGCACACACCAAGGCACATCATCATTACATTACCCAAGATTAAAGATGAGAGAACCTTAAAAGCAGCAAGAGAAAAGGAGACAGTTACAAACAAAGGAGTTCCCATGAGACTATGAGCTGATTTCTTGCAAGAAACCTTACAGGCAAGGAAGGGGCTGGAAAGAATTTTCAAAGTCCTGAAAGGCAAGGATCTACATCCAAGATGACTTGATCCAGCAAAGCACTCATTTAGAATGGAAGGACAGATAAAGTGCTTCCCAGATAAAGTTAAGTTAAAGGAGTTCATCATCACCAAGCCCTTATTATATGAACTGTTAAAGGGACTTATCTAAGAAAAAGAAGATCAAAACTATGAACAGTAAAATGACAACAAACTCACAACTATCAACAACTGAACCTAAAAACAAAAACAAACTAAGCAAACAACTAGAACAGGTACAGAATAGCAGAAATGGAGATCACATGGAGGGTTATCAGTGGGGAGGGGTGGGAGGAGAAAGGGAGAAAGGGTACTGAGAATAAAATTGGTAGATACAAAACAGACAGGGGGAGGTTAAGAACAGTATGGGAAATGGAGAAGCCAGAGAACTTAATATGTATGACCCGTGGACGTGAACTAAGGGGTGGTGAGAGATACTCGTGGGAAGGAGGGTACTGGGTGGAGGGGAATAAAGGGGAGAAAAAAATGGGACAACTGTAATAGCATAATCAATAAAATACACTGAAAAAAAAAAAAGAAAACAAGTAACCAGTACTCAGATTAAGAAACAGGGCATTTCCAGCAACTCAAAAACCAGTTTCTTAGCCCTTGGTCATTCACATAGAGTAACCACTATCCTGACTTCTAATACTATGGGTTAGTTTTTCCTTTATGAATGGTAGGATTAAGGATTTTGAGCTTTATTCTAAGAACAGTCGGAACTTACATTGAAAGTTCGAGGCAGTGAGATGACATCATCTGATTTGCATTTCTAAAAGATTAGTGGCTGCTATATAGAGCAGCTGTCCTCAACCTTTTTGGCACCAGGGACTGGTTTTGTGGAAGACATTTTTTCCATGGACTGGAGTGGGGGGATGGGGATGGCTTTATAGCCTGCCACCAGATGCAACTTAATTGTCACTTGCCACTTACTGATAGGGTTTTGATATGAGTCTGCAAGTAATAGATTGATTATGCTGTCTGTGCCGTCAAACGTCTCTGCTAATGAGAATCTGTGTTTGCAGCCGCTCCCCAGCACTAACATCACCACCTCAGCTCCACCTCAGATCACCAGGTATTAGATTCTCATTAGGAGCGTGCAACCTAGATTCCTCACATGTGCAGCTCCCGGTAGGGTTCATGCTCCTCTGAGAATCTAATGCCTCTGCTGATCTAACAGGAGGCAGAGCCCAGGTGGCAATGGGAGCGATGGGGAGTGTCTGTAAATGCAGATGAGTTTTCGGTAGCTGACCTGCCAGCCACTTACCTCCTGCTGTGCAGCCCACTTCCTAACAGGCCACAGGCTGATACCAGCCTGTAGCCCAGGGGTTGGGGACCCCTGGTGTAGAGGACATATTGTTGGGGTCCTGAGTGTAAGTGAAAGGACCAGATAAGATGCTGTTTGACACATCTGTCAGAATGGCTATCATCAGCAAATCAACAAACAAGCATTGGCAAGAATGTGGAGAAAAGGGGGACCTTCATGCACTCCTGGTGGGAATGCAATTGGTGCAGCTACTGTGGAAACCTGTGTGGAAGTTCCTTAAAAAATTAAAAATGGAACTGCTTTGGGACCCAGTGATTCCACTTCGGGGAATTTATCCAAAGAAACCCAGAACACTAATTTGAAAGAATATATGCACCCCTGTGGTCATTGCAGCATCATTTACAGTAGCCAAGCTATGGAAACAACCCACGTACCAATCAGTAGACGAGTGGATAAAAAGGCTGTGGTATACAATGGAATATTACTCAGCTATAAAAATAGATGAAATCTTTCCATTTGTGACAGCATGGATAGACCTGGGGAACACTATACTAAGTAAAGTAAGTCAGAGAAGGACAAGTACCATATGATTTCACTGATATCTGAAATCTAAATAACAATATAAATAAATAAAACAGAAACAGATTCACAGATACAGAGAACACGCTGATGGTTGCCAGAAGGGAGGAGCGTTGAGGATCTGAGAAGTACAGATTGGTAGTTACAAAATAGTCATGGGGATGTGAAGTGGGGAACACTTTATAAAGAGAGATTGGTAGTTACAAAATAGTCATGGGGATGTGAAGTGGGGAACACTTTATAAAGTATATGGTTGCCTAACCACTATGCAGTACACCTGAAAATAATGCAAAATAATATTAAATGTAAACTGCAATTGAACAAAAATACTAAATATATAAAATGACAAGAACAAATCCCTTCTCTCAACGGGGTACGAGCCTTAAAAAAAATGCTGTTTGATGAAATCACATGGTGGTTCGACCTGGTGCAATGGCCACTGGCAGTGGGATGACAGCAGCCCATTGAGCATTCTGAAGGGAGGATGGGTGACGGATGTATTGAGGTGAAACTCTCCCAGGGGTGCAGGAAAGTAGTGATGTGCTCAGTGATTCCAGGGCTTTTTGCCCGGAAGTCATTTCTCCATGTTGTGCTGTGGATGTCACTATATTCTATAAACTAAATGGCAGGTAACTGTAATAGGAAGTCACTAATTTTTTTTGAGGAAAAATGAGTAAGCTTGAATTTGTGGATGGAAAAAGCAAATTAATTTTAACATATCTACTGGTCCTGTTCACCAAAAGGCTGTGACCAATTTCTATATTTGAATAACCAAATGTACCTCCCCTCTTTCCTGCCTCCTCCTTTTAAAAAAGATTTTATTTATTTACTTTTAGAGAGAGAGAAGAGGGAGAAAGAGAGGGAGAGAAATATCAATTTGTTGCCTCACTGGGGACCTGGCCTGGAATCAAACTGCCACCTTTTGGTTCATAGGTCGGTGCTCAGTCCATCGAGCTACCCGGCCAGGGCTTCCCTACCTCCTTTCATACAAACGTGCAGAGACACCTTTAATGCTAAATATCTTAATTTTGATTTCAGAGCTCTTCTGTGGATATTAGTCTTTGAAACACTGTCTCCTTTAATCTACCAAGCATCATTATGTGGAGGTGTGTTCTTGAATAAAGTGCTGCTCGTATTGGTAAATGCATGTTCATTACTTTACTCAGCCTGAGTTCCTTTGAGACTTTATAATTGAGCATTAGTAATATGCATCATTTCAGAAGTCTTCAGAGATTGCTCTTGGTGTTCCTTTTTTTAACTTTGCTGCTTTTACAGTACCCTTATATAATAATTATTGGAAAAAGTGAGATGATTTTCTGCTCCTATATGCTTTAGTTTGATTGCTCAATCATGGTTGTATTTTCCATATAGTTGCACATAGTAACTGAGAAGAAGAGAGACTTCTAGTAGCAAAGGTATTGCTTCTAAATTAAAAAAGAAATTTTTGTTTGAAAGAGCTTACAACCACCCTTTCAGAACAAATGAAACCTTGAAGTCCCTATGCATTTATATCACAGGGCAGAGTTGGGCTTTCTTTATTTGTCATGATAAACATAAATCCTTTCAGGATTAGAAATTGTAGCCTGGCTGCTGTGGCTCAGTGGATTGAGTACCGACCTGTGAACTAAAGGACTGCCAGTTCAGTTCCCAGTCAGGGCACATGCCTGGGTTGCAGGCCAGGTGCCCCAGTAGTGGGTGTGTGAGAGGCAGCCACACATTGATGTTTCTCTCCCTCCCTCCTTTCCTCTTTAAAAAAATAAATAAAATCTTTTTTAAAATAACAAAAAAATTCACAAAACGTATTTTTTAAAAAAGAAAATTTTAGTTTTAAAAGTGACTATAAAGAAAAAAACACTAATTAAGAAAAAAAAACCTTTGGCTAATACTCTAACAATTGTGGTCTAGAAAGTGTATAGGTGTGATATTAGTCAAGGGTCAATCAAAGGAAGTGGAATCCCTATTAGTTGTGGGATAAGGAATTTAGTATAGGAATTAGAGCTTCCACAGTGTGGGAGTTGGAGTAGCAGCGGGGGGCAGAAGCTGAGGATGGCCAGACACCCAGGTGGATGGTGAAAGAGAAGGTTATGGAGGGCTTTGAGCAGCTGTGCTTCTGTGTAGCAGCTGCCTCTGTGGGTTTGCTGCCAAGCATTTGGTGGTGGACCTTTGGCCGCCATTGATAACAGGGACAAAATTGTAGCACAGTGGAATGGCAATGATAAGCTGGAGCTAGCCCACATCTCTGGAAATTCTGTCACCACTTCTAATCTTGATGATCTTTAGACAGCAGTTGCTGCTGCTTCACTTCTGCTTCCAAATCTCATGTGAATTCCTCCTGTGGCCAGCTTTAACTCAGAACCACACAGGAAGGGCATTGTGGGGATTCTAGCTGGGCTGTTTGACACAGAGCCAACTATCACAATATGGAATCTGAATAACAGGGGCCCTTGAAAGTTGATATTTTTTTCCCTACCACTTCAAATACCAGAGTTATTGAATGGAGACAAAAGAAATGTTAATGTCTTTTACACTAGAAGACAAATGACAGTCTTGAATATGTAAGATCAACTTAATAAGGATTGGGTACTCTCTATATCAGATTTGGATGGATCTGAGTATAATTACTTGAAAATATTTAATATCGACAAAAAATATCGTATTTTATTTAAGACAGGAATTATAAATACAAATTTAATTGAATGATTACAATGACTCCTTTCCTGAATCTTCATTGGTAGGCAAATGAAAATGTACTCAGGAGCAGAATCGCTCGATCTAGATGTTAATACTGGCTGTGTCAAAAAAAAAAACCCAGCTATGTGACTTTACATAAATATTTAATTTTTCTCATCTTTGCAATCTTAAGATTAAAAGAAAAACTGTATGTAGAAACTAAGAAACATTATACAATTTTCAGATAGTGCCCTTCAGGGCAGTGATTTTCAATCTTTTTTATCTCATGGCACACTTAAAGTAATCAGTAAAATTCTGTAGCACACCAAAAATATATATTTTTTGCCAATCTGAGAAAATATAGGTATAATTTTGATTCATTCACACTGGACAGCTACTGTTGTGTTGACCGTCGTCATTTTTTTATTTGACGATCTAAGGCAAAAGAGGCGAGTGCTCCTGACTAAATAGTCAGGTGTCGCATGTTTTAGAAATTCTTATGGCACACGGTTAAAAATTGATGCTTTAAGGAAAAACAGTTACCTCCAATTGAGAGGTTAACTTATATAATAAACATCTTTATCCTAAGTAACTGTAATGAATAGACTTATCTACCAAATCTGAGTTCATTGAAGTCTGTCTCAATGCAATTATAATGTGACAGAATATTTTTATTAAAATGCAATTACTCTTATTTCTTGCTTTTTTTTCTAAGAGGAATCTTCAGGTATATTTTCAGTGAAAGTCCTGGTTTAACTCCAGTCATAACAATATTATGCTTTTTTGTCATAGAAATTATATCCTTGGGTGTCTCACTACAGTTTATCTGAAAAAATACTACACATTGGATCTGTATTAATGAATTCTGAAATGTTCTGGTTGTTTCTCCTTTGTTGTTGCTGCATTCTTTCCTAATAAACCAAGCTCTATTAAATAAAAAGTCAAATACTGTAAATTAAAATCCAAAAGCTAAAATAAGCTGTAATGTGATTAAAATGTTTTATTACTATGTGATTTGTGTGTATGATGTAATATGTACAATGCTCTTGTTGAATTTAAGCCTCTGTAGGACTGAATTCAAATTACACAGAGCTCAGAAACCTTTCCAAATACCTAGTGCAAGAAGAAACTTGGGATTAGGTCATCAGAATATGTGAAGGGACCAAAAACAGGTGGATTGTCCGAAGAATATATCACAGTTCAGCACCTTTTAGAATTAATCTAACAAGCCTTTCCTTATTCACTGTAATTTAGTTTTGTAAACCAAGTATACTTTGCTTAAAAAAGCCACTAGTCATATCTAAATCATTATTGCATATACACTCAATGAGATTTATTTAAATGCTTTAGATGCTTCATTTAAAATCAACTTGAAACATAGATTTTATTTTAATGTGGCACTTGCTTTGGTTTTGCTTGTTATTTTTTCCCTAGTATTTGAAACATATTTCAAAACTTTGAGCTGTACCCGGACCACCCACAAACCAGGCAGTGTTCTGCCCTCACATTCTCCACTTGTAGGGAAAAAGATTATTTCCCTGCGCTAGGGAGGTGAGAATGCAGAGGCAGTGGGTAATGTGCTCCCCGGCAGGTCTCAGGTAGAGCCAAAAGACAGTGCCAGGAGGGGTGAAACAGCAGGTGCTCATTTCCACCAAGAGGTGGCTGTGGTCACAGGGCACTCAAGTGTAGCAGGGTCATCCCTCGTGAAGTAAGCACAGGGAAGAACAGTCTGACTAATGCAATTATCACACCCACTCCACCTCCCCAGAAAGTAAGCGTTAATTATTTGTGGTTATCTAGTCCTGTTTCCTCCATTCTCACATTCTAAATTAGAAAGATGTTTGTTGTTCCCAGCAGTTTATTTCTAGGTTCTGTTTTTACTTTATTATTCTTTTTTGTACTAACAGCTTTTCAATGGTTCTTTGTCCTCATCTAACCCATTGTTTATCAAATGTCTTTTATAAGAATCGTCTTGGCTACTGGTTAAACCTATAGCTTTTCAGACTCCTTCCATGGAGGGCCTCATTCTGTGGGGCTGGGATGGAGCCTTGGAATTTCTGTGCATAACACGTACCTCACATAATTCTCATGGGGGAACTTTAGGCAGTGCTGCTTGACCTGAGTAGCTAGCTCAGTGCAGCAACGCACCAGCAACCCACCAATGGATGGGATACCACCTTTCCCAAGTAAAAATATAGGAGGCTCACGGGCCATACCTAGCTGAAAATTTATTCATCTTTTATCTGAAATTCAGATTTAACTGGGTGCTCTATGTGGCAATCCTTCCCATGGAGAAAACAGATTTGTGTTGAAGAAACAGCTTTTTGAACTTTGTAGCCTGGGGTCCAAATGAATTATAGCCGAGAGTTAGAGTTCTCACTCACAGACATGGACAACAGTGTGGTGATCTGCAGGAGAGGGGAGGTGTGGAGGAGGGAGTGGATGGAAGTGGTTGAGGATATAAAGGAGTTAAATGGTAATGGGAAAAATAGAATAAAAAACTATTTTAAAAAAAGAGTTCTCTTGGACTTCAACTGTAGGTACCACTTCAAACCCCCTATGTGTGTATCCTGATTTGCAGCCTTTTAAATGAAGCAGAGTGTTATGGGTTAAATTGTGTTCCCCTAAGTTTCTTATCGAAGTCCTAATCCCCAATTCCTTAGAGTCTGTATGACCTTATTTGGTGGTAGTGTCTTTATAGAGGTAATTGAGTTAAAATGAAGTTACTAGGTTGGGCTGTAATCCAGTGTGACTGCTGTCCTTGTAAAAGTTTGTTGACAGATAACACAAATAGGGAGACTGCCATATAAAGGTAAAGGTGGCCATCAGGGTGATGCTTCCACAGGAAACCCCAAAGATTGCCAGCAACCCATCAGAAGCTGGAAGAAAGGCATCAGAGTCTTCCTTACAGCTCCTGGAAAGAATCAACCTTGCCAGCACCTGGCCTTTGACCTTTTTTTCTCCAGAACAGAGGCTTCCGTTGTTTAAACTACTCAGTTTGTAGTACTCTGTAAAGGCAACCCTAGCACACTAATAAACATGACAGTACAGAAATTGGACAGATAAGTTTCCTCCTCTAATTTCCGTGGGTAATCTATCTAATGTAGGCTGAACAGGGAGCGTGACCACCATTTTACAAATGTGGCAGGCGCGGCTCGGAGTGACGCAGTGACTCACCTAAGGTGGCACAGCGAGTCATTGATCGAGGAGTTCATACTTACCAATATTTTTATATATATATATATATAAAATATGAAATTGATATATATGAAATATATATAAGAATGTATGTGTACATGTTTGTAATAAAAACCTTAGACACCACGTATGGTATCTCATTTAATCTTTAGGATAGCCAATGAATTAGGTAGTATTCATTTAGGCACTTTATGGGTCAGAACTGAAACTCAGTAAAGGAAATTGACTTGGCATCATGAAATAGTAGCTACCAAGTGGTGGAACCAAAAATCACGTCCAAGTCCTCTGGTTTCAAGCACTGCTCTATACTACTTCTTGACAGGAGGGGTGATAGCCAGTTGTATAACTCCACAAAGAACTTGATGAATGAAAAGAGGCTATTTATATTGTTGGAATTCTTTTTTGCTCTAAAATTATATTTTAGTTCACATGCTAATTTTTGTTTATGTGTACTTGAATCAGTAATATTATATGTGGGCAAGTCACCCAAAATGCCATTATTGGTGAGTTTTTCCAAAAATTAAAAGAATTTATACAAGTAAAGTTTTTATACTATCATCAACATTTCTCTTTAGGTTCTTTTTATTTTGTGCTTAGATTAGAATAGACATAGTCAAATAACTTCTGGATATTATGTTCTCACTTAGGCTTAGCAGTTTCCTTAAAGGATTTTTGATGTAGGGAATGATATGACTTCTGCCTCACTCTTCTTCTGACTGTATGTTCCTCAACCCCTGAGATTTGTGGCGCAGAGTTTTACTCCGTTAGGCTTTCACTGTAATGTTTTTGGTCAGCATTGTAATAGTTAATGTTTGCTTAGTACATTGGAAAGGAGGATTTCTCATCAGAGGTGATTTTTGGCCTCCAGAATATGTGGCTTTTGAGATTTATTATTTTTATGGGGTGGAGAAGTTTCTTCAGGCTGTTTCTGTGAATGAGAGATCAAAGTCAGATAGATCTGACAACTTTCCTCTGAGAAAGACCACCCAATAGTTTGATAGTTGTTGTGTTTTTCTACCACACAGTGATTGATGTACCAGTAATCCACTGCCCTTTTCTTTTGAATGAAGTGGGTGTAGAAGCCCTGTTTCTGTTGATTTTTACCAGGAAACTATACGACAACTTTATTATTGTTGTTGTTTCTTTCAAATTCATACAAATGAATGAATTTGTAAAAGTGTTGGCTCTTTAAGGCCCCAACTTCTATGTAGCTACTGTGTTTCTTTTTCCTTCATCTAAAGTGGAGTTTTGGTAAACCTGTTTGCTTTTCTCTGCCTGGGTGGGGAACCAGCCCGCAGTTCCTGGACTGTGCAGGGGGGTAAAGAGTCCAGCTCCTTCAGGTGAAGTTGGTCTCCTAGCTTCTGCAGATGAATTATAGTCATCTGACCAACAGACGAGGAACATGGGTGGGTCAGACCTTCCATTGCTAACCAAGGATAAGGCATGAAGGAGTGCAGATGTGGTGAGTGAGGATGATGTCTCAATTCAGGAATCGCTGAGTGAGGCAGAGAGTTAAGAATGAAATCTGCGGATCTCTCTTTTCATCTTCCCTAGGTTGCCCCAGCTTTGAAGAACCCGTGTTTCACCCAAATGTCACCTTCTCAGGGGCTTCTTCTCTGTCCATCCTCCTTGAAATAGCACTTACTGCCACCTACACATCCATCTTTTAATTGCTTACCTAGATTTACTATTCTTCTTAAGAATTTATTATGATTTGACTTAGTACATTTAAAAAAAAATTTTTTCCTTCGACCACACACCAACCCATTGTAGATTCCATGGGAGTTTAAACTGTGTATTTTATTTACTGATGTATACTCAGAGCCTGGAACCAATAGATGCTCACTAGAAACTTGTTGAATTTTTGAATGGCTGTCTTAATGGTAGAGATATTAATACTGCCTGTCTATTTCTGCATTATTTTCTAAAACACGACTATTTAAAGCAGATTTAAATATTTTTTCTGCTATTACTGTTAGGACCTAACAGTTTTCTGTAGTTTTATATAGCTCCCTAAAAAGGTCTTCTTTAGTAGTTATTTGAAGTAATAGTCAATTTTCCCACCTTTTTAATGTGTAGATTTTCTCATGACTATGGAACCAATTTGACAAAATTTGCATGTCATTTGTATATCTAAGTTATTGTTCACCTCCAAACTCAAATAATATGTCTGAACAGATTTCTACTTAGTTTACCATGGTGGGTGTAAAATTAGAGATAGGGTGGTTTGTTTTACTACTTAACGGAATTTACTTGCTGAAATACTAATGGACTTTACAATAAGAGGTTTTCATATCATGTTTATTGAATCGCTATTAAATTCTTAATCCTTAGATAGCAAATATGCTTGTATCTGTATTTATTATAAACATATTTATGTATTTATAAAGGATTGTATTATAAATTGATTCATATTTAAAAAATCAGATTATTGAGTAATGGGAAAAAATTAAAAAGAAATGCTGAAAACAGGATATCCCTGCCTACTTCCCAGTCATAGAGTACTGTATTAGTCAGAGGTCCCCGGATAAACAGAACAAATTACACAAACATACACTGATCGACTGATTGATTTTAAGGAATTGGCTCACGTGATTGTGGGGGCTGATAAGTCTGAAATCTGTAGGGCAGGCTGAAAATTCCAGCAGGAATCAATGTTACAGTCTCAAATCTCAAGTCAGTCTGTAGGCAGAATTCCTTCCTTTTCTGGGAACCTTGGTTTTTTGTCGTAAGACCTTCAACTGATTAGAAGAGAAACATCCATATTATGGAGGGTGATCTACTTTACATAAAAGCTACTGATTTAAATGTTAATGTCATCTAAAAAAAATACCTTCACAGCAACAAGACTGATGCTGGACCAAATGTCTGCGTACGATGGACTAACTCAAGTTGACATCTAGGAATTAATCGTTACGGTTAATGTGTGACTCAGTAGTCCCTCTCCTGGGTATTTACCCTAAGAAATAAAAGTTTAAATTTACCCAAAAGCCTATACAGGAATTTTCATGGTGGCTTTATATCCCCAAACTAGAAACAACTCAGATGTCTTTCAAAAAGTGAATAAATGAACAGATTGTGGGCAATAAAAAAGAACACAGTATTGATATATGCACCAACTTGATTGACTCTCAGTAGCATTATGTTGAGATTCTTTTTCTAAAGCCAATCTCAAATGTTTACATACTGTGTGAGTCTATATAGAATATTCCTGAAATGAAAAATTACAGAGATGGAGAGTAGGTTAAAGATTGCCGGGAGCTAGGGGTGGGAGGAGTAATGACTCTGAAAGGATAGCATGAAGGCGTTTGGGGGGCGATGGAGCAGATCTGCATGTTGATTGCAGTGGTGGGAGCAGATCTGCATGTGGTGGTGGTTACATGAATCTATACATGCAGTAAAATTTGTAGAACTACCTTCTCTCACCCACCCACTGTCCCCAAAAAGTAAGTTCATGGAAAACCGGTGGAATCAAAATAAGGTCTATGTAGTTGAGTTAATAGAATTGTAACAATGTCAGTTTCCTAGTCTCGATAATTGATACTTTAAAAGGTTATTTCCTTTTCTTATTGCATTAGCTCGTACTTGCAATACGATGTTGAAAAGCAGTTGTGAAAAGACGCTGCCTTATACCCGACCACACATTTTTAAAAGAGATTTAATATGCCATTCAAATATCACAAGCTTTACCTGATTTAAAACTTTGTCCTGTAAAAGGGTACTTGTAAATATGATATCTTAAAAAAGAAAATGAGAATCATAATAATTTTAAACTGAATGTTCTTGGAAGATATGATTATGGGTTAGTTATGTTTGGGGGGATTCTTCTTCAATAAGCAAATCAGCCTATTTTCCCCCTAATTGGAGTAATACAAAACTTGCTCGTTCTGTATAAGCCCTGTGAAGTTTTGTGTGTATGCTCCTAATCATTTTTAAAGCATATAATTGCATATTATTTAGCCTGGAGGTAATATTTCTTTTACTTCACTTCTCAGTCTCTTTATTTACTCATATTCCTATTCCTAAATATAGTTTGCACAGGGGAGGCTACATAAAATGATGCTAAATGGACATTAAGAAACAGTGATCAGACCATCTTTATTGTGTTTATCCATACAAGTCTTGTGATAAGCAAGAATTCTAACACTTAGTTTTCATGGACATCCCCACCCTTCAGTATTGTCCATTATAGCAGTGTTGTGTGTATCATATTCTGGAATTCTTCACTTTTTGAGTCAGAACAAAGTTTATATGACAAAGGTAGTTCCAATTTAATACACATGGTTAATGCTGAAAGTGCTTTCCTGTGAGAACTCAACTATCACATGTCAGTAGTCATGGAGTTGCTGAAGGTAAAAGGAAAAGGGGGAAAGAAAAGGGAGGATCAAAGGTGACAGAATTAGTCAATGCATGTCGTAAGTCAGTATGGAGGTGTGACGGATCAGCTGTGCCTATGCAATTTGAAAAATTTCAGTGTAATTAATAGGGATTGCAAATGCCGGCGTGAGGCAGTTGGGAACATTACAGAGTTTTGATCTTCACTATTGGTAGTAGACTTAAACCATGATTGGAGACATTGCTGTAGCCAAACCATATTTATTTACTATGTTTGATTTAATTATTTGCATATATTTTTAAATTATATTTTATCGATTATGTTATTACAGTTGTCCTGATTTTTCCCCTTGGCCCCACTCCATCCCACACCCCCCACTCCCTCAGTAATCTGCCCACCATTGTTTATGTCCATGGGCCATGGGTATAAGTTCTTTGGCTGCTCCATTTCCTATACTGTACTTTTACATCTCCATGGCTACTCTATAGCTACCTATTTGTGCTTCTTAATAATCCTCTCACCTCCTTACCCATTCCCCCACAGCCATCTGCCATCTGATCACTGTCTGTATCCGTGATTCTGTCTCCGTTGTTCTTGTTTCCTTAGTCTGTTTTTTAGATTCAGTTGTTGATTTGTATATTTTGCCATTTTACTGTTCATAGTTTGATTTCCTTTTTCTCAAATAACTCCCTTTTAACATTTCATATAATAATGGTTTGGTGATGATGAACTCTTTTAGTTTTTTCATGTATGGGAAGCACTTTATCTGCCCTTCGATTCTAAGTGATACATCTGCTGGGTAGAGCAATCTTGGCTGTAGGTCCCTGATTTTCATGACTTTGAATATTTCTTTCCAATCCTTGTAGCCTGAGAAGTTTCTTTGGAGAAATCAGCTGACAGCCTTATGGGAACTTCCCTGTAGGTAACTCTCTACTTTTCTCTTGCTGCTTTTAAGATTCTCTCTTTATCTTTAACGTTTAGCATTTTCATGATTATGTGTCTTGGAGTGGGCCTCTTTACATTCATCTTGTTGGGGACCCTGTGCCTCCTGGACTTCTGTGACTATTTCCCCAAGTTGGGGAAGTTTTCCTTCATTATTTTTGAAATAGATTTCCCATTTCTTGCTCTTTCTCTTCTCCTTCTGGCGCCCCTGTGATGTGAATGTTGGACCTCTTGAAGCTGTCCCAGAGGCTATATACCCTATCCTCATTTTTTTGGATTCTTTTTTTTTTCTTTGTGTTCTGATTGGTTATTTTTTTCTTCCTTATGTTCCAAATCATTGATTTGATATTCTCAGCTTCGTCCATTCTATTGTGGTCTTCCTATAAATTGTTTTTTACTTCAATTAGTATATCCTTCATTTCTAACAGGATCTTTTTTTGTGCTCCTGAGGTCCTCACTAAGTTCCTTGAGCATCTTTATAACCAGTGTTTTGAACACTGCATCTTACAGATTGCTCATCTCCATTTTGTTTAGCACTTTTTCTGGATTTTTGATTTGTTCTTTCATTTGGGCAATGTTTTTTTGTCTCCTCTTCTTGGCAGCTTCCCTGTGTTTGTTTGAACAGCTGCTTTGACTCCTTGTTTTGGTAGTGTGGCCTAATGTAGTAGGTGTCCTGTAGGGTCCAGTGGCACAGCCTCCCCTATCACCCAAGATGGGTACTTGAGGTGCGCCCTTTGTTTAGGCCGAGTACACCCTCTGCTTATATTTGAGCCTTGGTTGCTGTTGGCAGATCAATGGTAGGAATTTACCCAGGCCAGTCAGCTGTAAGGACTGGCCGTGACCACTGACCACCTTTGCCCTCCGTGGAGGATCAGCTGTTCGGGGGCGGGATGGTGGTGCTCTGACATGGTCTGTAGCTGTCCACTGGTTGGGCTGGCCTTGGAGCTTTCCAGGTGGTGCAGACTAAGGTCAGCCCCTAGCTGTGTTTTGCCTGGGGCCACCCTGCCTGAGGTGTAAAGCAGTGTGAGGTGGCGGCTGCTTGTGCTGGGCCTGGAGACTCCCAGGCAAAACCAAGCTGTGAATCTAGGCTGCTTGCTGCTAGTATCAGGCCTGGGGCTCACTGACGCCAGCTGTCGCTTGTTTGAGAGGATTTAGGAAGCTGTGCAGCATGAACCAAGACCTACCATTCTTATGGAAAAACAGCCTGGGTAGGCCTGTAATTTGGGCAGGGCAGAGTCTCTGGGGATCTCCAAGGTGCGTCAAACTGTTAGCTGGATTAATGGAGTTTCAGGTATGGCTCCAGCTTGCTGGCACTGTGGCTTTGTGGGGGCAGAATTTAGAAAAGGGACAATGGGCCCTGCTTGCCTTGATGCCAGACACTTCATTTTCTCCCCTTATGCCACTGGTGCCTTTCAAGCAGCTATCCCAGTGCTAGAGCTCACAGGGAGTGAGTCTGAGTAGGTGAGTGTATGTGTGGGGCCATTAAGAGGAACTGCTTGAGGGTCCAGCAGTTTCATCCACCGACTCAGTCTTTGCTGGTTTTTGCAGCCAGAAGATGTAGGGACTTATCTTCTTGGCAGTGGGACCCTAGGCTGAGGGGCCAGTGTGGATCTGGGGACTCCTTGCTCTCGAGATATCCCTCCCTAATTTTTATCTAGCTCACGTGGGTGAGTAACCATCATGTTCCACATTTGCCCCTCTTGTACCAGTCTGGATAGGTGTGGTTTCTTTAATTCTGTAGTTGTCAGATTTCCATTCATCTCGATTTCTGATGGTCCTGAGTGATGGTTGATCTATATTTTAGTTGTAAACTTGATGTGACTGTGCGAAGAGGCAAGCAGTATTTACCTAGCCATCATCTTGACCGGAAGTCCTCTAATTCTTTGCATTTGAACACATCTCTTTTCCAGGATGAAGAAATGAAGACTGTTCATTTTCTTGTGTGAGCATGAATTGGGTGTTGGCAATTTAGAACTCTGTGCAGTTGGCGTTAGGTGTGCTTTTTGACTGCCCAGCACCTTCTGAACACTTTCCCCGAATATGAGGACATTTCCAATCTCATGATAATCACCTTCCCAAGACAGAATTCAGAAAACCAATGCCCTTTGCCAGAGGGTACAGGAATGTGGCCTAGATCTCATCAGTAACCCTAAATTGAGAAGTGAGCAACTTGAGGACAGCAGCCCAACCAGAGCCCGTCTCTGCCAGCCCGAGTGGCAGTAACCCCAGCCTGCTCGTGGGGCGGCCGCATTCACAGCGTTGGGTTCTTGGCTCTGCAGAGACACCTGACAGTTTTCTCTTCAGGCCTGTGTTTTGCACTACACTGTTCCTGGAAGCTTAGTATTGAGCCTCGTTCTCAGTCTCCTTTTAATTCCTGTTTTTTATGATTACTTAGGATCAGCTGCTGTGACTTACAACTGAGAGCTTGAATGGTATCAGTTCTTCGTTAGCTCTGTGGACTGTGTCATTAGGGTGCCCAGACTAAATCTGGCCTGGATGTTTTTTATTGACATGTAAGGGCAGAGGGCAGGGTCTGGGCTCAAAACTGAATGAATATCAGTTTTAGGGCTACACCTAGAAATGGAGGCCTATAAATGAGGAGTGAAGACTGAGTTCAAGATATTCAACCACTGCAGGAAAAGATGAGCTGAGGACAGAGATCGAATGTAGTGAAGTAAGTAGAATAGGTTAGACTCATGCTCGATTGAGAAGTTGAAATATATGTAATTTTTGTTTGGGTTTTAGAAAATTTTAAATTTCAATATTATTCTTTGATTCTGACTTCCCTTTTTCATATTTCCAGAGTGTCTTAAAAACTTTCGAAGAATCAGTTTCTCTGTCTACTATGTATAAATGTGACTAAACAAAAATTATTTTTATTGTTTTTAGGATTATGTACTGCTATCCACACTTCCATGTGGTTAGTATTAAAATAACAATGCTTAATTTCCATTTATGAGCTGTATGCCCAAGTGAGAAACTTAGTATGAAAATATGCCTCCAGAAATTGTGGACCTATGAAATTTTTATTCAGATACTCTTAGTTTAGTAGATTTATATTGATATGGAAAGTTTTTCTCACCCTTTATATAGAGAATTACTGGCCAGTAATTTGGGAATATGGCAGCCAGGAGAGTGTTTAAAAAAGGTCCAAACTGCTAAGTGCCATTTCTTGAGATTCTGATGGATGTCCTAGTTAAAGCCCCCTAATACATATGTGATTGAAATTTTCCATGTCAACATTTCTTATTAAAAAATAAAATGGTAATAATAAAATAGCTTTCATTTCTTTAATGATGTCTACTTCCTGCCGTTGCAAAAGATGTTTCACATAAACGATCTTGAGCCTCCAACACCCAGCAAGAAAAGTCCCTATTTTTGAAAGAAGAGAAGGCTGAGAGAGTTAAGTGACTTGCCCATGGCTATTCAGGTCTATTTTAAATTGGTGTTTCAGAGTAATTTTTAATGAAACAAAGGAGACTAAGGTATCTTTCTTAGGAATCTTTAGTTGTTACTTATCCTAACCCTGATCTCAGAGCCTAAGTAGAGTGGCCCTGTGGCCCATCCTAGATTATATCTTCAGAGAATAGTGGCCCTTAAACGCTGGACATTTTGAGGCTTGATTTAGGCTTTTTATGTTTTAGCTTCTGGTAATAACCACTAAGAATCGCTTTACTTCAGTCCCTGTTGGCGAAATAATTTCTTACAGATTTGAGCTTTATTTTCTGTAGTTTCCATTTTCACTAATGACCGAAACAGCAAATGAGTAAGAGGATAGTATGCGTAAAATTTAAACCCTCTCTAACTGGTTTCTCAGGTTGCCTGTATGGCTGTTGTTTTCTTGTTTTAGGAAGAAGGAATTAGCAAAACTTTTCAACTTTCCTGTCATACTGAGAGATGGCAGACCTGATTTGTAGATACTCTGGGGACCTTAATATATAGGTGTGCGGCGGCTGTGATTGAAAGGGCTCAGACTTTCCGGAGCATGGGGTATTTTTAATAACGTATAACAAGGTATTTGAATTCAAACTGTTGTGATAAAGGCCACAGAGAAGTATCATATCAAACTTATTTCAATACTTTTATGCTGTTTGAAGAACAAGCTTTGTATTTGAATAAGTCATTGCCCCGCCAATATTCAAAAGGTCCTCTGCAGTTGCTCTAATGACGCACATATTCAAAATGCAGATGTAGAAAGCATGTACATATTTTAGCCTATAAAGAAATGCTCATTTTGAAGTTTTTCTTTCTTTACCCTTTTATAGTACTGCTGATTCCTGGAAAGGTCCTGTGGGGATAAGGGAAGAACTTAACAAAACAAGGATCTCACTGAGAAATACAGGAGCTTTAAGGAGGAGACTCTTTAAATTGAAGATTTTGTGTCTTTGTATATTTAGTAGCATCTGTGTGTGTGCGTGTGTGTGTGTGTGTGTGTGTTTGGTATTTTGTGAAAAATAACAAGCAAGCTGCTATAGTGAAAAAAATGGTGAGGATACACTGAGGGTCGCTTATTTTCCCTGTGCGTTGCATTCAGTAGAAAACTTTGATTTTTTTGAGTTAAACAACTCCATGCTTTTCACCTGGAACAGCAGTCTATATTTTATAAAATCTGACTTAAGATTGAGGTGAAAATAGAAAGATAAGGATTGAGTTTTGTATTTGACTTTATTCAAGCAAGAACTCTCATTTAGGAATCTTTTGTTCATCACAAAGTTTGTTTTAGTGAGTCTAAGTAATGTATAGAAATTTCCGTCATTTATCAAATGGTTTGTAGTTTAAGCTATATTTATATCTCATTTAAAATATCTGTTAAGATGAATGAACAGCACAATTTATGTTTGTTTTATATCTTAAGAATTAGTCATAAGAGTGTTGAGTGCAGTGGTATTTGCCTCAAAAATATCTTATTAAGGCAAACTAGAAGTTATTTTAAAAAGTGATTTGAAAAGGTATTGAGAGGTCTTAGATTCCATTATATACAGTAATCATTTTTTAAAAAATAGATGCATCTATAAATCATACTAATGACAAGAAGTGGGAAGATACTAGAACCTCAACCAATAGTCAAAATACCAAGCCAGTGATGCTGGTTAGTGGGCACAACGGCATTTGAGGAATACTGTCAGTCAGCTTTGTTTCTCTCTTTTGTGATGGAGTGATGGTCCATATAAAAATAGGGAAAAATTAATACTATCTTGACATAAATGCAACTTTTGTTAAGTTACAGTATATTTTTCCCATAAGAATTTTAGGAAAATGAATTCATACATATTGCAGAATAATCTACAGATCTCTATTTATAGCCTGAGGATGGTTTTCTACAGATGATATCCTTAGTGTGGAACTGTGTTGCATTTTACTTCATAAAATCGTACAAAGGGTATTGATGGCTGACATCAATTTGGGAGAAATTGGTGGCCTCAAGAGAATAAAATACTCTAAATTAACTGTGTACAGTTTGGTCAAAAATATTGATAGATATGTAGTACGTTGAACTGTGAAGCTGTTTGTGTGAAGAATTGAGGCTTGACCCTAACCCCACAAGGGAGCCTGGACAGCACAGTTATTAGGTCAGGGTGTGTTATTCTTGTCAGAGTTAACGTTACTTCGCGCTGAACTATATAAGTATTGCGAAATAATTCTTCTGTTACACTCCGGAGATATTCATTGAAAGTGGAATCTAAGAGATCTCTGAGAAAAATGAAAAGAAATTGAAATTGTTTGATTTGAGTAGAAGAATCAAACAGATTAGGAGTTATGAGGAGAAGAGGTGGTACTAGGTATTCTTTTTTTTTTTAAACAAAGAATAAGGAATATTCTCTGGGTGTTAATGAAAGCAGAAAATATGCAGGTTTGCTGTTGTAATCATACCAGAAGAGCATCTTTTCCTAGCAATTTGAATGTAGTATATAATTGCATCTGATGGTAACTATATGTACTCATTTGATAAGTATGTATTGAATGTCTTCCATAGAGAAGTGGACCATTAGGTGCTGATTCCTGTTTGATTATAAGAGTCTAAACCAGGGACTAGATGCAAAGTATCCTAGTTCTGTGACTTCTTGTGAGAAGAGTTTGCAGGCTAAGAGAAGCTTGTTGAGAACTGGACAATCTGTATAGTATCCTTTCAGTGGGATAATGTACCAAGATGTTAGATATAGAGTCAAGAACAGAATGGCTCTATAGAGTTAGTCACCCTTTCATGTCAATGAAGTTTAGCTTTATATCTAAGTATCTTTTGAATATTCCTTAATAAATGTCAAGAGAAGTAAGAGGTTAGTAATGCTGTTCATATTTTCTTTGTCATTATTTACAGTGTATTATGTACACAGTGTAATTCGTCAGCCAACTTTAATTTCATAAGCTATTCTTTGTGTTTAAACAGTGCCTTTCTTATGTTAAATATTTATATCAGTCTTTCAGAAGAATACATTAAAATGGCAGATGGGGGTCATTTTAAACATTTCCTTGACTGAAGGAAAGGGATCCCCTTGTGAATTTATAGTCTGCTTTCAAAGAAAGTTCACAATGTCTGATAATGACCTAAGGAGGCAAGAATGTCACCAGTTCCCAGCACTGTGATTTCAAAAAGCAATGGCTGCAAGCGATCTTCAGGCTTCAGCAGCTCCCATTTTGAAACTGTTTGCAAGGGTAGTGAAGAATGGCGAACAAAAACATTTACAGTTGTATTGCCTATTAATAATTCAATAGGGATATACCTCTTTTGCATTAATATTGCCTTTTCATTGATTTTTAACCATAGTAATAAAGATAAGTGGAAAATCAAATTTTTGACTTATGTTGCACAGAAAGATAGGTCCTAGACTCTAGAATTCTAGAACTTGAAAGATATTTTGAGAATCATGTCCTAGATTTCCTTAAAGGAGGGATATGCTTTTTTGCTTTACCATTTTCTATTTGTCTTGGTAACTAACAAGCCTGAATCCAGGAATAATGGTTATTTCTTTCCTCCTCAGAATGTCTCCTATTTAAACTTAAAAGAACATATACATCTTTAATTATGTTAACTTCTTTGATAGTCATTATAAAAGCTACTGTTTTTAATAAGATCTTTATTGAATATAAAAATTAAAATTTTCCATTAAAAAATATTGGAAGATTACATATTAATTGTATCATTTGACTGTTGATAGTTGAGATACTTCTTTCTTAACCAGTCTTACTCTGTTTTTCTAAGTGAACAGCCTTTGTTTGAGGTAAAAGGGAAATGATTATCTGAAAATTTTTATTTATAGATAGTTGCTTAGAGCAACTACTTCATTAAAGTTTGGTGAAAACTCTGGAAGTCTCAAGACAGAGAAATTATGACTCTTGCTGGAGCACTTTAGTCACTTGCCCATCAGCATTGGCTGTCCTTGGCTGGCAGTGGTTCTTTTGTGCTTTTACACATTGTGTAGGTATATGTGGGTTCTGTGGGCAGGTATGTAATTTCAGTCTCATTAAACTTATATTTTTCAAGTACTTATCCAACAGCTATTAAGTGGGGATGTAAAGAAATTGATTACCTAACAGTAAAAATTGTGTATCCTTTTTTTTTTTTTTTTTTTTTTTTAGTGGTCTGTTGTGTGTACTGAGTGAGCATTACATTGTAACACATAGTCTAGGAACTTTTCTACAAATGTGCTTCTAAGAATCTATGAATTCCCTGAAATATCAAGTAAAATGTTGTGTGTATGTTATTTTTGTAAAGGGATCTCTAACCCTAAAAATTGAGCAAAATAGCCCAGCCTAATCTCCTGTTTTCCAGATGAAGAAACTGGAATTCAGCAAAGTCAAGTGTCTTAACTTATTTAAAATGAGACAACACTTGAAGTGGTAAAATTAAAATCTTTTCTTCTCCTGTAAACTGTCCCTGAGGCTTCCAGTATTTTTTAGAAGTTGGATATTCAGAACCTGGAATTGAAAAAATTATGAACCTTTTCCATACAAAAATATATTCAACACAAAATACATGTAACTAGCATCCTAGATTCATAACATCTCAGGGATATTGTTTTGAGTTCCATCTTAGCTTGAAGATGTTATTTATGGAAGCCAGTTGATAATTCATTATCTCTTGTAAGTGAAATTAATGCCTCACCCCTCAACCCCCTATTGCACTATACAGTGGAAATGTAGCCTCTTATTCTTCTAGCGTTTGTTAGAATAAATCCTGGCAGTTCCAGGCAATACGGAGGGTTCCCAGTAGACATAGAAAAGATCATCACTTCAAGGTCCAGGCTTAGTGAGATAACTTTCCTGGGCAGATGGCGACAACAGATGGCTTTAATGTATGCAGCCACTCATTCACTGGGCTTTCTTCGGGGGTACTCCAGGTCTTCTCTGTGGGGGAGGGCACGTAAAGGTATTATCCCATTTTTCCTGGTAATAAAGGCAAGGAAAATAGTCTCTAGTGCAGCACAATGTAGAAGAAAATAGAAGGGAAAACCCTGAAGAGCAGAAATGGTCCCAATGCAAGAGCAGCAGTAGGGAAAGAAAGATGTCATCAAGAAGGCAGTGAGATGCAGATGTTCTACAAAGGGCAGGTATTCGTGAGGAAGGAATGACAGCAGACCGGATATTTCCTGTTTAATCTTCAATCCTATTTCTGCATTTTGATGTTAGCAGTGATTTTTGCTTTATATTTGGCTTTTTCTTTTATATTGATAATTATCAGAATTATGTATGCATAGCAAACAGGACATGGGCATACTTACTATTTTTATTTTTAATTTCTGATGGCTGACACCGACCCTGAAGATCTGCCCCGTCCACATCAGCGTTCAGTGGCAGGTGTGTTGCCCACCGGCAGATGGTGCTAATGGCGCCTTACTGCTCGTCATCCAAAAACCTGTTCACCTCAATGTCTCCTCCTTTGACCCTAAAGAATATAAGGAAAAAAGGCTTAGAGATTTGGCACAATGGTTTTTTGGAAAGGGTGTTAGCTCCTGGTTTATGACTTCAGTACTTGTTTAAATACATCTTCTTTTCTTTAATTTTAACTCATCTTCATAATGTTGGTTTAGAAGAAAAATTTTTATCAAGTTGATTATATTTGCCCGATCAAAAGTGTAAGTGATTTCTGGACTTCTTTCCTGACAAAAAGTACCATGAAAAGATGCATTGAAATAACAATCTAATTTTAAAAACACTTAATGAGTTAAAAAGCAGACTCAAATCAAACTAATGAAAGCTTCTTAGAAGTCAGTTGAAGCGGTTTTAAACATTTATTTCATTACTTTTTTTAAATTCCTTGACTCTTAACACTATAAATGTGAATTTCGGAAAAAATTAACTTGTTTTTGAACTGTATAAAAAGTATTTTTTTCTTTTAATTAACTTTATTGTTTTTAAAGCCCCGAATCAAGTTCTACTTCTGTGCTTGGGTAGTTCCCATTTGCAAATGGAGCATTTTTGCATCTAGGTCTGAATAGGCTATGCCACAATTATCTTTTTATTGTAACTTTACTATCACAGAAGTAGTTTTCTTCTCCAAATGGAAATTCTAGAATAACTCAAATGTCTTAACTAAATGTATCTTATTTCCATTTTCCAAAAACGATGGCCCCTGGTCCAGCAAACAAAACCCATCTCGAGACCTGGAATGGATCCTTATATCCTCACTGTTACTTTGGTGTCTCTCATAGTAGTAACAGCTGCTAATGTTTGTAGTTCACTGTTTGCCAGGCAGAGTGGGAACGGCTTTGTGTGGATTATCTCATTTCATCAGTCCTATGAAGCATAGTGTGATGACCTTCACCTCACAGACGAGGAAACCTGCTCTCAGAGACGTGTGTTCAGCTCACCCAAGGCTACCTAGCTAGTAAATGGTAAACCCAGAATTCGAACCCAAGCTGACTCTGAAGCCTACTCTAACATGAGCCACTGTTCTATACATAGGGCTGCACATTTATTGGTATATATTCGGTGTTTTTCTAGTTGTAATTTATCTTTGAAGTCACTTCAACTGTATGCAATAATTGGCCACGTACCAGGTATCAGGTCCTGTGCTAAGTCTTTTACTGGAAAATTTCCTGTCATTGAGTTATAACCTTCCAATGTCACTAGTCCATTTTACAAACAAGTCCTAGGAGATATTAGTGTGCTCGTTGTCATTGGCCAGTGAGAGGCCAACCCAGGGGGCGCCAGCCTAGCCTGGCAGCTGGCCCTCTCCAGACGGAGCTGTTTTATTCCTGGGTGAGAACTACCGGGACGAGCTACACAAAGGGATTAAAGTGCAATTAAGTTTTTTCGAAAGTGTATGGTGGTATTTGTTTCTGTGGCATCTAATTATATTTAGAAACCTTCCTGAAAAAATGATTTCCTACCCACCAAAATAGTAGAAAGATTTTTTTTGAAAAGAATTGCTTTTACCTAGGCTAAATATTCAGAGCATTTCCCTCCTTCCTGCTCATCCCTTTCCTTCCTTTAGCAAATATTAGTTGAGTATTATTAAGTGCTGTGTAGTCTTTGGTGCAAGGCTAGAGGTACCTAAATTAATAAAACGTAGACCCTTACCTGAATGAACCTCCATTATTTTAAATCAAAAATAGAATTTTTTGTCACCATCCAATGCCTGAATTTTAAATAGATTTTTGTTCAACTTTAGCAACTGTCTCATCCCCAGTAGTTTTCCTAGAACTGATACCTTCACTGTGAAACCCAATGAGTTTTCCAGTTCAGACTTGGGCTTCTACAGCATTTTGACTTCTCTAACAAAGATATCACAGAGCAAAAAAATAGATTAGCAGGACTTTTCTGTGTCTTTTCCAGTGCTACGTGGAGCTATTTTTTGACCACTTCTTTTAAGTCATTTGCACTCTTTGGGTCATAATTTCCATCATCTTCTTCCGGATTTGGCAGACCCGTTGATAGTGAGCGTAAGAGGTCTTCTGAATCTGAAAACCAACACAAAATAGACAAAATAAATAACCATCAGTAGTCTTTACATCAACGTGCGCTTCTGTCACTGTCATTTTTTGAGCACGGGAGCACATTTTGTCACGAGTAAGATCCATGCCATGGAAATCAGTCAGGCAGCTTTTGCCCTGAACATCCTCAGTAATTAGCTTGAATTTTCTAAGTGTAACTTCATCATTCTGCAGATCAACTAGGCTCCCTTCAAAAACACGACCCTTGAGACCATCAGATGCAATTTTGTTTCCTTGCATTCTCATGACTAGTGTTTTTCCAATATTTCTTATATTAACATAGCTGGTGTTTTCACAGCACACCAATCTTACTTAGAAAATGGATTAACCAGTTTTTCCTTGGCTCCCTTTTTGCCACCTTTCATTGGGCACTTGTTCTTGCGCATTGCCATGGTGCTGCTCAGAGAGCCAAAAGAGCCCTCCAAATAATTTTTGAGCAACTACTGCAGACTGCTTGCTTCGAATTTTACAAATAAAGGAGTAAAAACTCATAAAATCTTAAGGAGATTGATTTTGCCGTATAGATTATTTCCATGTATTAAATATGCATCTCAAACATTGAGTTCTTTCTCTGTGCTTTAGTGTCCACACATAACCATAAAATCTTGTCATTCTATCCCACACTTAATCTCTCCCAATTTGTGTTCCTTTCAACGGTTGTGGAAAGCCTATATATCATGGTAACACACAAGCCGTTTGCAAGTTCTTTTTAAAAATGTGGAACCTATATTCCTTTTATGGATCAGTAGTTGGGAGGTTTGAGATCATAGTGTATTAACTAAACTCAAGGAGGAAATTTTTTTTAAAAATTAAGGTGTAAAAATCTTTTTTTAAAGGATTTTAATAGTTAAATATATTTAAGTTGGTGCCATATATCTCATGAGCCCTAACCTAGCGTTTCTCTTAGTGTAATTGTCAGTTTTGCCAGGCTACACAGTCTCAGATGTCACCACAGACATACTCTGTTAGAATCTTGCCTACCCTGCCTCTCACTTGAATTTTAAAATGCTTTGTAGGCTATTCTTAAGCACGGTACTACTTGAGACCGTTTTTCTTGTCAGTTTTGTTTGTATTTGAGCAGAAGCAGAAGCAACTCTGGTTTAAGTAAAAAAGAAATTCCACAGGGGTTCCTGATGACTTGTGAGCCTAAAGGAAGCCTTCGTGGATCTCTGTAAACTGAGCCGACGCAGTGCCATCTGGCCCAAAGGCCTGCCTTCTTTAACAGAAGTGGTCTCTTCCATTATTTTAAGTAGGATGAAGCCAGATTCCCCTAATACCAATTCCAGAGTCTTAAAAACTCTCACTCCTTAGAGAATCTAATTTTTCCCAATCAACACCAGAAGTATTTCCCTAAAAAAAATGGAAGAAGAGTATTTTCTACTTAGCTCCAAAGAGACCCCTTTTTCTGATGAATTATGTAATCCATACAGACCCCTTCTAGGGGGACCCAGCAAACTATATTAATTTTTATATTTGCTGTGAGCCACCCTCTACTAGATTTTTTTTTACTGAATTTAACAATTATGTTAAATTAAGATGGTTATTATTTATCCTCAGGTCAATTAAGTAACTTGCCCAAAGACATTGAGTTATTCAGCAAAGAAGCTAGGAATCAAACCTTGGTTGGCTGATTTTAAAACTACAGACCTATCTTCCTAAGGAGAGAAAAATTCCTACTCTGAATCACAAAAAAATTCATCTCATGAAGCTACCACCTTTCTGAACTGAGTAAAAGGATGTTCTTCAGTTGTCCTGAAAAAGGGGTCATCTCCTTTCTGGATTTAAGCGTTTACCTAACTCATGAGAATATAGTACCCTTTACCTCAGGGTAGTAAAATAATTGTTTTGGTCTTAAAGGTCTTTCCTGCTGGCTCTTATAAGGTTAGAATAAACAGAGGCGATGTTTATGTCAACAATGTTATTTAGCCAAATAGGTGACACTGCAAATGTGATAGATGATAGTTGACTCTGAGAAAGTGATGAGATATTTATGAACTAAAACTAGAGACTCAAAATTAAGACTGCCTCTGCAACTGTAGCTTCAGCACATTTGCCTGAATGTTATAATGTATTCATTGTAAAGTCTAGAAGCCTTATAAATATATGACTGGCAGTTGCCTCAGGCAGAAATCTTTTACTGATGCAACGAGATAAAAGTAATTAAGCTACATGCAGACCGATGGGTAATTAAATCCATGTGAAACATTTTGTAACTAATTGGTATGTTCTAATCATAGATTGCTTTCTATTTGTCAAGGTAAGTATATATAATTACACAGTCCTTATTTTCTTTAATCTGAAATCATCCCAGTTGAATGAATATGTTTAAACACTCTGAATCTTAGGATGTTTGGTACATTTCTTGCATAAAGGTAATTTGCATATTTTGTAATTTGAGGGCCTTTTATGTAAATAGCTTTTAGTGTCACTGACAGCAGTTCTGTCATCAACAGAGATTTCTACACTCTAGATTCATTGCTTGTTTTTTATTTATTTTTAATGGGATAGCTGGTTTGTTATTTACTGGATGCTAGTAATGTTCAAAGCATTATATGGCTTGTGGTACTGATCTCAGTAGTTTGAAAGAACCAACGATCAGTAAGTAGATTAAAAATAGACTATTTCCAGTGACACAGGTAAAAGAAATAAATAGCTTTGAGAGCTTGGTATGAAAAATCGTTTCAGTTCAGGGCATGGCTGTAACTACATGACACATAATAGCAAGTATGACCAGGCATTTCTGGAGTCAGGGCTAGAGGGGATTTCATCTCTTAGTGGGAGTAGAATTTGGAAAGTAGACACCCATTCAAAGCATGTTTTTTTGCTTGTTTTGTTTTTTACATGTAAGTTTCTTCTGCTGCTACATGATTTAGACAGTGTGTTTCTGAGATGCCTTATTCCTCTTTGTGCCTAAGTGTGGTGCCTGGCACATGGATTTGGTTCACTCAGATAATATTTGTGGAATTATTGTGAGTAACATGTAATGTTAGTTCACTAAAAGAGACTCAAAGATCATATTCTGCAGATTATCTTCATTTGTAAACTTGCCTTTCTCATTTCATTAGTTGGGTAGAGAGACCTTTTGTGACCTTCAAGGCATATTATAAAGCCATTGGATTTTTTAAAAAACTTTTAGTTCTACTTCATACATCTCCTTTCTTAAATTTAAGTATGTAACATTATTGCTTATTGGTAAGGACTTTTAAAAAGACATAATTTATAATGGATATTCCTTAACTTTGGTCATCTAAGTGGTACTTGTGATGAAAGGCATGGTTTTCTTAGGCTAAATTGCAATATATTGGTTAGGGAGCCGGAGACTTTCTCCCTTATTTGAATCCCCGCTGTTTCTGTCTTGATTCTTAAAACTGCCCTGTGTGGTGTGCAGAGCGGGACTCTCCTAGCCATGCACGAGGCCTGCCTCGCTGCCCCCTTCTGTTCCCTGCCAGCGGTTAGATTCTCTTCTGCAGATATAAATGTTATGTTGATTCATTTACGCTACTGTGTCTCATCCCATAGTTTCTCCTCTATATTAGTGCATATAGGCATAATAAATGTAGATGTAATGTATTATATATTTATTACGTATAAGTTTAATGCTTCAAAAACATATTCTTTTCTGTTGCCTGCTGATATTATAATTTTCACACCTCCCTGGCCTACTCCTTATGGTTATATTTGCCTATTTTGTAAATAGTTAACTAGAACTTTTTGCTTTACATTTATTTTCTTTCACTGTCTCTCATACTCTGTCATCAGTTTTGTTTATATGTGCCTTTGGAAACTTCGTATGGAGCTTGGTGGTGACTACTTCATAAATACTACTTAATGATGATAATGGTAGTACTATGATTTGTTTTGGAAGGTAGTCTCTCACATTCTTACTGCAAATACAATATATAAAATTTCTTTTTTGTGTGTAGTGTGTGAGGCTTATTTGCAGAAGAATGTGTTCATTTGGTAGATTTTTAAAAATAAGATGACATTTTATAGACGCATCCTGACATTTGCTACTTTAAATCAGGAAGCTCTGCTCAGTGTTGAGGAAAGTAGGTTCTTTGATTCTAGACAAAAAGACTGGGTCTGGCCTGCCCTGCCTAAACTTCCCCTGCGGCCTCTGCAGTACAGTTGGCAAGCAAAGGTTTCACATATGCAGGACAGCCTCTTATCTTGTTAACTACTGTATTTTGCCATATATAAGGCACACTTTTTTGCCCAAATTTTTTAGAGAAAAATAAGGATGTGCGTTATATGTAGGTAGTACTAATTCCGTATCTATATAAATGTTTTTAATTCTTTTATTTATGCATATGTGTTAAAAGTGTAACTCTAGAAAGCAATAACAATATCCATATGCAAAATAATACCCTGGAATACAATAATATTCAGTTTTGGTTCTAAATATAAGTAAATAAGTGATTGAATGTAAAAAATTAAAACTAAAGTTTTTTTCCTGGAAGTTAGGGCCAGAAACGTTGGCACACATTACACATAGCAAAATATAGTAGTACCCTGCCTTGAAAGAGTTTTGGACTTTGTTCTGTCATAGAATTAAGTTATTTTAAGTTAGTTTGATCCTTTGAAGCCTCAAATTTCTTTCAATGTCTGTTAGTATAGGTTCAGAGCAGCTTCTAATTTAAAATGAATTTTTCTCCACCACTAAGGCAAACACTCTTCTAAGGATGCTATTTAATGACTCAGGTATTCCAAGAGCCTTTGTTTTTTGGTTTTTTGGTTTTTTGGTTTTTTGGTTTTTGGGGTTTTTTTGTCTTGCAGGAACACACAACGTTCTTGGTCCTGTATGACTTTTAGGAATTGTTTGATCCACTGCTTTCTTGAGATTCTTTCTCCAGCTTTGGGATTTAGTTTCCTCTCATGCCTGCCCAGAGAGAACTCAACTACAAACTTGGGAGGAACCATCTACTGATCTTTGGAGCTTCATCTCTGTGCAACTTTTACCTCTTTCATATTTACCCCAGTAAATTGTAGCTTTGTGAACTACAGTCTCTGTCTTCTCCAACTGTCAAGGTCATCAGGCTTTGTTTGGTTCCCCCTGTTCTGCACAGTGGTCTAGAAATGTTTCTAGGTAGTAAGGTGAGCAGTCATAGGGCTTCACTTTGCTTGCTTCTCTCAGAAGTAACAGTCCCGCACTGCCTGCTGTTCCCTATCTGATGGCTTCATATTTTAAGTAAAATTTGCTGGTCGCTTATTATTATTAAGGCAGTTCCTATAACAGTTCATCTTTCATGTGTAGAAATGCTAGTCCTCACAGTATTTCCTTTTCATTAAAACTTTGTGTTATCATTAATACAATCAGAGCCCATAATTTTTACTGGATATTACACATTGTTCCACAGAAACAGACATGTTGGTACATGTGAGTTTGATTACCATAGCTTCGTCAAGTAATAGAGCTGGTTATTGGTATACACATCTATGTTATTCTATTGTAATAGATATTAAAATGACTTTTTATTAATACTGACTGCAAGTGCTTGTAGTGCTTTGTTTATAGAAATTTTTAAATTTAAGAGGTAGCTTAGGTATATATCAGAACTTCCTATTCTGATTGTTTTAATTTTTGTCAAGGCACAACTACCAGTTTCATAAAACTTCCTTCCAACTTTGAATTATTCTGTCATTATAGTTACCTGGTGTGTGGGTAGTAGATTCTTGAGGGTGAGACTACTTTTTTCTCTAATGAAGGAAAAATGACTTTTTCTTTTCCTGCCTCATAAGAGGTTTCTATTTTACTTATTCTTATTTGTCCTTCCTTTGGAAGTTGTAGCAATGTTTCAGCCTCTTTGAAGACTCTCTGAGTCTGCGGCAAATGCTGGTATTTTGGATGTCAATTCCAGTGATGCTAAGTGAGCAGTTGGGGCTCAAGAGTAGCACTTAAGAAGGAAAAAGGAAAATGAGAAGATTTAAAAGACGGGCCCCATTTCCATTTCCTATCGGTACCACCAACTAGAAAGCATAAACATGTTAATGGCCTCAGAATTCTGTTTAAATTTGTTAGTTTTGTTTTACTCATTTCAGTCAATTATAATAAATCCCCCCTCCAAAAAAAGAGTGAAAGAAACTTTTTTTTTTTTTTGAAAGACTGGACAATTTCATGATGTTATTTTTTTCTGTTCCTTCTTGTATACCAAATCTAGTGTTTTGAGAATTATGAAACTTATTGAATATTCATGAACTTAAGCATGAAAGTATCTTAAAACATTCCACTAGCAAGTATAATGTACATATTGCGTATGCATTGCACATGATAGTGAATAGCTTATCAACACGTAATTTTTGCTGTCTTAGCTCTTCCCTTTCAGTGTGAGCCTCACGCAACAACTTACATCACCACCGGCTCCCATATCTCACCATTCTTGTTCACCACACACCCTGCACTCACCTCAGCCCAGCCACTCTGACCTCTTTGTGATTCCTTGGGAACTGTAGTCATGCTCATGCTAGGTCTTCATACTTACATTCCCTCTGCTTCCAGCGCTCTTCCTTCAGATAACTGATCTGTGTGCCTTACTACCTTGGTTCATTCAAGTTTCGTGCATTGTGAGTCTTTCTCTATTATTCCCTGTCAAAAATAGCAAAGTCCTCTCCCAACCATTTAATCATCCATTCCTTTAATCCTGCTTTAAAAATTTTATTAGCACTTATTTTTACTTGATACTATGTTATTTATCTCTTAGTGTATTGTCCCTCTCACTTAAATGAAGTTCATGAAATCAGAGCTCTTGTCTCTTAAGACCTAGAACAGTGTCTGGCACATAGTAATGCTCAGCAAATACTTGCTAGAAGAATGAATGAATGAATGAATGAATGATGTTTTATTTGTATTAAGACAACTATACAATAAACCCAATATACTTTCCAACTGAACATAATATATAAAGTGGAAAACTATATTTGCTATTTAAATACTTGAAATATTAATTTATAAGTTTTATGTTCAAAGTCAAATTTCCCTAATTTGAACTATAGAATTTCAGGTCATATTTGACTGTAGATTTTTAGAAAAAGATTTTTTTTTTGAGAAAGACCTTTAGGACCATGAAATGTTAGTCATTAAAATATTCTCTTCTTTTAATATTTAAGTTCTGTTTGTTCTTTATTCCATAGTTGAGTTCAGTGGCCTAAATAATGCAAAATGTGTTCTTCAGTTTCCTTTACCCTCTAAACTACTGTATGACTCTTTAAGCTACTTTTGGAGTATAGATAAATTTCTAAAATATAATCACCATAATCAACTGATAGAAATCTTTCTAGCAGGCACCCAGTTATTTTTTTTTTCCTCTTCCTACTTCCTTTTATATCTGTAATGTTTGGACTGCTGAAAGTTGTGTCTGTTGTGATTTTTTAAAGACAGAATAGCATGTCTTCCCACATCCTGCTGAAACATCAGAAGACCCATTCATAGACATTGTTGCCTGTATTTCTCTAGGGATATTAAAACAGCCCATATATGGAACAAAACACTGTGGTATTAATAGGATAAACTTATTCTGTTTCATTGAGGCTTATTGCAGATTTTGGACACTGGAGAATCAGGGCCTTGTTTCCAGAAAATGTGTCTTCTTTTTGTGGTGTTTGTTTTGTTACTAGCTTTCCATTATTTCCAAATTTTTGTAGAAGTATGGAAATAAACAATATTCTTCATGATTATGAGCTTTTAAAAGAAATAATTTAAACAGATTGTTTTTGTTTAGCAACTTTACAAATTTATGCCATCAGTTTTTTTAATCTTTGTATCCTCTAATCACAGATGTCAGGATGCTCTGGAAATACCTTCTCTTTATTAACTTCTGTTATTGAAGCAATAAAAAAGATAATTTTAAAGCTTAATTGTTTTATGAGTAATTGATCTGTCTAAATTTACCTGTAGTTGGAAAGTCTTCTAAATAAAAAGATGGCTTGTATGTATGTATGTGCTGTGCTCTCCAGCTACCATTGTAGGATAATAGGGAACTTTGAGCGAGACTGTTGATCTGTACAGAAGTTCAGAGAGGCCATGTAGCTCGCCTTGAGACATTCAAGCTGCATTTCCGTATTGTCCAAAGAAAATTCATTTTGATATTTCCTCATTGCCTTATACAGAACTCTCATGGACTCCTATGCACACTCTGTGTATGAGTGCATGTACCTACCCATATATGTTTATATATGCATATAGAACCAGAATTTATTGAAAGCTTCTTATATTCTACATACCATAATCTTTTCTAGGCATATGTGTATTTTTTTTAAGGTTTTTGCATCTCTGCCAGGGAGATGCTTACATCCTATAAGGGCAGACGAACAATTAAACTAATAATTATAATGCATTGTGATACAGAATTTTGCACACAGTATTTGGGAGCACAGGAGAGGAGCATCTAAGTCAGTTTTAGTGCTCAAGAAAGTTCCCAGGAAGAGGTATTCATTATACAAAAAGATTGGAAGGCTTTTGGACAGGGAACTGCAGCCTACGCACAAACACGGAGGTCTGAGCCAGAGTAAATTGCACAAGGAAGTACAATTGAGTCAGTCTGGCAATAGTGAAAGTGTTGTCCAATATTAGTCAAAGGCAGGAATTGTATTGTGATTATGGACAAGAGTGTTCTTGGTCTTAGAAGATATATGCTGATTTATTTAGATTTGAAGTGCCGTCACGTGTGCAACTATGTGTGCAACTAATCCTCGAAGAGTTCAGGAAAAGAACAGCATGTGCTTGTGGGTGTGGTGAGCGCTCACTAATGAGACGAGATGCTATGCAGTGAGTCTGCATGAAGGAGCAACAAGTATTCACTGCAGGGCTCTTTTGAAACTTTCCCCTAAGTTCAACATTGTTTGAAAGAAAACATTAGAGAAAAATTTTCAGGTCACTAATAAATCTTTTTTAGTTTGTAAAAGTAGATGTGATTGATGAATTAGGTAATGAATAATTGTCTTCTAAAGTGGCCTATTAATTGAGTTTTTATCAGTGACATATCATTGTTATATAAAAAATAGCCTTAGTTGATCCTCTTTAGAGGCTAACTTTAATAAAATTTTCATTTAAGTCCTTTTTTATCTAACAGGAAAACATAAAACCCTTGAGTGACTAGTAATAGGATTAGAAGGGACTATAGGAGTCATACTGTCTAATTTGCTATTAAATAAATAAGCTAAATAACTAGAAGCTGCCTATGTCTATTATCACTTAGAAACATTTCCAGTGAATAAATTTTCATGAACTTTCAAGTGTTTAAACACAGGGTCATATTTATTTCTGAATTTTCTAAGATTACTTTTAAGAAGAATGAGCCTATAAAAATCTAGTTAGTATGCACTGTTATCCTTAAAAAAGAGTATCAAGAATTAAGAGACGAGAATTTAATGCACATTAAATAAGTATAACATAATGTATGTTGAATTTATATTCCTTATTGGCCATTGAAGAAAATGGAGCATGAAGGCTGGAATGGGTTGGTGGGCTGGTGGAGAAGAGTAGGGGATGGGATTGAGAGGAGGATGGCAAAGGTGATGGGAGAGTGATGGAGAGCAGAAGACAGAAGGGGAGTGAACACATCTTCTGAAGAAGAAAGATTTAGCACATTTTTAAAAAATTTTATTTATTTATTTTTACAATGGGGTGGGGAGAAAGAGGGAGAGAAATAGTGACGTGAGAGAGAAACATCAGTTGGTTTCCTCTCGTACACACCCCAACCTGGGACAGAACCGAAAACCCAGGCATGTCATGCCTTGACTGGGAATCCATGCAGTGACCTTTCACTTTGCAGGACAACACCCAACCAACTGAGCCACACAGGTCAGGGCAGATTTAGCAGATGTTGAGCTGATTTTCTTTATTATGTTTAGTTGATAGAGATTTTCTTGCCATCTAGTGCTCTTTAATTATTGATCCCATTAATCATAGTTTACACTCGCAGGGCTGTCTGACCTGTGACCCGCGGGCCACATGTGGCCCAGGATGGCTATGAATGTGGCCCAACACAAAATGTAAATTTATGTAAAACATTATGAGATTTTTTGTGATCGCATGTCACAATGTATTTAATGTGTAGCCCAAGAGAACTCTTCTTCTTCCTGTGTGGCCAAGAGATGCCAGAAGTTTGGACAACCCTGGTATAGTTTTCACATTTTTGTAGTCCTTATTTTTAGAGACTACTCATAATGGAATAATTGAAACAACTTATTATGGGAGAAATTCTCCCCCACGATAAAGCACGAGCTACTAGAGAAATACCACTTCTCTGACCAGATGAAATCAGTCTTCATCTATAGTTTAATTTATTACAGTTAAGCTCATGCTTAAGAAAATTATAGTGAATCATAATCTTTTGAAATTGAGTTTTGGCAAAGTTTGATTTTTCAAAAAGGGTTTTTTGTGAGAATATTTTATTGACAAAATAATTTTTCTTTTATTATTAACCTTTTATGCCTCCAACTTTTTCCATACTCTGTCATCTCACATTGCTCTGGAGCAAAGATCATAATCCAGCTGTTGTGGGTGCTCTCTGTTCAGGGAAAAGGAGCTGTGTGTTTCAACTGTAGGCCAATCAGTGCTTACTTGGGTAAAATGATAATGGAGTCTAATAACTAAACTTTTCAAAGGGTGTTTTGGTTTTGGTTTTTGTTGTTTTTGCCTTGCAAGATGTTTTATTTCTCCCTAGAATTTGCTTTTCTTTTTACCAAAATTAATACAACAACAGGATAGATGATTCGATGAACCTAAAGTTCATTAGAAGTCAGATCATCTGAACAATTTAAGAAAAATCAACAAAAGTCAGGTAGATGAACAATTATAGGAAAAAGTAAAATTTCTCCTTGGTTGCTTAAAAAAGCTAATTTTTGTCTCCCACTTTTCCAGCCACTGCTTTCTTTTTTTGCATGTATTTATTTTTACAGGCATGGGAGGTTTTACTGGGCATTCACTTTTCTTATCTCATTTTTTCCTGCTTGATTCTCTTTTTCATTTTCATGTGTTTGTTTTTCTGACATGTATTAATCAAAGTCTACATTATGTTGCAGACCAGGCCTATCTCATTGGGGGCTGACATCATGTCCACATCCAGTAGCCTGGCTGCCCTTCAGTTTGGCTTTTAAGGCTGTGTTCTTCAATAACCAGCACCTCCCACCCTCCCTCCCACCCCCCACCCGCACCACCACCACCACCACAGTTAAGGATGTGTGTGAAGTTTGCAGGATGTCTGTCACTGTCCCCTTGCCAGCTCCTGGATAATAGCCAATCTTAGATCACAGAAGTTTAATGATAAATCCATATCTGTCATGAGCTGGAATTGCTTCAGGGCACATAGTAGGTAACAGCCTCATAAATGTTTGATGGACGAATAAAGAAATAAATGTGCAAAGGAATATAGCTCATAACTGAAGTCCTTAAGGAATGAAGCTGTTTAGGCAAGCACTTCTGTCCATAAGCATAGCCAATTAAGTGCGCACATAGAAGCACGCATGTGTCCCAATATCCATTAGTGATTACAGAGCGCCGCCGTCAGTTTCCCTGGTGAGTTCATATGCAAGCTGACCTGACAGGAGCTGCTTGCACTATGAGTAATCACAAGACTTTCCAGGGAAAAGGATGTCAGGCAGGGGGAGTCCATATTTAGCTTCACCTTTAGTATGAAATGACTTTCTATATCCTAACTATTTGAGGGATCGGCTCTCATTAGAATTAATGCTTGTAACATAACCTTACAAAATCTGAACTTTCTCACATTAAGAGCAAAATCATCTTTGACAAATTTTTGGATTGAATTGGCCAGGCACAATTCTCCTGAAGTCCGTGGGTTTCACATTTTGCACACGTTCTCTCATTTCATTGCGTTTTAAGCCAGGTTGCTATTATATAGAGCACTTTAGCAGCCTTGATCTTGGAGACATCAAGACCATTATTCCTGTTGTTACTGATTTAGTGTTACAGCTGCTTCCTCTTTATGTGATTTAATTTGAAGTTTCAGCCCACCAGGGGGCTATTGGTCCCCACCTATGCAGCTTTAGAGCTGGCTGCTGTTTCTGCTTGGATGTTATTTCCATTCCTATTCACAGTGATTTTTCCCTTCTATATTCATCTAGCAACAGCCAGGCACTGTTCCAGGAACTTGCTCTCTCTACATAAGGCGTAACATGGAACCATTTGGATGGAAACATTATAAATTAAAATTATTCTGTTCATTTTAAAATATTCATATTGTGTTGCTCAAATGCCAGTAACTGGAAAATCATGGATAATGTCCTGTTTTTATAACCTCTTTCAGAGTGTGTTAAAATCTGTTTATGTTGTTACTTAGCCATCTCTTTTCCTGGAGTGGATTTTGTGATAAGATTTAAAAGAAAAAAGGTTGTATGAGTCCAGTGTTGGATGGCATAAGTAACATTAAAATAAAGATGATGCCACTAATTGCAACCCATTTTTTAAATTGAACAATATTTACCTCATGGACAGAGAATATTTATAAAATTATATTTATAAACTTGTAAGACTACAAAGTGAGCCTTTAAACATGCTAGACTGTTTCTGTTGAGTATATAATTTTTTATTAAATTATTAAAACTAAGTAAAGTTTTATTAATTTCTGGAACTACATATTTAAATTAAGAAAACCCATATATTCATAACATGCTGCTTTTCAAATACTGAAAACATCCCCAACTTCTTAAATGGAGGTTTTTGTTGTTGTTATTGTTATCTGCTGTTTTCTATGCTAAGTCATTGATTTTTTAATTTCAGGAAACTAAATCCTATTTCTATCCTTGTATTTTCTCTGTTGTTTAGGTGTAGGTGAGGATGTGCATGTCTCAGACAAATGGGGAAAAGAGAACATATTTTTCTGTGGGTTGCCTAGTCTTTTTTGATAAAGTAAATACATCTCTTGTTCTAAAGGAAGAACACTGATTGGAGTTCTTAACTTCATGTTTATTTGCCACCTCTGTGGGATACAGTAAGGAGCAGGAAGATCTTCACGTACTGCTTCTGTGTGCTGTTCGTTTTAAGTTCACATTCACATAAAAGCCATGTGTTTTATTTGTTGTCTTTCTTGGCTAGGAATATTTAAATGTATTTTTGAAATCTTCTGTTCCATCAACTGAAGACAATTTAAAATTATAATTTTAAGATTCTTTCCAGAAACTTATACTTCCTGTTGAGGCGGTAGTCTTTCTTTGTGTGCCTTGTGTGTGTTGAGGTTCTTCAAAAACAATAAATCACTTTAGCACGAACAAATTTCACAGGCCCATTTTATTGTTTGTTGAGACTTGTGAATCACTTGGCCTTTTGAAATAGCCTGATCCTTTAATTGAATATGCATTTAGAAACGTTCTGTGGGCCACGCAACCCCCGGTGGCTTTTGCTAAATCTGTTTTATTCATTTTAAATAATACTAGGTTATCCAAAAATACTTCCTTTTGAGTTTTGGAAGGGAGTTATTGTAAGCTGTAATATTTGAATTTGGGATTCAATTGGGATTGTTTATAACAACAATAGCAGCAAAACATATATACAATTTCCTAAGGTCTGATTGATGGAAAATAGGTTGCAAGCTGTCAGTAAACAGATTTTCCAACACAGATACTTATACAGCAACCAACTTCTTTGAACAAAGCAGTATAACGCACTGTATTCTTAATTGACTTAAAAAGACAAATTAGAATAGTTACTACAGGAGAAGCGGACACCTCATAATTAATAATTTGTGAGTTAAACATTAACCACACTTGACATTTTTCCTGGGGTTGGTGGCAGACTGATTAGCGAGTTAACTGCTGATAGTACCTATGCTACAGAAAGGCTGTTCAGTCCCAGGGCTTATGGCGTCCAGTGAAATAGGTGTGTGCTCTGTGATGGGACCGAAGCTTTAGTCGTGATTAAAGTGCTTAGAAGAAAACATGGCTGAACTGATTGGCTGTGAATGTTAATCGTTCCTTAGGACACACTGATAATTTACAGCACTGATGTAACTCTTCGGTGTTCATAAAATGAGCTTAATAACCCCGTGCCACCATGGGATAAGCCGCTTTTTTCTGCAGTTGAATACCCAGACTGCCTGCATAATAATGCTGAGAAATACTGCATTAAAAAGAGTGAGCAGCTGTATGATGAGGGAAGCAGCTCTGCAACAGATTTGTTAATTATCTCCTTTGATTCACAGAGGGTGTTTGTGAGATATGGTTGACCAGTGAAGACACAGGAGCTTATGGCAGAGATATTGGCACTGATCTCCCCGCACTCCTGTGGAAACTGGTTGAAGTGATTCCTGAGGGAGCAATGCTGAGGCTTGGCATGACAAATCCGCCCTATATTTTAGAGCATCTGGAGGTAAGGAAAAGCCCCCCATTTCCATGCTGACACAGACACAAACCAAGCCAGACAATGTGGCAGCCTCAGCATTATCACATGAGCTTCATTTAAAACCGCCTTCACTTTTTCGTGTGGTCCTACATTGTTCCCAAGAATGAATTGAGAATTTCATATCCCCTTCTTTGTCAGTCTACACATCTTGTTTTCCTTCCTCACCATTAATTACCGTTGCCCAGCTTTTCCAGTACTTGCCATCTTGTGACTGTTCTTTGTGGGGTTTTGTTTTTTTTTTTTGGTTTTTTGTCTGTTTGTTTTTGCAGCCTTTTAGTTTTCCATTTCATAAATTTGCCTCAGTTCCTCCATTTAGAACCCTTGTCTAGTTCAGTGCTGCTAATATGTTGCATTAATTTTGCATCCAATAATCCAACAGCAAACAGCGTGTTACCTATTTTATGACTGTTACAGCCCTGTCAGTAGGATACTGTGCTATAAGTTTGAGAATGTTTTAAGTTCCATCCCTCTGTCAGGAGATAGTTACGGATGAGTTGAATCAAAGAGACACAGGGTTTGGTATTCTTCCATTTGCTTCTCATGTAATCACTGTGGAAAGAGGAGTTGCCATAAAGTGAGATCCCTGGTTTCCTTTTGTAAACTTCCATGGATCAGGAGGCTCCCCTCAAAGAGCTTACCATTACACTAGAAAAGGGGGTCATGTGTACAGGTAGCTGCGGTACCTGAGGACAAACGCCACGATAAATTTGAGCAATGAATATGGACAGGCAGCAGTCATTTAAATGAAAAGGCATATGCTAGGATCCATGACTATAATATGTAGAATAAAATAATTATATTATGTTTACAGTTATGGATAAGAAATTTGATAAATGCTGTTGGAAAGTCATATGTAAAATATAAAAACAAGCTACATATTTTTAATTAGTGTGTTCTTTGCAGTCATAAATTTTATAAAGGTATACAATTTATATGTTGATTTTGGTACTTTGGACAGTGTGGGGCAGTTTTGATTGGCTATTTAAAAATAAGTCACAGGCATGTCAATTTTTACATAACTCTTTGATTCAACACGTGAAAAAGCAAGTGATTATTTGTGAAAATCAAATATGCTGAGACTACTGCAGTCTTGATATGTTTGCAGTAGGTATGAGACCTACTTGGTTTTCATATATCATGAAAACCAAGACACGCACTAGATATGCGGTAGGTAGGAAGGGAAGTAAGCCCTACCAGTATATAATCAATAAACAGTTTTGTCAAGGGTCTAAGGAACCATAATAGTTAGAGTCAGAGGAGTTCAGGTAAAGAGTAACACAATGGGAAAAACTTGCTTATTGGCTCAGGGATGACTAACAAAATACCTCTTGCAATAAATATAGCACTTAAACTAATTGCAAGACTGCAGAAATTAATACCATATTTATAGCAAATCCTAATGCTCAGTTCCTAAAGTAGGTGCTAGTTGTTGAATACATGCTCCAGGAGAGTGTCTAAAAAATCAACATCAGATGATAAATACAGCTTTACATTTTACGTGGAAAACACCAGATGTTTAATTCATAGATCATGGTTAGAATGATCAGTTCTGATTGCCATAACATTACCTTTTTAAAATTCTTGCTGTAAGATATTTATAACGTGGGCTTTTCCTCCTCTGTTGTCATTTTATTGGGTCAAGGACCTTGTCATATCCATCTCTGGTTCTACCCCACCCAGGAATGGCTCAATCAAGGAGTGAATAAAAGAATGTCTAAAAGAAGAGCCTTTTTTGTAAAATAAATTATAGCGCCCACTCGATAGTCTTTGAAGTGTTAACGTACTGTCCAGAAGAGGCAGTAGAAGATGACAAAGTAAATGAGTTTCAAGGGTGAGAGTCTGTCCCAAAGAAAGCCACTTATTCCTGTGTATTTTATAAGCAGGGCGTACATTTCTATGTACTTTTAAGCAGTTCTGCCGTGCCATGTGAAGGGAGAAAGAAATCCAAAGGAAACAGATGAAAATGAAACAAGTGAAGTCATGCAAAAATAAAAGACCCACACCATTCAAAAATAAGAGCTTTTAAAGCCTATTTTTGTTACTTTGACAAAACCTTCACACCTTGGTAGTTCTTCGCGTTCTCCTGCGAGGGGCAGAGCCCAGAGTTCGCAGTGCTCCACACGCACGCGCTTGAACAGGGCAGAGCAGGCCGCTGATCTCTAGAGGCCCCCCTGGCTTCCCCGCGCGGAAGGGACCTCAGGGAAGGGAGCCCTAGCGCGGCAGGCCATGGCTCGCACCCGCCAGGACAGTGTGTTTCCCCATTTCCTGCTCGCTAGGCCTAGACCACTCTAAAGAAATTGCCGGGCTTCTCTAGAGAGTGCTGGAGAGAGCTCACCAACAAGAAAAAAAGAAAACAGGAGAAAAGATGAAAACAAAACAAAAAGCACCAGTGAATGGCAGGTGGTGATTATTTTAAACTGCAAGGATATAAGGAACCCACTCTTGAAATAACAACTGTGATGCGTTAATGCCCTTACTGTGAGGGTTCCTTGAGGATTTTATTGGTAGCACCCGTTTCTCGTGTTTCTGGAAGATGCTTCATGCTACAGGCTTTAATTACAGAGCACTTCAGTCGGCTGTTTTTCTTCATCTGTTCACTTCCCATTCATCCCACTCTTGAGATTTTTAAAAAACCCTTTTACCAGCTTAAAACTTTCTATTTTTTTATTGAGCACTTTAAAGGGGTAATCATTTAAAGGAAAGCACCAGTTTCTATCATTGTTTAAAAGTGTGGTGTGGAAAAATAGATCTCTTGTTAAACATTTTATTAAATCTTTAATAGGAACAAAAGATGCATATTATAGTTAACATAGGATGCACTTTTAAAGTTTTATCAAGAGTCTGGTATTTTATGTGACATATTATGTAGCAGATATTGGATAAATGCATAGTGAATAAATGGAAGGGAGAATTCTTCTTGCCTTACAGACAGGCAAGTAATCAAGTGTCTGCAGCATCTAGAAAACCTGTTTTTAACATCTCACTGTGTTAAACGATGTGGGACTCATTTTAAATGACTATGTAGCTGATGAAGAGATAGCTAAAGTATATATGAAAAGTACTCTGGAATTGAAGAAACATAATAATGAGCTTATGTAATACTTAACTAAATTTGGGCATAAAGTAGAAACAATAGGTAAAACGATAGATTAAAATATTTTACCTCATCTTAAAGTCTCTGGTGCCTTTCCATTACCCCTAGGCTAAAGATAAGCTCGTTGGCATGGCTTTGCAGATGCTCCTTCCATTACATCCCCGCTGTCTCCTCCCTTTAGTACGCTGAGGATGCCTCCTGTGTAGCCTGTAATTTCTTTTCTTTCCTTTCCTTTTTTTTCTTCCCTTTCCTTTCCTTTCCTTTTCTTTTCTTTTCTTTCCTTTCTTTTCTTCTTTTCTTTTCTTTTTTTGCCATTTCATCCTCCTGAAAGTTTTATTTTTTCTCATTCCATATTTACCACATGTTAACTGTTGGTAATAATGAGTTACTCAGGTACACTAGTAACTGCTACTATGTATTGACTGATATAATGCCCATGAGTGGCAAATAAGAGATATTCTCCCTGCGTGTTTGCGTTCCTATTGATATCACTAAGATAGTAACCTTGACATACTCTTCTTTAATGAGCTCTGACCTTATAGAAAGTAGGCCCCTTGTGATTTTGACTACTCTTGAAACTACATTGTTTGTTTTTGCCCTCCCAGTTGTAGGTAGCCCATAGCTAAGGTGTTAGTTCAATTGAACATAATAATACACATGAATCCAACAAAGTGTGATGAGGCCAGTGGCAGTGAAACAATGGCTACTGCTAACTGGGCACCAGACATCACTGGCAGCTTCTTTCAAGACTGAGTATTATTAATTATAGTTATAATAAAATATCTGTACAATTTATTGAGTGCTTACTATTTTCAAGAGACAATGCTGATTGCTTTACACACAATATCTCCTTCCCTTCTTATAATAAGCTTCCTGCAAATACATTATTATCCTCATTTTGTTGATTGAGAAGCCAAGTCTTAGTAGGCTTTAATAATTGGCCAAATTACATTACTAGGAAGCAGCTGAACTGGTTTCTAATCTTGTCTGACTCTGAAATGCTTTCTACTGTACCACATCATCTGTGAAGCCTTCCAGATCCTTCCCAGGCTCCTCCCGTCTTTTCCACTCTGTCCGGGATATCATCTCTGCCACGCCCACCATGGTGAACCATGGTTACTATTTAATGTAAATCCAGCAAAATTGTTACCCTCTTGAGGGAGAGGCTGTCTTGTTCATCCTTGCATTTCAATGCCTGTGATAATGTGCACTTACTAAGTATAAATATGTATTGAATGAGGTGAGAGCCCAAAATTTAGCTGTTCCTCCACTGCATGCCTTTATGTTTTGAACTATCTATCTATCTGTGCTGAGCATCTACTTTCAGAGGAATTTGTGGATGGTTGTCATATGTGTTTCTCAATTATGAGTCACACTTCTGTGACTAAGGGATGTGTTTTATTTATTTGCTCTGCTAAAATATCAGTGACAGATAGTGCCTCTAGGACTACCTTGGGCAATTGAGCTCATTGTATGATGATCAAATTTGTATATTATCTAGGCCCTTAGCTTCCTTATTATTCTGCTTCTTAGCTTTCACTGCTTTTTATAATCTCCATTAGGGAAGTCATCAGTGAAATGATCAAGGTGGAGAAATTAAAACCAGGCAGCTTGTCTTGTGTTTAGTTTTATATGTTGGCTAGTCGGGAAAAGATTGTAAAGCTGTTGACCACCCAGTAAGGTATATGCGAAGTATCTTTGGATTTTATTTATCTAAGCTATTCGTGTTCTCCCTGTGTTATGAATAACTAAAAATAACTGTTATCTCCCTTTAAGTTTCCTTTATATTTTAAAATTGTATGAGAACTTTTTTGTGTCGTGTACAGCCAGGTCCACAGAGGGCAAGTTGATCTGGAGTACAAATACTTGGTAGTAAGGACTTATATTTCAAACTATGAATAAAGCAAGTTACTATTTTTTAATTTATATTAATCTGTAAAATGTGAAAAAATTGACACTAATATTCACATTGATATTATACTATATTTTATTTAGCTTGAATTAAAATGTATAGTTTTCTACATTTATATTTAGTATATTCATGTTATAATATATGCTATTATATAATGTTAATCATAAATAGTGACATTTTCAATGTTCCATCTGTTTTTAGTTGAGTTTAATCACTACAACAAACCAGTTTCTCACTAGCCTTGATTTTTGTATGTTTACTTCTAGTTAATTGACCTTATATTCTAACCTACGTGTATATTTAGCAAAATTAATTTATCCGGCAAAAGACAATAGATATCTGTCAAGGACTTTTGCTGCATGGTAATTTATGAACATTAATAGTATGTTTGGCTTGGCAGACTTAAAAAAAGCCTCACAGTTTTAAAATAAGGACAAACTCAGTCCCTGCTGTGCTTATGTTTCATCAGAGCAATACAGAATTTCCAAACGGAAGTCAACAGTTTACATGGGGTCTTTAATATTTTTCCCTTGAGGGTTATACTTTTCAGAATAATAGAAAAACATGCAAATAGATTTTGTGTTGTTGTATACAAAATATTTTTCCCCTTTGATGCATAGAAGGGCATTGTAGATGATTTATCTTGAGCAAGGACATGCAAAGAAAAAACCCTTTATTTCTGCTGTCCACCTATAGTTCTTGGGACACGTCAGTTTGTGGTTCAGTCTGACTGTTGGCACCGAGGTTCCTGCTGATTATAATTAATTAGCACTTTACTTCATTCTTAACCTGGCCTTTGTGCACAGATTTCAAGAGGTCAATGAAACCTCCAAAACTGAACACCAAAGTTCGCGCCTACCTGAAGATTTAGGGAGAGAAAAATATTGAAAGGATTCATATCCATAATAAAAAGTTTATCAGGCTTTACTGTGAGCCTAATTCTGAGATCTGGGAACAGCCCCCCTGGAAGTGAAGATAAGGATGGAAACAATGCCGCCGCCTTATTTGTCCAACGACTCGGACTATTTCTGATTAAAAAAAAAAAAAAGATAAAATTAACATGCTGCTCCTCATTAACATGGTTGGGTTGTAGGCTCCAGCCCACATTCCAGTTCTGCCGTCTGTTTCCGCGATTCTCACTCGTTCACTTGTTCAGGCCTCAACCCCTAACTCCAGCTTTGGCCAAGAGGCCTAGGCCTTTCTTGAGCTCACAAGCGCCTCAGAAAAATTTACATAGTTTATGACCTCTCCTTACTGAGCCTCAGTTTGTAATATTCAGTCTGGATGATTAAGCCTCATTACATGCAGCCCAGAGGACCCAGAAAAGAAATGAATTCATACATAGATAGGCTCAATGTCAACAGATTACTCTCTCTTGCTGCCATCACAGACGAAGTCTCAGTTTCATCAGGAACTTTTTCTTTTTGTCCCAGGTATGTTTACAGGGAAAATGAACATACCAGGTGGGTGAATATTTCTCGTGTAGAACATATTGGGTATGTTTGTCTTCCTGGGGAACACAATGGAAAATGCCTCATTAAAAAAAGAATTCCTATATGACCATCAATAATTTATACAGAGACCTACCCTGTGGGCTTCGATGCTGCTCACAGTTGCAATTTCTTTTCTTTATTCTCTTTTTTCAGTTCTAATTTCTAAATTACTAAATAACATGCATGGGAGTCCAGACCCAGTGTAAGAATATAAATGGTCAAATCATTTTTGGTTATCATAAAATACTTTAGTCCACTTTGTGGTAAAAACTACCTGAATGAGCCACTAATGTCATTTTTTTTCTTTTGCCATTGATGTAAGTTATTGAATATTGCTCATGAAATCCAGTGACATGTGGATATTCATTCCCAAAAGAGATGATCATTTTTTCTGAGAGGAAAAGAACATCGGGATAAAACATGTGTCAAGATGATGAGTGAAAAAGACTCTGCAAATGCTTTATAAAGAAACTGATGTCATAGTCAAATATGTGGAACCACGTTTCTCTCTCTCTCCACACACACACACACACACACACATATGTGTATATATGTATATATTTTAATAAAACAGAATATACACATGCACACATTTATGTAATTCTAATATAATTCTAGACTACTTGAAAAGCATGGAAATGTACATATTTCAATTGTGGCATACAAATATTCCTATTTCATCCTTTATTCTAATGTACATTTCCACTTATAAAGGAGGGCATTAGGTACGTATATGGTTTACTTTGCATCTTAAAAGACATTTCACAGTACCATTCCCCTGAATCCTTAATTTTTCTTTTTTTTTACAGGAGTAGCTGAGAAGGTTGCCATGTCACCTGCCAGACTTAGTGTAGTTCTAACTCCACAATGCACCAGCTGTGGGCTTTGTCTTCCTCATTAATTTAGGAAGTCAGTTCTCAAGCCGTTGAAAAGCTGCCTTTGACTTTCTTTCGTAAGCGCAGAAGACAGCTAACACATAAGGCGGTCAGCCTAGTTTCTTTTACAGTTCTGATTCTAAGATCATTTCTGTATCGATTTCTTTGCTCTGATAGCCTGTGAAAGGTTACCTTAGGCACTTGCTAATTCAGCACTTAGTAAAATGAAATTCTCATATTTTATATCAGGTGGGTAATGGAATTGTCATGTGATTCATGGTGTAGAACAGAAAGGTTGGTAATGAAGTTAATGGTTTATAGAATAGTTGAGGAACATTCTGAATGTTTTTCAGAAAGTGAAGTGCAGTTTCTTCGCTTGCTTCCGTTAATTTCCAGCCTACTAGGGTGTTTGTTGTTTTCAGGTCCAGTGTGCATCTGTCCTTTTCCCCACATCTTAACCCACTTGAAAAATGTTAAGCTTTCAAAAAATTTAAGTTCAAAATTCTTCAATATCATTTAACAGGAAAAAATGATTGTCTCCTAAATTGGAGAGGTAAATGTTTTAAAATTAATATTGTTAACAACTCCTTTATTTTCATGTGTTATAGCAGAACTCCTAACTAGAAGGTAATGGCCATGAATGGACTCTATGTACTGAATCACTTTTGGCATCGGGGGGTGCTGCGTGTGGGCCAGAGAAAATTAAACTGTTTGGGGGGAAAAACTATTCTCTTTTTACAGCATGTATTTTTTTCTTTTTTCTTTTTTTTTTTTTTGCTTAATTTTACAAATCTCTGAAAAATGTGCTATATGTAAAGCATTGTTTGATTAGAGAAAATGTGCATAAATCTGTCTCTAATATATGGCAACAAAAAAGTAACTTGGAAAATATATCTGAAAAGTAGATTTTATATCAACTGCTATTATACAGTGTCATATGGAATATCAGCTTACATTTTGATTAATTAAAATTTTAGATGTTAATCTTTTAATTGATTTACTGCTATATTTTCAGACTTCATTTTTCCTACCTCAGCAGTTCATAGTTATTTTTGTTCCTTCATTCCTTTATTGATGCTTGTATTTTAGTTTCCTGAGGTTGCTCTAACAAAGTACCACAAACCGAGTGGCTTAAAATAACAGAAATTTATCCTTTCACGGTTTTGGAGGCCAGAGGCCCCTAATCACACTGTTGGCAGGTTAGTTCCTCTCTCGAGACTCTGAGGGAGAATCTTCAGTTTTTCTCTCCTAGCTTCTGATGGCTGCTGGCAATCTTTGGTGTTTTTTGGCTGGTAGACAGACACATCACTACAATCTCTTTTTCTAATTTCACATGGTTTTCTGTCTCTGTGTCCAAACTTCCTCTTCTTCTAGGAGCATGAATCGTTGGATTAGGGCGCCCTCTAATTCAGTATGACCTTATTTAAATGTTATTATATCTGCAAAGACCCTATTTCCAAACAAGATATTTTGGGGAAATATCAGAGATATTACAGGTTTAGATCTAGACAACCCCAGTAAAGCGAGTTTCACATTCAAGCAAGACATAAGTTTTTAATTTTATTTATTTATTTTTTATTTTTGCTAGTGGAGGGTCTTACCTTCAATTTGTTAAAAAAGAAAGAAAGAAAGAAAGAAAGAAAGAAAGTCAACTTCTGAGGTATAAAAAAGCAGAGACCAATAAAACAAGGTAACCTGGCTTATTATCCTACCCTCTCTGGCCTCTGATTTCTGATGTAAAATCAATTGTTGAGCTTATTGAGGATACACAGTGAGCTGCTACTCTCTTGCTGCCATCAGGAATCTTTCTTTGTCTTTCCACAGTTCCATTGCGAGATACAGATTGAGATATAGATCTCTTTGAGTGTATCCTGCATAGATTCTGTAGAGCTTCTCTACAGAGATGTGTGTAGATTGTTTTTCTTCAAATTTGTGAGTTTCAGCTATTAATTTTTCAAATGTTATTTCTGCCTTTCCTCTCCTTCTGGAATCCATATTATGTGTACATTGCTGTGCTTTATGGTGTCCCACAGACTTCTGAGATACGTTAATTTTTATTCATTCTTTTTTCTTTTTGTTCCTCAGACCAAGTATCCTCAATCGACCTGCCTTCAAGTTTGCTGATTCTTTCCTCTGCTTGCCTAAATCTCCTGCTGAGCCCAATTAGTGAATTTTTAAAATTTTAATTTAAAATTAACTTTTCATACCAGATTTACTCTTAAGGCTACCACAGGTTATTTTATAATTTCTGTCTCATTTTTGATCTTCTATTCGGTGAGACATCATTTTCACACTTTCCTTTAGTTCTCTAAACATGGTTTTCTTTACTTTTTTAAATGTATTTAAAACAACGACTTAAAGTTGTTGTCTGGTAAGTTCAATATCTGCGCTTTAGCCAGGACGGTTTCTGTTTACAGCTTTGTTTTTGTTGTTGTTGTTGTTGTTGTTGAAAACAATTGAATATACATTTAAATATAATGTGGCAGCTCTGGAAATCAGATACTTTTCCCTTGTCAGGGTTTTTGTTGTTGTTGTTGTTGTTGTTTAATAAGTAACTTTTCTTAATTCAGGAGAATCTGTATTCTTTGTTATGTGTGGCCAGTGAAGTCTCTACCCAGTTAGCTTAGTGGTCAGCTAATGATTGGACAGAAATTTCCTTAAATGCCTGGAACGAATAAGTTTCTCAGTCTTTTCCCTATGTGTATATTGGAGCATGCCTACAGTGCTCAGTTAGGTTGCCTACAACTCTATACTTACGTTCACTTCCTACTTGTTCATAAACTTAGGTTTAGCCAGAGATGAGAGCTGACAGCCTTCTCAGAACTTTACTGAGCATATGCACAACCTGGGTATATATACAGCTCTGCCTGCGCATTTGACCTTCTAGGAATATATCTGTGTTTTTCAAAGCCCCTTTGTACATCACATTCCCTAGATTTTCTTTTTAAGCTCTTTGGTTTGCTTATTGTTTGCCCTCACTGGTATTCACAGCCTGAGGCAGCCATTCTTTTAAACAATTACAGCTGATTATTTTTGACAAATGCCCCTGGGAAAAAGGCTGTTCTCATTGGGTGCCAGATCAAGTTAAATAAGCAAACCCTGTGTGTGAAGTCTTCCATGGACCCAGCAGAGAGGTCAGATAGTGCCAGTTTCCTGGGACTGGGGCCTCGAAGGAGCTCCAGCCCTCTTCTGCCCCCTCCAGTGGCTGCCAGACTGCTGATTTTCACCGTGTTTGAAGGCCGTCGGTTCTTAAGGCTACCACAGAACTAGGGAGTGGGAGTTGAGAAAAGGGCAGGCTTAAAATGCCACATAGTTCTCTATTATTAGAGCTCTCCATTTAAAAAAAAAAATTGCTCCCCAGATTGCTGCAAGCCTTTAGTTAATATTTAGAGTTCTGAAAAAGTTCATTCTGACCATTTTTGTCACTGACCTCATTGCTTTCATGGAGGAGAAGATTTTGAGAGATCTTTATTCTGCCATTCTTCCTGATGTTAGTAAATAGTATTTATGCCTTGAAATGGACTGACTTTATATTTGTCAGGCCACTAGTGTGTGAGGTTGAGTCAGTTTTCTTGCTGAATTTTTGTGTTCCATGCTAAAGGTGCCATCAGTCACTTACGGTGCATCTGCCCTCATAAATTTTGAGGAGGAGCACATGTCATTAGTAGATTGTGGGCAGCAAAAGATCATAAATAATTGAGTCAGTGGCAAACATCGCCCTCACAGAAAGCACAGATATTTACAGAATAAAATGTATGCTTCACTAGGTGCACGTAACTCTGGGCACCACACAGAGGGTGATGTGGCCTATACATGGAGCTGGCCCCTGACAATTAGTTGCTTTTCTCTTTTTTAAATTGATTTTTATTAAAAACTATATTAAATATCATTTTGTTACTTCTCTTCTGATAGATAATTTAACTTCCATAGTCACTATTTTTTATGTTGTTGAAGCTGCTGTTGGTCTCAGTTCATAAAAATATTTTGTGTCCTTGGTAGATGATATCTTCTTTACGACTTCGTGTTCTGTCATCTGTGTATGGTCTTCCAGAAAGCTTTGTACGTCAGCAGATTGGGCATTTGTCAATCAGGAAGTAGATGTTTGCTGTTGATGCTGCCTTTCTAAACTATAAAGATATCAAACTTGTAATTAATAGTTGTAACCTTTAAAATTTTCAGTAAGCTACGGGAAAATATTGGTTACTCAAGAATATTTCATTCCCGGAAGTAAAGAGTCATTTCAAAACCTGCAGCACATTGTTTTACTGTCATGGAAGCAAATATGGATTGTAAAGTGCCTCAGTTTTATCACTAACATTTCTGTTAAAAATATCTCTGTGGTGTTTTTATTTGTTGTCCTTCTAACTGAATGAGTCATGAGAGTATCGATGTGTTCACAGAAGTAAAAAAACTGAGTCCAAATTGCTTTTGTCATTAATCTGGCAAATTTGTCGAATCATGATCACTCCATCCACATCCGAGTTTTTTGGAAAAGGGTACTCCATTTTGAAGGGATTGAGCTGAATGAGATAGAGTTTTAAATTTTCCATTTGAAGCTCTAATCCTGAGCCTTCTAAAATCTTTTCAAGCTCATTTCACCTAATATGACTTAGAACATACCAGGAAAAAAAAAAATTAAAAAAATTGTTGTTCTATTTTATTACCTGGTGTTTGGTCGGAAACACTTGCATCGACAGCTGTATCACATTTATATGCCCCGTGTCAGAGAGCCCTGGAAGAGAAGGGCTTTTCTTTCTGTACTGAGCATGGGGAACCACTTGCTTAACTTGCATCCTCTATGCAACACTTGAGAAAGGGACATGTTTTTGGATATCATGGCTCTCTGCACTGCAGTTGCTTTTCATATTGCAAATAAGTATAAAAATGAAATTTACAGCAAACAATGTCACAAAGATCTCCCCGTTGTTCAAGGATAATTGTTCTGCAAACAGATTCTTGCTCGCCGCCTATGGCCTTGGAGAGCAGTTGGAGGTGATCTTGCTGGTCGACTCCATGAAGCCCCAAGCACATCCTCTAGCATTGATCCTCTAGCATTCACCCCCAATCACCCAGGCTCAGTGCTCTCTATACCCTCTTAGTGAACCTTTAGAAGTCTCCCAGGCACCAGCTACTCTTCTTTTGTATATTCTCATTTTTATCAGTCGAAGTCTATCAGTTTCTGACATCTCTCCTTTTCAGAGTCCTTGCTATTTCTGGAAATAACTTTTCAAAAGAAAGCAGGATAAATAATAACCTACTTCTGTTCCTCTTATTCTTAGCATATTCCTAGCCCACCTTTACCTCTATTCATTTGTTCACTTTCAGGTACATTGATAACATGGGTTATCTATGAATTAACACATGGACCTCAGTGTGGTATATGAGGGGAAACCCAAAAAACCCTGGAATTATCTTCTGGAGGGCAGGCCCCTTGTAGTACAGGCTTCCCTCACCGGGTTAGTGTTCTGAGAACATCTGTATCAGTGTACCAGCTGGTGGTGTTGTGAGAGGCTGAATTTGGCTTTGGTGTTTTTTTTGGAGGGGGGAGAGGGGACTCTTTCAGTGGGTTTTTCCATTTCATGATGGGTGATTTATGAGCACACCTGCCCACACTGCACTGAGTGTTCAGTCTTTGACCAAAAATGGCATGACCCCCATGCCCCACCTTCCCTGTTCACCTGATCTCACCCCAAGGGACATTTTTTTCTTTCCCCAGAAGAGAAAAAGCCCTCAAAAGTAAATGTTTTGCCTGTGTGGAAGAGGTGAAACAACAAAAACAACAAAAAGTGTAAGCACTAAAAGACATCAAAATTGACGAGTTCAGAATATGTTTTGAGCAGTGGAAAACAATGCCTGGATAGGTGTATTGCATCAAATGGAGAGTACTTTGAAGGTGACTGAAGTTTAACATGTAAGAATAAATACACGATTTTTTTATAAATAAATTCTGGGTGGCATTTTGGGTCCCCTCTCGTATCTTATGGGCCTCTTTTGTCTTCAGAAAACATCCTTGATTTTAGAACTCAAAGAGAGTCATGAGAACAGAACTGAGTGTCGCTGATTGTCAGAGCCATTTTTTGGTAGTCCCAGTTGTGTTGCTGGTTTGTGTGGGACACTGGACAAATTTTTGCCTTTCTCTGGGTTTTGATGTTTTCACATTCAACTGGGGCATAATAGTTGCCTTGTATCTTTATAAGCATTGTTGATACTATTAATTTAAGATTTTGTTTTAGCCTGGCGTAGAGTAACGTTGGCAGAACAATGAATGAATTTTCGTAGAATGCTTAAAAGAGTACGTGACATATAGAAGGTGCTCGGTAGTTATTAGCTATTGTTACTGTTATTATTTAAGAATTTTGTAATCATACTTTAAAACAATGCAGCAAATATGAAAGTACAGAATTTGTATTTTATTTTTCTGTCCGAAGGTATCTTTTGAATTGGAGGTTTCCAAATTTTAAGTATTATCTCATCAGAAATCTCATGATTAATAGAGCAAACTGGAGTCTCAAGTCCTCCAAGGAAAGGAGAAAGCTATCTAGTGAGGGAGTGAAGCAGCTCTCATGGCGGAAATGTGACTTCCCAAGGGCTCTGGGAGGAGGAGTGGCAGATAGGTCTCTGTCTGTGAGCAGATAGAGAGGTAGGCCAGTGTTCACCTGGGTCTCTGCTTTAGTGCTGCCTCTTGTCTTTTGCTCAACGGAGTGTCTGTGAGATTCATCCATGTTATGTGTATTGGGAATTCACTTCTATTCCATCGTTGTGAAGTGTTCCATCATATGAATATAACACTGCTTATGATTTCCAAATTTTAATTATTATGAATAAAAGCGTATGTGAACATTATTACATCTGTCCTTTGGTGGACATATGCAGTTATTTGTCCGAGGTATATACTTAGGAGCAGAATTTCTGGGCCATAGGGTAGGCATATGTTTGGCTTTAATAAAATTGCCAGCCTTGTATTAGAGTTACTACTACTCTCTTAAATAGACTTTCTTTTTTTAAGTTTAGTTTTAGAGAGAGAGCAAGGGAAGGACAAAGAGAGGAAGAGAAGCATCAATGTGTGGTTGCTTCTCACATGCCCCTCACTGGAGACCTGACCTGCAGCCCAGGCATGTGCCCTGACTGGGGAATCGAACCAGCGACCCTTTGGTTTGCAGGCCGTCACTCAATCCATTGAGCCACACCAGCCAGGGCTTAAATAGTACCTTTGAATGTGAAGTACTAAAGACCCTTCAACAGATGACCCGGTATAATATTACCCACAGAAGGGGAAGTGTTTGGGATTGGTTATCAGTTTTTTCCAATGGGTAGTTGATGTAACACCTATTCAAGAGAATGGAAAGTTCAAAATATAGCAGTTTTATTTATATTAGATATATTTATATGATTGCAGATTGAATAATTGAACCACATAATCTGTTAGAAAACAATCTGATATAATTTAGTTAAATCTATAAGAAAAACATTTTATTATAAAACTTTACCATAAAATACAATAAAAGGGTGCTGTTCTGGAAATCTGAGGACCTTGGTTCTAACCCTAATTCTAACACTGTATAACTGTGTGACCGTAGATAAGTCATGTCACACTTTTAAATCTTTGTCTAGAACCTCGTGGTGATGGGAGGAGAGTTTGATCTGTATTTCTCTTAGGTTCTTTCCAGTTTTTTCTTCTATGATTTTTTAATAAGTCACTTAAAGTTATTTAATATGTCTTATTTCCTTACATGTCTAAGTAATAAGCTAATTTCTACTGAAAGAAAATAAGTAGTTATAGACTCAAAGACATGAAGTGAGTTTAAATTTTAGACTACTATACAATATAGGGTCTACTAAACCAAAAATGTATGTTCTTAAAAAATAAAATACTAAAGACTTCACTGGCAACTATTTTGGTTTTGTAATGTGTTACAGATGTGGCTACTCTGCTACTACGTAATCAAAATCCTGAAGGACATTCCACATATACTGTTGCAAAGGTTCGACTTTGGACTGGGTTTTGTAAAGTCAGCTTAAAGCAAATTCAGCTGGTCTGTGGCTCTTCAAATCCTACACTGATTCAGAGTTTCACATGTGGCTAGTGTTTTTCTTACAGCTATTAGTGGGTGCCACAGTGTAGGAAAAAGGGCAATCAGCTGTTTCTGTAATGATTAAAGGGACAGTTTCCTTTCACCGTCTTGCCCTTTCAAAATTTGGTTCCTTTATTACATCCAGATGGGACTAAAGGAGGCTTTATATTGTGTTTTTTCTTACTGCAGAATATATAATTTTATCTGGTAATGCAAAATACTTTGTGAAAATATAAACAGGAAGCAGATGTTAGTTAATAGTTTTATTACTGAGTGATGAAATGTAGTACATTCTTTTTGAAGTAGACAGTGGGAATTTCCCTGTCATGTTACACATTTTAATATTAATTAAAAAATTAAAATGAATTTAATCATTTTATTATTGCTTGTTTCGGAGACAAATATAGTAAATACTCTAAATGTTTAAATATTCTACTTGTTTAGAAAATCTATTTGGGGCAGGAAACTTAAGATTAAAGTTCGGGGACTAGACTAGCATCATATTTGAGCAATATCCTTCACTCTGAAACTGGTTTGCTTTGTTATATGACCTCCTAGCATTTGTTTATCTTAAAGGTTTTAACTTTAGGCTACTATAATTTAGTATATTAATACCCATAATTAGTCTTTTATATTTACGAATGATGACAAATTATTTTGGTTGGTTTTTCATTAAACTTTTTCTCATATAAAAAGTTAAAATGTTCATCAGTGGGTGAATGAGTAAGGAAGATGTAGTATATATAGTTAATGGAATATTATTTAGCCATAAAAAAGGAAATTCTGCCATTTGTGACATGCTCAATGGGCCTAAAAGGTATTATGCTAAGTGAGTTAAATCAGACAGAAAGACAAATCCTACGTGATCTCATTTATATGTGGAATTACACATATAAAGAACTTGGAGATACAGAGAGCAGATTTGGTGGTTGCCAGAGGTGGGGTTATGGGGGTGAGTAAAATGGCAAAGGTGGGTAAAGATACAAACTTCCAGTTGTAAAATGTATGTAAGGCCTGAGGATCTAATGGAGAGCGTGGAGACTATAGTTAACAATACTATATTGTATATTAGAATGTTGCTCAGAGTAGATCCTAAAATTTCTCATCACAAAAATAATTTTGTAACTACTTGTGGTGAGGGATGTTAACTGGACTTATTGTGGTGATCATTTTGCAGTATATACAAATATCAAATAATTATGTTCACTTGAAACGTAATATTTTGATTACATCTCAGTTTTTGAGAAATGACTTTGAAAGTTGGATTGTGGTGGTATTGTAATACTGTACAAGTTTACTAAGAAATCATCACACTGTACCCGTAAAAAAATAGTACAGTCTTCAGACTTAAAATGTAGAAATTTAGGTATGAACTATCTAAAGTTGAGGTTTACATAGAGGCACATATACCAGATCTTTGGAAAACCCCAAAATGAGAATTATGAATACTGAGTTTATAGTTTGCCCCATGTAAACACATTGGCTCTTAGTAACATGAACTGTTTTTCAGCTCAATTCAACAAAAGATGCCAGATATTTTTAATGTATGATGTAGTGGGAGAATGGCGGGTAGTATTAATTAAAATTTAGAACATTGTAATCACCTAGTAGTGGTACAAATGCTCCAAATGAGAATTGGAAAGAAATTATTAATTTTTGTGTACATCAGGGAACACTCTTTTAACAGCTTTCAAATATGCAAAACAATATCATTAACACGAGTCTGCATGCTGCACATTACATCCCCAGGACTTTATCATTTCCTAACTCGAAGCTTGTACTTTTGACCTCCTTCACCCACTTTGCCTGCTTCCCAACCTTCTGCATTGGGAAGAATTAATGGTTGTGGTAGGGATGGGCTTTGGCAGGCAGTGAGTGGCTAGAGGTGGGGAGCTGCATTCTAGGCTGAGGATGACATTTGAACTAGGGTGAAAGTCTACAATCTGTCTGGACAAACAGTAGATATCTTTTGAGTGGCAATATGTTTCCTTGGAGTCGGTATATTTTAGGAGGGACAGAAGCTATCAATGGGAGATGAGACCGGAAAGCCTGAATTCTGTAGGAGCAAGAATGCCATACTAAGGTGTTGGGATTTTGTGTTTTGTAGATCAGCGAGTGGTACTGAAATTTTGCTTGGTATTAACCTCAAAATAATTTTTAAAATCATGTGCCACCTCATACAATTTTTGACTGATATTGAAATCTTTCATGGTTTTAACAGTTTCAATAGATACAATCTCTGGCCTGTTTTAAATAGGAAATTTTAAAATAAAATTGTTACATCATTCTTTCAGATGTAGTCAACGAAATAGTAAAAATAGGAAAACTTACATTATCTTCTTTTTAACTGGAATTTGAATTTCCTCTCTACTTTTTCCCATAGAATTCTATCTGAACATTTTTAATCTTGAAGGTCTTTTATTGATCATTCTACCATTCTTCTCTATATCATAGTATGTGTATAAATTAAAATAAATCATTATTGTGACCACATACCTCTAAGTATTTTTAAAAACACCTTTTTATTAAGTTATTAAATCATTACTTATATTACAAAAACTATAAATATCTGTTAAGCATAAATGTAAATATTTACTATAAATGCAGTCTTTCATGAAATAGATGGTGAGGGGGGAAGCATGGCAACTTTTAAAGTTGCTTTGAAAAAGACGGCTTCACTAATTATTCATTTAGTGACTTGAAGGTGTTCAGTAAAGGTGAGAGGGAGACCCAGCATGAAGCCTTTTACCAGAAACAGATCATTTTTAGGAAAGAGTACAAATGGAAATTGAAGACCTGAAAATGGATTCATTTTTAAATGACCCTTGCCTGCTAGTTTATTTCCCTTCAGCAATACTCTGCTCCCATTTGTAGACCCACACCTACAGTGTGATTTGTAAGAAAGAAGCATATGACCTGGGCAAAGTTATGTTCAGGAGATAGATGTGGTAAAATATCAAGACTTCTGAGGGTTGATTAATATAAGAAACACAGAGAAATTTAGAGGTTTTAAAACTCATTGGTCAGGAACAGGTTATAATGCTTTGGCAAGGAAATACTGAGTTAATTTTTTTCGTTGAAATATAATTGATATAACATTATGTTATTTGTTTCAAGTGTATAACATAATCCTGTATTCATATGTATTTCAAAATAATTACCACAATGTCTAGTTAACATCCCTCACCACACATAGTTATAAATTTATTTTCCTTGTGATAAGAACTTAAAGATCTACTCTTTAAACAACTTTCAGATATACTAAACAGCATCATTACCTCTAGTCTGCGTGCTGCACGTCCCATCCCCAGGACTGCATCACTTCCTAACTGGAAGTTTGTACTTTTGACCTCCTTCACCCATTTTGCCCGCTTCCCAACCTTCTGCATTTGGCAACTGCCAGTCTGTACTCTGTATCTATGAGCTCAATTTTATTCGTTTTGTTTTAATTCCTCAATTAAGTGAGATCATACAATATTTGTTTTTTTATGTTTGACTTATTTCACTTAGCATCAAGATCCATTCAGGTTGTCACAAATGGCAGGAATTTATTTTTTATGACTGAATAATATTCCACTCTGTTTACATACCTCATTTGCTTTATCTACTCATACACACTGAGTTTGTTTTTAAACGTGTGTGTGTGTGTGTGTGTAATCACTGATTGTGGAAAGTCATTTGATAGTTTATTAAGGAAATAAAATCATACACACAGGTGGGAGTATCCTGTTTGTTTTACATTTTTAATGAGTAGTTTTAAGGTATAACCCTTACACCTTTAAGGGGTTGGATTTTCCTTTTGTCCTTTTACTCAGCTGAAAACATTTCAGGGTGTTCATTGTACTCAGGACAGACAGCCTATGTGCTTGGGATACATTTCTTCATCTGGAATGTGTTCTCCCACTTCTTCATACAGTTTCTTCAGAGACGCTATCTTTAGAACAGCATCCAGTTCTTTCTAGAGTTTCTCTATAAACTGTGCCTGCCCGGGTGATTCTTTGGAGAGGTCAGTGTCCTGTGAAGACGGGACGAGAGGAATGAGCCGCATGTTGTATAGGAAGGTGTTCATCGTGGCCGTCAGCCCCTACCCTGCTTCACTTCAGCAGGTTACACATTTTGTTCCACTCATCTTTGGCACAGTTCTTTCTTTTCCTATCTATCTTTAATATTCTCAATCTCTGGCTAATTTTGAAATATTGAAAAAGATAGTACTTGATTTAAAAATCATTTTTCTTACCTAAGACAGAAGGAAATTATTAGCATGAAATATGGTTCGTATTTTCTTAATCATTGTTATTTAGACTCATGTTTATCCAGTTTTGGTGCCAGTTAAACATAATATATTAATAATATATAACTCACTTGATTATTGAAAAGATGAAGTTCAATGCCCACTCTGCTATCCTTTTAAAAAATATTTCAATCCTATACAATGGCAAAATTTAAGAGCTGAAAATACTTCTGTATAAAATGATTACTTCTGTTATAATTAAGCAGAATTGTGCACAAAAGGGTGCATCAGATTTTTGTATTTGTAGAGGCCACATACTTTGAAAGAAAAGAGGAAAAGAAAAAACTCATTTTCCTCTCTACTATGAAGATGTCTGTTTTAATTGCATAGAATTTTAACTTCCATTTGATTAAAAATAAAAGAACATGTAGTAAGTAACTCAAGTCTTAAAGTTTACATTTGGCTCATCAGTTCCTGACCCTTCTTTACATGCTAGCCGAGCTATTGAACCCTACAACTTTGGAGCTGTGGTGTTTGAAAGAGCGGCAGGTTAGGGTCTCAGATTCTGTGCTGACAAGGTGTTCTTAGATAAGCTAGCCTACCATGCAACAATGTTTTCATTTCTGTTTTAATTAAAGAACTGACACATGAAGCCAGTTTTTACCAAGGGGAAACAAAGTGAAACAAGCCAGCACTACATCCGTCTTTGACTTACAAATATTATATACCCATTTATCACTTTATGCTCAAATTTTACATTGTCCAGTAGCAAAAGGCTGCAAAGATCCTATTAATTTATTACATAATTTCAAGTAATGTAATAAAAGTCATTTAATTCATACATTTTGAGACACTGGAAAAAATCCACATATTTCCAGTAAGTCCGACATAAGGGCAAGTTTGCAAACTAGCAAAATTAAATTGTTTGAGTTTATTTCTTATTTTGGGGAGACTATTTTCCACTGCTTCTTTCTAACCTTGCTCCCAGAAACGATTGATTGTAACATCTCGTGTGAATTAGTTTTTTCTGTTCCTCAGGAATGACTTCAGATTTCAGAAGGATCATAGATCAGCCTGCAGAAATGATGCTTTTGTTTGACATTAATGGAGCAGTGTGCAGGGAAGGAAAACATTTTTTCTTCTACCTTTCTTAGGTTCTCCAGGTAGGGTTCTGTAAGTTAGACTGACCAAAAACAGATTAACAAGAGAAAAACAAAAGTTTATTGACGTGTGCATCACATAGAGATTGTACCCAGAGATCAATAACCCAAACTGCTCTTTAGAGCTTTGGTTTACATACCATTTTATGCGAAAACAAAAGAAGAGAGATTTGAGGCTTCAAGGTAAGGGAGACAAGTTATGGAGAAAGGACCAGGAAAAGTGTGATATACAAGGCTTGTTTAGTAAGATTTGTTATGTAGGCCGAAGTCTTGACTTCACCATTGGTTAAGAGTTGTTAAAAGTACTGCTCTTCCTAGTACGGAATTTCTATATTCCCATCTTTTTTTCCCCAAAATTTCTATTTTTGAATAGCAGTTTTTTTTTACAGAAGGAAAACAAAAGCCCTATTTTAGAGCTTTTTCCTGGCCTACTAGTTCTCAGTGGCTTTAGCTCAAAATAATTCATAGGCCAAAGAGGCATATTTTGGGGTGGCATATTCTGGCACCCTCAAGAGTCCGGGTGACTGTTTGTATTCCAGCTCTGTTGTGCCTTGGGGTAGGGCAGCTCTCTGATTCTTAGACCGAGTAAAACTACTTCCTAGGTTTGTTCAGAAATTTAAGTGAGATAATGAGTGTGACTCGGCACAGTGTCTTAGCACAAAAGGTTGCTAACTGCTGCTATTATTATTATTGTTACTGCTGCACCGCAGACAGTATTGTAATTTGGAAAGGGCTGCGAGCTTTTGTGGTTCCTGGAATAATCATTCTAATTAAATGACTGCCTATGGTCCATGCCTCTAAGACCAAATGTCTTAAAGGACTTTTAAGAATTCCCTTACCATACAATAAATTTGGGAGAGGGGAAAGAATTGCCCATCCTTTTTTCCCCCCTTTTAATTTCATTCTCATTTTTATGTTCTTTTTGAACAAAGAAATTTCTTTCATCTCGATTCTCCCCCTCCACCTCCTGAAACACACACACCCTCATCATAACTCCAGGGACAACATTGCTCTAACGGTAATAACTTCTTCAAGAATAGTTTTGATGATTCTTATCTCTGATTCTCTTTTGCTTGTTGTTTTCATATTCAGATTTTTTCCTCCTGTTATGCTAATATGGCAGCATTTTGAGCCCCTTGAGAGTAAGTGCCTGGGTGATTTGGGACCTGCTTAGAAGAAAGGTTTTCTTTTATTTTTTAAGAAACTGAGCTTGCACTGAAAGATGTATTGTCAAAAAATATTATTAGTTTAATATTTTGGCCTTTGAAAATTATTTCACTTTTTCTAAACCCACTAGATAATATCAGATATAATTTTCTAATCTAACTGTTCCAAGATGATCGTAAGAATAACGATTCTTTTTGAAAGTGATTGTCTTAACTATGGATAGTTTATGTCCTATTTTTCTGTTTTTTTCCAAAATCTCAAAAATGAGTATTTATTACTTTTACAAGATAGAAAATATTCTTTTTTAAAAAGAATTGGGTTTTTTTCATTATTTTAAGTATACTAATTATTTTATATACCTTTTTTCTAAAAGTGTGTGACAGGTTCAGCTTCATAAAATCAATAAGCCCAACCGTTCAATGACCCACTCTCTCTTTAACATGATTTTAACAAAGAATGTTACACTTGGCATTGTGGGAAAGGGAACAACTCCCTCTTCTTTCCTCCATTCTCTAATGTCTGATTGAATAATCAAATCAACATTGAATAGATTGACAAAGGAAAATCAAATTTAATTTATTATGCATGGCAATCTCATGTACATGAGAGAGTTTGAGAGCTCACATACATGAGAGGTTCAAAAACAAAATGGGAAAATGAGGTATATGTGATATCCTGAGCTAAGGATGAGGTGAGGCCCCTTGAAGCTTTGGAGGATCATTGAAGGCGGATAAGAAGAGATGTTCAGTAATCAGAAGTTTGCCCTGCTCTACAGATAAATAATAAATGATTGGTTATCTCTAATAATCTCATTATGAACAAGGCTCCTAATTCAAATTCAGCTAGATAGTTCATGGGGTAGGAGGTGAGCAGAAGTTTCCCTTGAGCTTACAGGGTCTTAGTTGCTTTTAGCTCAAAATAATTCACATACCACAGAGGCATACCTTGGAGTGACTCATTCTGAACCCCTGCAGCATATGTGTTAAGAGAATAAATAGATAGAGAATCTTTAAATGATCCCAAGTATACCACTTATATTTCCCAAAAAGTATTTTTAAAGGCATGATCGATACTATTAGGCTAAAAATGGACAGCTGATATGACAGATCACTGGATTATTTTACAAAATAGACTGCCTTGTATCTCACACACTAGGTAGGGTATACTGCATGTTACCATTGTAGTTTGCCTGGAAAATTTTTGCTTATTATTTAGAATTGAACACCATTTGGGGTGAAACTTCCTGTTGCCCATATAATAATAGATTTCTTCCTCCGTATTCTTTGTAATCAACATACATTCCAGTATTTATTAAAAATTGGTTAAGAAAAATGATGCTGTAGTCTTATAGACTTAGATTCTCAATCCAGTTATTCCACATACTTTCTTCATTGTACACATAGTATTGTAAATGCCTCCAAATGTTAATTTTCTTCTTCCCTAAAAAGACAGTGTATCAGTAGTATGCGTTAGGTTATGCCGTATAGCAAATAATCTTAAAATTCTCAGGGGCTTATGACAACAATAATGTATTTCTTGCTCATGCTATGTGTCTGTTTTGGATTGGTTGAAGCTCTGTTTAAGTTGTCTCCCATTTAGAACTTAGGCTCTACAAGAGGGGGAAGAAAAGAGACATAGAGAATCACAGGCTTTAAAACTTACTAGGGAACTAGAGGCTCTAATTTCTTCCCCATTTTATTGACTGTTGCAAGTCATACAGCTACTCCTGAGTCTTAACTAGGCCAAGATTATAACACTTCCACAAAGGACAGAAACCAGAATATTTGGCAAACACTGATACAGTCTACCACAGAAATAATAAAAATGCCTATATCCTCAAGTGAGGGGGTCTGGTGAGATAGACATAAATGCTCAGGACAGTACTTGACACAAGGGAGTGCTCCACTATCAAAGCAGACAGTGTGTTTGTTTATGTGTTTATAAAATGCAGAGGAGGTTATTGTTTTCTTTGCATCCCTGATTCTAGAAACATATTTTGATATTTAATAAATACTTGCTTGGCCACATTATTTTACATACCAAGCAATCCTAACTAGGACAGTTATAACATGGGAACATTCTTTCTATTGTGTACTACCTAATACATGAAAGAAAAGTTATCTAAAATGAGCCTCATTGTGGATAATCAGACTATATATAAATGATTTAAATATTTTAAAATAAATCTTTAACATCTGCCTTTCCATTGGATACCCTAATTATTTACCTCATGTTTTAGGGAAGCCAATAGAATTGTCTGGGCTAAATGCTCAGTCTACGGGGCTGTACCTTCCCCATTAAATTGAGCAGGTATTGATTTGTTTTTCTACTGTTTAGTATACTGTGTCTTTCTCTTTATTTTTAATGGCGGAAAAGGCAACTATATGTATAATATACATTTGTGTTCTTAATATATATCAATGTTCATATTATATAATGTTTGAGTCAAAACAGATTTTATTGTTTTTTAATTTTAAAATTAGTACAGTAAGATTGACTTTTTCATGTATGTTCAGTTTCATAAATTTTAACATGCATAGATTCATGTTACTATTACCATAATCAGGATATAAGAACTCTCTTTTGATTTCTTGATCTCAGCAGAGCAGAATCATAATTTCAAAATAAAACAAAACACTGATATCAATTGAAAATAAATATGTGTATGATTATAACTGTGCATTTTAACATTAATATTACTGTATTTTTAATTAAATTTATTGAGGTGATATTGGTTCACAAAACCACACAGATTTCAAGTGTACAACTCAACAAAACATCACCTCCACATTGCATCGTGCACCATTGCCCAAATCTCTTCCATTCCTGATTTATTTCCCTTTTGCCCACTTCCACCTCACCCCCACTCCCCTTTCCCTCTAACTGTTACCACAATGTTGTCTGTGTCTGTATTATCTGTGTTTTTCTGTACAAACACACACACACACACTCACACTTACACACACACAAACAGACACGATATATATAGCCTGTCCAGAAGGTATCCAGTCATGTAATATGAAAAATAGAGACATTTATTGAAGAAGATACAAGATACAAGAACCATTGTACATAGGACTATGATGCCTCAGCCCCCTTCAAAGGAGACACCTTGGGACATTACACAGTTCTCCCAATTGCCATCAGCTGCCCCATCATATTTTCCTGTATCTCACTGATGGCTTGAAATCTCTTCCCTTTCAAAGGCAATTTTAGTTTCGGGAAGAGCCAGAAGTCACAGGGCACCAAATCTGGGCTGAAATGGGGCTGGGTCACCTGGGTGATTTGGTGTTCACCAAAAAATTCTGCCAGAGACATGATGCATGAGCATGCACATTGTTGTGAGGAAGCTGCCAATCACCAGCTTCCCATCACTGCGGACTTCTGAATCGTCCAGATGGTTTCTTTGGTGGAATGTTCAAGCTTAATGCAAAATTTAATGTGGATTCGTTGTTCTACTTGCTCAGTCATTTTTTAAGAATTTTTTCTATTCTCCCCTTTATTCCCCTCCGCCCTGCACCACCCTCCCACCAGCATTCTCCCAATTGCTCAGTCATTTTGAATGCAGTGACCACACAGTACACATGCTTGCTCAACAGAGTATGCTGCCCTCACTGACTAGTACAGCGAAGTTGTCATTGTTCACACATGTGCATTCCAGTCCATTCTCCTTGGCTACCAGGTTACATAGATGTCATGAAAACCATTCTCATTATATTAACAATGGCTGGACTTTTTCCAACAGACCATATGTGTGAATGAATACACACACGCGCGCGCGCGTTTTTTGCTTAACCCATTCACCTTCTTCCATCCAGCTCCCCCGCAATACCCCTTCCTCTGACAGCTGTCTGACTGTTCCATGTATCCATGCCTCCATTTCTGTTTTGTTCATTAGATTTCACATGTGAAATCAAATGGTGTTTGTCTTTCCCTGACTGACTTATTTCACTTAGCATAATAACCTCCAGGTCCATCCATGCTGTTGCAAAAAGTAAGATTTCAACCCTTTTTATGGCCAAATACTATTCCATCCTGTAAATATACCATAGCATTTTTATCTTCTCATCTAGTGATGGGTACTTGGGCTGTTTCCAGATTTTGGCTATTTTAAATAACAGTGCAATAAACATAGGGTTGTATATATTCTTTTGAATTAGTGTTTTGGGTTTCTTAGGATATATTCCCAGAAGTGGGATCACTATGTCAAAAGGCAGTTCCATTTTTAATTTTTTGAGGAAACGCCATACTGGTTTCCACAGTGGCTGTACCAGTCTGCATTCCCACCAATGATGCACAAGATCTCCCTTTACTCCACATCATTGCCAACAGTTGGATTTTTGTTGACTTATTGTTGAGAACTATTCTGACAATGTGAGGTGATGGCTCATTGTGGTTTTAATTTACACCTCTGTGATGATTAGTGACATTGAGCATTTTGTCATTTGTCTGTTGGCCATCTGTAGGTCCTTTTTGGAGAAGTGTTTATTCAGGTGCTTCGCCCATTTTTTAATTGGGTTGTTCATCTTCTTAGTGTTGAGTGGTATAAGTTTTTTATATATTTTTTAAAGTAATCCCATATCAAATGTATCATTTGCAAATACATTATCCCATTTTCTAGGTTGTCTTTTCATTTTGTTGATAGTTTCCTTTGTTTATTTTTTCCTTTGTTTCCTTTGCCAGAGGAGATATTTTGGCAAAAATATTGCTACAAGAAATGTCTGAAATTTTACTGCCTATGTTTTCTTCTAGGAATTTTATAGTTTCACAATTTACATTTAACCCTTTAATCCATTTTGGGTTTATTCTTGTGAGTTTAATTCTTTTGCATGTATCTGTCCAATTTTCCCAACACTATTTATTGAAGAGACTGTCTTTATCACATTGTATGTTCTTGCTTCATTTGTCAAATATTAATTGACCATAAAGGCGTGGGTTTATTTCTGGGCTCTCTGTTCTGTTCCATTGGGCTATATGTCTGTTTTTATGCCAGTACCATGCTGTTTTGATTACTATGGCCTTGTAGTATAGTTCGATATCAGGTAGTGTGATACTTCTAACTTTGTTCTTCTTTCTCAGAATTACTTAGCCTATTGAGTCTTTTGTGGTTCTACGTGAATTTTTAGAATATTTGTTCTAGATCTGTGTTAATATGGTATTGGTATTTTAATAAGAATTGTTGTGAATCTGTAGATTGCTTTGGGTATTTGGACATTTTAATGATGTTAATTGTTCCTATCCATGAACATGGTATAAGCTTCCACTTGTTGGTATGTTTCTCAGTTTCTTTCTTCAGCATTTTATAATTTTCCAAGTACAGGTCTTTCACCTCCTTGGTTAAATTCATTCTTAGTACCTTATTTTTTTGTTGTTGCAATAGTAAGTGGGGTTGTTTTCTTAATTTTTCTTCCCAACAGTTCATTATTGGTGTATAAAACTGCCTCTGATTTATGCATATTAATTTTGTACTCTGCTACTTCGTCAAATTCAATTATTAGTCTAGTAGTTTTTTAGTATAGTCCTTAGGGATTTCTATATACAATATCATGTCATCTGTGAATAATGACAGTTTTACTGCCTCCTTTCCAACTTAGATGCCTCTCTTATTTCTTCTTTTTGTCTGATTGCTGTGGCTAGCATCTTCAGTACTGTGTTGAATAAGATTGGTGAAAGTAGACATCCCTGTTTTGTTCCTGATCTTAAAGAAAACACTTTTAGTGTTTGCCCATTGAGTAGGATGTTGACTGTGGGTTTGTCACATATGGCCTTTATTGTATTGAGGTGTGATCCCTCTATTCCCTCTTAGCTGGGAATTTTTATCATAAACGAGTGCTGGGTTTTATCAAATGCTTTTCTACATCTATTTATATAATCATGTGATTTTTGTCTTTCATTTTGTTTATGTGATGTATCATGGTTATTGATTTGAGAATATTGTACTGTCCTTGCATCCCCAGAATAAACCCCACTTGATTGTGGTGTGTGATCTTTTTAATGTATTGTTGGATCCAGTTTGCTAATATTTTGTTGAGGGCTTTCACATCTGTGCTCATCAGGGACATTGCTTATCATTTTTTGTTCTTATAGTGCCTTTTTTTGGTTTTAGAATTAGGATAATGCTGGCCTCATAAAATAAGCTTGAAGATCTTCCCTCCTCTTGAATTTTTTGGAATAGTTTGAGAAGGACAGGTGTTAATTCTTCTTTGAATGTTTGATAGAATTCACCTGTGACGCTGTTTGGCCCAGGACTTTTGTTTTCTGAGAGATTTTTGATTACTGCTTCAATTCCATTAGTTGTAATTGGTCTATTCAGGTTTTTTTATTCTTCCTGATACAGTTTTGGAAAATTGTATGTTTCTAGGAATTTATCTATTTTGCCTAGGTTGTGCAATTCAGTCCTTTGTATTTCCGTAGTGTCCATTGTTACTTCCCCTCTTTCTTTTTTGAATTTATTTATTTTGGTCCTCTTTTTTTTCCTTTATGAGTCTGGTTAAATGGTTAAAGGTTTGTCTATCTTGTTTATCTTTTCAAAGAACCAGACCTTGGTTTCACTGATCTTTTGTATTGTTTTTAGTCTCTGTCATTTATTTCTGCTCCAGTCTTTATTATTTCCTTCTTTTTAATTACTCTGGGCTTTGTTTATTTTTCTTTTTTCTAGTTCTTTTAGGTATAGAGTTCGATTGTTTATTTGAGATTTTTCTGGCTTCTTGAGGTAGGCCTGTAATGCTCTTGAACTTCTCTTTTGGGAGTGCTTTCACTGTGTCCCATACATTTAGGGTTGTTGTGTGTTCATTTTCATTTGTTTCAAGGTAACTTTTGATTTCTTCCTTGATTTCATTGCTAACCCATTCATTGTTTAGTAACATGTTATTTAGCCTCCATGTGTTTTCCACTTTTTATTGTAACTGATTTCTAGTTTCATACCATTGTGGTTAGAGAAGATGATTTCAATCTTTTTGAATTTGTTAAGACTTATTTTGTGTCCTAATATGTGGTCTGTCTTTGAGACTGTTCCATGTGCACTGAGAAGAATGTATTTTGTACTGCTTTGAGATGAAGTGTTCTGTAAATACCAATTAAATTCATCCAATCCAGTGTGTTGTTTAAGGTTGCTGTTGCCTTATTGATTTTTTTTGTCTGCAAGGTCTATCCATTGATGTCAGTGGGGTGTTAAAATCCCCTATTATGACTATATTGCTGTAGATCTCTCCCTTAATGTTCACCAAGATTTTCTTTATATATTTAGGTGCTCCTACATTGGGTGCATATATGTTTACAAGGGTTGTATCCTCTCGTTGGATTGATCCTTTAGAATTATTCAGTGACCTGTTTCGTCTCTTGTTATGGCATTTATTTTGAAGTCTTTTGTCTGATATATGTATTACTACCCCAACTTTTTTTTGTTCCCACTTGCATGGACTGTTTTCCTCTATCTCTTCACAGCTGTCATTGTGTATCTTTTGTTCTGAGGTGGACCACTTATAGACAGCATATACACGGGTCATTTTTTTTCTTATCCATTCAGCTTCCCTATGTCTTTTGATTGGAGCATTTAATTTGTTTACACTTAAGGTTAGTACTGATAGGTACTTATTTATTGCCATTGTATTCTTTATACGTATGATCTTCTCTCTCTCTTTTTTACTTCTTGTTAAAGCAGGCATTTTATATTTCTTATAATACTAGTTTGGTGTTAATGAACTCCTTTAGCTTTTTGTTTTTGGTTGTTCTTTTGTTTTTTTTTTTGTTTGTTTGTTTGTTTTGGAGGGGAGTCGGACAGCTCTTTATTTCCTTTTCCATTTTAAATGATAGTCTTGCTGGGTAGAATTGTCGTTGGTGTAGGTTTTTGCCTTTCATCACTTTGAATATTTCATGTCAATCCCTTCTGGCTTAAAGTGCTTCTGTTGAGAAATCAGCTGACAACCTTTGGGAGCTGCCCTGTAGTTAACTAACTGTCTCTCTCTTGCTGCTTTTAAGATCTTCTCTTTGTATTTAACCTTTGTTTTTTAATTATGATGTGTCTTGGTGTGGGCCTCTTTGGGTTTATCTTGATTAGGACTCTGTACTTCCTGAACCTGTGTGATTTTTTTCCTTCACCAGGTTGAGGAAATTTTCAGCCATTATTTCTTCAAATAGATTCTCACTCTTTTACTCACTCTCTTCTCCTTCTAGTAGTTTTATGATGCAGTTGATATTATGCTTGATGTTGTCCCAGAGGTTCCTTAGACTTTCCTCATTTAAATTATTTTTTCTTTTTGATGTTCTGCTTGGGTGCTTACTGTTATCTTGCCCTCTAATTTGCTGATTTGATCCTCTGCTTCATTTAACCTGCTATTGATTCCTTCTAGTGTATTCTTCATTTCAAATATTGCATTCTTTTTTCTGACTGATTATCTTTCTTTTTACATTTTCTATGTCTTTTTTAATGGTTACTATCTTTTTGTTTAAGTTCTCACTGAGATTATCCATTCTTCCCCTAAGGTTCTTGAGCATCCATTGTTTTAAAATCTGCATATGATATCTTGTCTGCGTCCGTTTCATTTAATCATTTTCTGGGGATTTCTCTTGTTCTTTCATTTGGGGCATATTTCTTTGTTGCTCCATTATGGTCTGTGTACATTAGGTAGATCTATTATGACTCCCAAACTTGTTATAATGGCTTTATGACATAGGTATCTTGTTTAGCTCAGTGGCACGATCTTCCTGATCATCTGACCGTGGTGCTTCTGACACATTTCTTGTGGGTTATATGCACCCTCTCTTGTAGTTGAGTCTTAACGCTGTTGGTGCTTTCATGGGTGGAGTTAACACTTCAGGCTGGCTGACTATAAGGATAAACCGTGATCTTCATTCATGAGTTGCTATGCAGGGGCTGCCCCCGAGGCAGAGCTGTTCCTAGCAGGGTTTGGCACCTGCCAGAATCCGCCTTTGAGTATGTCACTCACGTAGTGAGTTGCATTGAGCTCCAGTGTGGTCTGAAGCCAACCACTAGTTGTGCTGGTTCTGGGTCCACTTGGACCGTATTCAGGTTCAAGTTGCTGTCAGACATTGTGTGTCACTGGCCTGGGCCTACCTATCTGGAGCTGCCATGCTGTTTACTGTTTGTGTCTGTGTATACTGGGCCTGTGTGTGCATGACAGGGGACAATTTGTGTATAAGGGCTGGTTTCTCCAGCTTAGCGCTGGGGTTAGATCTAGAAAAGGTTCAAGACTCCCTGAGGTCCGCCTCCACCTGTCAGCTGCTCTGCCTCCCCCTGCGGTCACCTGGTCTTCCTCCAGTGCCTTCTGAAGAAAGACTGTAGAGTGGAACCAGCCTGGCCAGGACCCACAGACCCTTCTACAGGTCATGAATTCAGTAGGGCAGGGTAATCGGTGTCAGAAGGATGGGGCTGATGGCTCTCCTACTTGAGGGGTGTGTGGTCAGGCACTCAGTGAGGGGAAAGTGGCCCCTACTCCAGAACCATACCACCCAACTCTCGCTACCTTAGTAGGACTGTGCCGCAAGCTCAAACTGGATGCAGCCAGCCATCCTCTCTGCAGGAGCAAGCTCAACTGAGTGGAACCACCAGGGCTTAGGAGGGAGAAGAGATCAAAAGAGTCTCCCCGTTGGCCCTGGCCAGTTAGCTCAGTTGGTTAGAGCGTCATACCAATACACCAAGGTTGTGGGTTCAGTCTCTGGTCAGGGCACATACAAGCATCAACCAATGAATGCATAAATAAGTGGAACAACAAAATTGATGTTTTTTCTCTCTTTCTAAAAAAATCCATCAATCAATAAAAAAATTTTTTGAAGTCCCCTGTTGGGGGTGGGTTGCTGGCTGAACCTGTATAAGGCGGGCAAGCACTTTTTCTTGGTCCCAGGCAGCAGCCTCCAGGGGAGATGTGCTCTGAATGTCCCAGCTCTGAGCATTGCTCCTTTCTTCCCAAGGAGCTGAGCTCAACAGCAAGGGGCTACCGAGACTTGGGGGAGCAGATCCAAACAGTCTCCCATTTGGGGTGGTGCCAGCAAGCCTGTAGAAGTGGGGCAGACACTTCCACCTTTTCCTGGGCAAGAGCCTACGAGGGAGACGTGCACCAAATATCCCAGCTCTGAGCACCCCTCAGACGCCTTGACGAGACTGAGCTTAGCAGGATGGGGCCCCTGGCTGCCAGAAAGGCAGGTTAAATAAGTCTTCCATTGGAGTAATAGCAGGGGCTGAGCCCACAGGCTAGATAGGAGTGGGCCCCTCTTCCCCCCAATGGAGCCATACAACCCAACGTCCACCTGTCTGATTCCCAGACAAAAGCCTGGGAGAAGTGTTCTGTAAGTCCCAGTTATGCACTCCAATCTTCCTGCCCAACTGAACTCAAAGGGGAGGGCCCCAGAGAGCGGAAGGGCAGGCCAAGTGATTCAAAAGGTAGAGTATGGGGCACACTAGCTGTGCATTCAAGATAGGGAAGAATAGTCCTCTTTCCGAAGCTATACCTTTTAATCCCTGTCTGAGTCTCTGCCAAGAGCTTCTCCAGAAAAAGAGTACCCTAAAGTTCCCTTGTGGATGCAGCCAGGAGACCCCTCTGCAAGACAAAAGCTCAGCAGAGTGGTGTCACCAGTGGTTGGAGGACAGGCAGTGCACCCCCCAGGCTGATGCTGTAACAACAGGAATGCCCCACCCTGGGAAGGTGGCTCCTGGGTCTCTAGCGGACTCCTTTCTCTTCCAGGCACATAGAATCCCTGCAGATTTTCACCACCAGATGCTATGCAGGCCCCTCTTCCCATCTCTGCTCCTGTGGATTGGGGATCCCTGCCTGGGGTCGAGACCCAACGCTCCTGCAGGGAAGGAATTTTGCAGCCAAGATATCCCCTTAGCCTCTCAACCACTGCACATAGGTGCCAGAGCCAGCCCTTTCCCTGACTCTGCTTTTCTTACCAGTCTATATAGCTGCTTCTGTAAATCCTTGGTTATCAGATTTTGCTTCAGCTAGCCTTCAGGTGGCTAATGAGGTTGATTTCTCTGTAATTTTGCTGTAAATCCTGTTTGGCACTGGGAGCAGTTGAATGTAGCTTCCACCTACTCTTCAGCCATCTTGGAATCTTTAATGTATATTTTTGTCTCCATAATATAATGTCTGACTATTGACTCTGACAGGTAAAGTGTTAATGATAAAGGAGCTTTGAAACCCTTTGAACAATTCTATGAAAGCTAATAGAACATTTTGTCGCAACTTATTTTAATACTGAAAATGTTAACTTTGCAGTTTAGAGGTGAATTTCCTGTTATAATAAAGTTATGGATGAAATTTATAGCATCTGTTCACAATATCTAACCCTTTTCATTTGGGATATAAGGATTGGGAATATTCTTTTCTCATGTTGTCTCATTCACTGTGATGCTTTTAAATAATTTATTTTTAAATTGCTGAGAGTTCACTTAGGGGCTGTATAGTGTCATTAATGAAATAATGATTAAAATATGACTCTGGTCTTATTTTATCTTGACTTATATGACTCTGAGAGTGTCGAAGGTAACTTCAGAAATAGGAGGTCCTAGAACACAAGCATTACTATTTTGACCTTTAGCTAGAAGTCTTTGTAGAACTTCCTCCAAACTTACTATGTTGATTAAGTGATTGTGTCTTTCATTCATTCATTCATTCAACTGTAATTTAAGTATTTAAGGCCCAGGCATTGATCAATGAAATTGGGAGGTACAGAGAAACAAGTATGTCCTTGGGATGTGAGCATGTACAGTAAAATTGTAGGACAGAGAAATAGGTGCTAAGAGAAGCCTAAGTGCTCTGGCATTGAAAATAGAACTACCTACCAACTGACTGGAAGAGTGATATTTAAAATAACATAATATTGCTACAACAGGATGAACTTTGAAAATATGGGAAATGAAATAAGCCAGACACGAAAGGATGAATATTGTATGATTTCACTTATACGAGGTACCTAGAATAGCTCCTTCGTAGAGACAGACAGTAAATAGGAATGCCAGGAGCTGAGGGCAGGCAGCCATTGGGAGTCATTGTTCAGTGAGTAGAGAGCCTCAGCTGGGTGGATAAAAAAGTTCCGGAGGTGGAGGGTGGTGGTGCTTGCACAACAGCGCGAGTGTCCGTAATGCCACTGAATTGTACAGCCCAAAATGATCAAAATGGGAAATATATGTTACATATATTTTACCACAATAAAACAAAAAACAATAGGAACCCAAAAAATTTATCTTTTATAGCTCTACCTCTATTCTTCTATTCAAGCCGATAGCTTTGTGTGAAATGACATATGTAATAAATTCTAAATTTGTTTTATTTAATTGAAAAAAATGCTTGCATACTTCAACATGGATGACCCTTGAAAACATTATGAGTAAAAGGAGCCAGTTACAAAAGGTTTATTTTATGAATCTATTTATATGAAATGTCCAGACCAGGCATTTTTTAGAGCTCAAAAGTAGACTAGTGGTTGTTTAGGCCTCAGGCAAAGGAATTGTGGAATGAGGGACAATGGGAAGAGACTTAGCGCAGGGTTTGGGAGGGAATGGAAATATTCTAAAGTTACACTGTGTGGTGATTGCACCATACAATTAATATTTTTTAAAAATCTAATTGCATACTTTTAATGGGTGAATTTTTCGATATGTGAATTTTATCTCAAATAAGCTATTTTAAAAATGCTTATAGTTAATGGGGTAGTACTCTTTTTTTTTGAAGTATTGTCTTCATCATATACCCTAAGTTAGCTGAAAACAACAAAGTTTAGCGCTTTAACTATGCAGATACTTTCTAACAAAGCTATGATCTGAGAGGCTTTCTGATTGATAATTATCAACATGAATGCAAAGACATTTGAATGCAAGTATTAATATTTTATTTTATACCCTCAAACACTGAGTGACTTTGTCAAACTTGTAGGTAGCATATGGTGATTAATTTGATGACTGTAGGGAAATAAAAGTGAAACATAACACTTAAAAAAATAAACGTTTCTGTACACAGGATTGCTGTTTTAAATTAAGCCAGCCATTTTTTTCCTTTGCTTTTCAAGTTTGTTGTTTTTTTTAAATGACAAACCTTGAGATGATTACCAGTTCATCTACTGGGAGAGCTCCCTGTGAAAGCCCCAGGTAGAAAGACTGCTGTTTTGGTTAGCCGTTCTCTGGTGCCCGCCTATGAAATAGTCACCACTTGTATTTTAAGTAGCCGTGATACACCAACCCTTAAATTATAAATGTCCTTATGTTAAAATAGGTACTGTTTGCGTTCTGATTGCTACCAGAGCGCCTCCTCACGCACATATGCACACGCCTTTTGTGTGTACACAGGCCCACTGGCGTACTTGCCTGTCTGCTCAGACTCTCGCCCAGCTCGGAGCTCGGGCTGCTTATGGCCGCCTTCTTCTGTTAGCTGCGCGGAACCAAGTGCCCCCTTTTTCTGCCTAACCTGGACCCTGTACATCGTTTCCATAGCAAAATAAGCTGTGAGTCCAGTCTGAAGCTCCACAGGCTTTTAGAAATATGATCCATGGTGGGGTTACCTACAAAGTGTCCGATTTTTGCTTATGTTGTGTATTGACTTATATATTCACATATAATATTTCACTTGTTCCAGAACTCAAGGCAGGCTGGTTTCATGCTTGTTTACCTGCTTGAATGTGTACTTGTTTACCTGCTTTAGCCAAACTGAACTATTATATTGATGTTAGCATAGTCCTAGTCATTGCAGAGACCCAGAGAGAGAATGAAACATAATCTCTGCACCTGCAGAGCTTCCATCTTGGCGATTTATTATCATATTGTTAGAGAGAAGGAAGGAAACACTTGGGGAACTCCAGGAACAGGTTCCCGAGGATTCAGAGGAAAAGGTAATCTCTTGCACAAGAGAACGCGTAGCTATATGCTGAACCTTAAAAAGAGAAGAATTTTGAAAAGTGAAGAGAGAACAAAGGTTACCTTGAGCCAACAGTGCTGAATGAGAACAGAGATAGAAGAAAAAAAACAGAACAAAAAAATCATACTTTGTTTCTTTCAGGTACATTATGTTAAGACATAGTTCTTTTAGTAAGAGAAATACAGACTTTAATGTCTGTATTAAGTTTATTTTTATTTTCTGTTCTGGTGCCTACTATATAAAGTTGCAAAGCCTGTAGTATGAAGCTGAGGTAATTACTGGTGGAGAAGTCTTATTTTGAGAGCCAAAGGGAAAAACCACCAAATTTATCCCCCTTGCTTGCTATTAACAGTTTAATTTGTAAATTATACTGTCACGGGGCAGGCTTCATCTAGTGCAGTATCCTGTTTATAGTGGTGGGCCACCCTCAGTGTTTCCTAGAGAAGCTACACTACGTTTTCTGCCTGGGGGTCATGTTTGCTGGGAATGCCCTTCAAATTTATTTTGTGTAAATCAATACAAATTCCCCCTCCTTCACTGACTAGTTAAGGAAATTAACTTACTGAAAAGCTGTTCTGTTTATTGATGGGGTTTCCATTCACCTGTATGAAGATGTGTTCCCATGAACTTCAAATACTCTCTGGGGAATAAGAGTATCTATTTACCTATAAGCACATACTGGATTACTTTATCTTATTTGCACTCCGAGGTGGGGATTGCCACTGTTTCCATTTTACGGGTGAGAAAGCCAAGGCACAGAGGTTGAGAGTGAAAATTTACTTCACAGATTGTCTTGTTAGGTCATGTTAAGACATGTTGGAAGTTAATAGAGCTGAGTGTCCTGCCCCTTTAGGAAACTCATAGTTTTGTGCAGCTACTTTTTTCCCCACTGTTTGGGGATCTTGATGTTCAGGTGTGAAAGACTTGAAAGGCAGAGAATCATAGCAAAAGGCCAGCATATTCCCTGGAGGACACATCACAATCAGTGTAACCCCGAGAGCCTGCTGGCTAAATATCTGGTTCTGTGAAGGGACTGTTCAGGTGATGTGTTAATCAGTTATCTCTCTGCTAAGTAAGAAATTCTCCAACTCCAGTTCCAATATAGTTACCAAATATAACAAGAGGGGGGTGTGTGTGTGTGTGTATCCTATTAATTTCTGTCATTGAAGGTAGATAAAGGATATCGAAGAGTAATATTGTTTAGTTTTTTGAATTTCTTAGCCAAAAGGATTTTTTAAAACAACTAAGCTGCTACCAAGAAGGTGACTGATTGGAGTTCATCACTCTTTTCTTCCACCTTAGTAAAAATGCTAATTTTCAGTCGGTGGAAAGAAAATGAAGAAACAGACGGCATGGTTGACACATACACAAGACTTACCACTGAATAACTAGGAGATGACTGTATAGAATCATCTGGCCCTTTGACTCCGTAAGATTCCTCAAAATATTGTTCTAAGGGCAGAATGAAATAACATGTCAAAGTACAGTGCTTTGACAACTAAAAATCATTGGACTCATGCAGGTTATTAAAAAGCAGCTCCTTTCTTGACATTTATACCTCCGTTAGATTCTTTGCACTCTTCCTGCCCCCTCTTCTCTTCCCTCCCTCCTTTTTTCCTTCCCTTCTGTGCCTTCTTTCCGTCCCTCCCCCACCACCACCATTGAGGAGGAGACCGCTTGCAGCATTGGAGGAGAGCTAAATTAGCCAGTTTTCTGATTGTTTGCAGAGATGGTTAAGTCACCACAGCTTTCCTTTTATTACTCCTTTTCTTACTCCCTTTGTATCCTTGGAGGAATTTTAAAACAATCTCTGGGTTTTCTATTTGCTTCACTCAAATGTGCTGTCCTTAACTTTTCAAGATAGATTCTTCCTCCTGTTCTCCCCTTGTTCCTCTTGTTTGAAACCCTGTATCTTAAACGTAGGTTAGTGACCACTGGCAAGCTTCATTGTCTGAATCTGTGACTTTTGCTTAGTAAATTCTCAAAAAATGTGCTCATTAACTAGCTGAAAAAGAAACACAGGTGAGTTACGGACTACTTTCCCTCCGCCAGTTGTAAAAATAAATAAATAAATAAATAAAGTATTGATGTGCCCTGAATAATACAAGAATAAACTCTATTTTGTGTACTCACAACTATAAACCTACTTTTGCCCACCCTAGTTGTTTCTTCTGCTAGTGCAGCAGGCAGAATATAAAACTGCTGTGAGGTGAAAGAAAAGTGTTTATTTTGAAATACTCAAAAATGTTTTTAGTCTTCAGGCATTACACGATTTTATCTCTGTTTTGCTACCTAAGAGAGATGATGAATGTGAAGAAATAACTCTTAAGTGGAATTGTCCAGAAGGAATATTAAATCCCCAAATGTCATCATAGAATACTGCCAGTTGACATTCACTTTAAGGTCCTAGATGACTGGTCTGTTTTCGGCTCTGTTTATTTGCTTCCATTTGTGAGTGCTGATCTGAGAGAAACTATTCCCTGATTTGCTAAGATGATTAATGTTTTCTCCTTCCATTTTTTAAAGGAAATGGCTAAAATCCTTAATCATCCCAGAGTCTATGCTTTTCTGCACATACCAGTCCAGTCCGCCTCTGACACCGTGCTCATGGACATGAAAAGAGAGTACTGCGTGGCTGACTTCAAACGAGTAGTGGATTTTCTGAAAGAGAAGTAAGTCTGTTAGCACTTAAGAAAATAACCATTTCTTTTTTCTTTCAAAATGCATTATTATAGCCACAATTAAAGGTACCAGAGTAAAGGTGAGACTTTTGAAGCCTTCAGGGCCTTCGAGTTTCCTTACACCCTTGATGTGGTTTATTCTTTCTCTTCAGTTCGTAGCCACCTTTCCATCTGTATATGATACAGCAGTAATTTGTGTAGGGTTGCCCATCTTTCTTAAGGTGATGTGCATTGTGATCATTTTTGTACCTGACCTACTAGGCGAAAACTGCTTTAGCTTTTCTCTGGTTAAAATCTCCTTTAATGTGGCTTTTTGAATTTGTAACCTGGTTTTGACATGGATGTAGGCCACATCATGTCACTACAAAATAGGTAATTTTCTACTGAATACCATTGCTTGAAGAGTATCTAGAATGTCCTTAATCATTTTACACACTATCCCTGTAGTTTACTTGAAGAATTGTGATTTATAAGGAGGTTTGGGGATTCTGTTTTTTAAAGTTCAAATTGTTACCGACCAAAATTAAGATATTGTGCATGATCTCAAAAATTATCATGACACACATGATAATTTTGGTTCAATAGACAATGCTTGCTGCCCACAGTTATATTCTTCACACTCATTCTTCTCATCATCACCAAACGTCGAATGCCTTCGGTGATCATACAAGGCAGGAAATCGTAGCACTGGCCAAGGTTGTGCAGAACTTTCTCAAGTCTAAGGCAGCATTCTCCCTCTGGGGATATGTCATTTGTCTGGCATATTTGTGGCATGGAGCTTCCTAATTTCTGTAATTTTTTTTCCATAATTTTTTCTTCTGTTGTTTTTCATAATTAAGACAACTTTTTATTTCCATCTTCTTGTTTATAATTATGTACCTTTGTACCATGTAGTTTATGGATATGATGGCTGTATACAAACTGTAAGCAATTATTTTTTCCACTATCAATTAGTCAGTTATCCCGACTACACACAAATCTTTTAAAATATTTTTCTTCTATTTACTTTCCCCTTCCTTCCTCATTTTTCCTGCATGTGTCTTTCTAATTTCTTTTCTTTTCTTTTCTTTTTTTCTTTTTTTACCTCTAGGCATTTCTTGATTATCCTAACCACCAGAAATAAAGACACTTAGTGGGCCTTCAAACAAATACAGCTAATTGAATATTCAAATCAGTGAATAGAAGGTATAATTTTTTCTAGGATTTCATAATTATGATTATTAAGTTTATACAGCCTCCAAAGTAGAAAATGGAATAATGACTGATCTCTACCACCTCTAATACTTTCTGATCTTGAGCAGAACTGAGATCAAGGCTAAAGAATAAGAATTTTTATATTAGGTCAGCCTGTTGTTGGCCTGTATCCCTCCTTTGCATTTATTCTAGCTTATTGTACATAAACTTATCTCATGTAAAAGAATCCTTTGGGGCACGCTGGTACTAGTGAATAGAATGTTTTCAAAGTTGAAAAGAACTCGTTGCACCTGTGATATTTCTTGCCTCTTGCTTATTAGAGCAGTAAAAAATAATGCACACAATTCATACCTGTTGCACAAGGCTTTTCCAAGTGCAGACATGCATCCTGTTGTGCAGAATAGACTAGACCACTTTTCAAATAGTTTGTTGCATTAATATGATTCAGTGAGGTTAAGGAATCAACACCTCTCTTTTACCTCTATTTGGGTGAGTGCTGACTCAGTTGTTTGGGGAATTACTGTGGCTGCTTCACTGGGCAACAGTTTCACATCAAGTTCTAGGCTTTTATGTTGCTCCAAGAAGGAACTGTTAAATTCGTTGCATCTCGAACCGTTTCAACAGCATCGATGAGCTTTAAAGAGGTCAGTGATGACTGTGTCAAAGTATTAGAAAATAGTGTCATGTCTTTACTCATGGGCTAAACTCATTTCCTTTCTTTGGTTTCACATTACTATGAGGCATCCATGTAGCTTTCCTTGAATCATTCCAACTGGCTGGAAGACCTCAGAACCAAGTACCCTACCCAGGGATCTCCAGTATTTCCCGTGCTAGAGATCTCTGGAGAGGATATTGGAGATGCCTGGAGAAGATACCCGTCCCACACCATCCATCCAAAGTTTCACTTTCAAGTACTGTGAGTTCACTGGAATTGTAGAGTATGGTCTAGCCACTTAACATCTCCAGGAGGGTGTTTTTGTTTTTGTTTTTTTTTTAATTGACTGTGTATTCTGTATATGCAGTGAGGGCAGAATCAACCATGGTATACAATTTCACACTTAGTTGTAATTTTATGATTTATAAGATATATTGAAAAACTGTAGCAGGTAGCCAATAAAATATACCTGATACATAGAATTGATGACTGAGAAAAATTACTAGCACCCTTTGGAAAAAAAAGAAGAAACCTTATTATCTCTACTAATAGGGTAATCCTTGCATAGTTTTATACAGTTCATCAGCCATAAAATTGTATATTCGGTCCAGTGCATCCTGTTGCTTATCATATACCCTCACTCCCATGAGGACAGTATAACCCAGCTTTGCTCTTTAGCGAAAAGGTTTTCCTGTCCTCTCACAGAAGTGCACCCACCCAGGGAATAATTTTCAACTATAATGGACATTTTTTTTTCTGAAGATTTTATTTATTTATTTTTACAGAGGGGGAAGAGAGGGAGAAAAAGGAAGGAAAGAAATATTGATGGGTTGCGACTTTTTTCTCTGTGGGATGACACCCAACCCAATGAGCCACACCAGTCAGGGCTATAATGGACATTTAGAAATAAATTAAATATTTTAAACAAACCTCTGGTCTGATATTCTGCTTAGTTCTTTCTATAAAAACTATGACAGTTTTATGCCAAATAGATTAGTGCTTATTGGAAACACCAAAGTTTCAGGGGTTCTATGAAACCACTAGTCTGGATAACTGCTCCAGCACAAAATTGTTTTGTCCAGTGTTTTTGTTAAAATTCAGTACAATATAATGTCATTCTTAGAAAAAGTGTCTAATACTATCATGTTGCCCATTTTATGCCTAACACCCTGACTTAGAGTGGTGTGTGGGGTGCTCTTCTCTCCTTCTGATTTTTGGCTCCTGCATAAACATACCCCATTTCATTTGCATCTTATTTCCTTGGAAGCCTTTTTTGTAGTAAGCCATTAGCCAATAAGAGTCTCATTTATTTTTTTCCAGCAGTGTGAGGCTTCTCAAATATTCATGCTATGAATTAGGGACAAGGTATTTTCTAATCCGTTTCCTCAAAAAATCCAATCTTTAAAACGACCCACAGCACTTAAGACTGAAATCCAAACTCTGGGAGTTTTACCTGACGCTGCAGGCTTTTAAACTACTAATTCAGCAGTATTTGTGGTGCCATGTTTCTCAAACAGTGGAGGTGAAATCTTTTTAATTAATTTTCTTTATAGTTGAAATTGGCCCAAGTTATAACTGGGAGCAATATAAGTTTACATATGAGCCAACTTCAAGCTGATTCATTTTGCTTTTCATTTGTTTGAAAGTTGGCAACTATTATCATAACAGCAGCTGGATTGAAGATAACCTAGTAGTGCTGGCACATGTTGAGGCATATGGGAATTTATTAAATCATACAACCTTTGCAAAGAAAAGTGTCTAAATTACTTAATATGCTAATTTAAAACAGCAGACTATGAGCAAACAATCATGACGTAATTATTCTATTCAGAGTTATTAATCCACTTGGAAAATTAACTAAGAAATTTGATGTTTTTATATAAATGGATAAGATGATTTCCCGAAATATATAATGGGATTTGTAGGGATAAGGAAGAAAACTACTTAACACAAAGCAAGAGATGCAATTCTAGTTTTAGAAAGATTCGTGTTTTTATGATTTTTAATAAATACCTCAAAATTTTTATTTCTTTAATTATCTGTCGCTCAACTGCCTCTTCTGTTATCTTTTTAACATGCAACTGGGATAAAAAGAGTATAAAACTTTGTTTATTTTCTTGTGTAACTTTGAAAGAGTTACTTCCCAGTGAGAGGCATTTTCACTTTGATATGTTCTGGATGATATAATTAGGGTTCTCAGGACCTTGGGACCTTGCACATAGACTTTTTTGGGCCCTTTCATTTAAGCAGTATTGTATTTACGCAATCACTCTCCAAAATAAACCATATATTCACATATGTTTTAAAAAATGACAACATGAAGAGTTCTCCCAAGTATGTGTTCTAATGCCAAGTGAAAGATCTAAGTCCTCAAAGTCACACATGAATGTGGGAAAGAAATATATAAGAATGTCCTATTAAGAAATGAAACAATGTATACTCATATATTAAGAGGTAACTGTTTACACAAATTATTTAGGTCGAAACCCAGTGGGCTTTTGGTTTGTGTTAACTGGGCCTTAAATTTGGAAGACAAGATCCATCTCCCTCACTCAGTAAATGAACTGTGAATTCATGACCACTTTTCTTTTTTTACTTGTAGCTACTGTAGCATCTTTGCATTGACTCTTAATCCCATGATATTTTTCATCTCAGTATTTGCCGTTATCATTTGCTAATACAAAACCTACAGTGGATAGAATATTTACTGTTTATTGTTGTATTTACTCACACACCGGAGTTTACTATACCCAGAGATGACTAATGAGCACCGAGGGGTAAAGGGGAACCCTTCCGTGGAGAAGTAGCAGCCTTGCAGAGGAAGCTCTGCCTTCTGATCCGTCCACTGTGTTCTCAGACAGTGAAGGGACATAGGGCCCAAAGCCAGGTCACTTTCGCAGGATGATTTCTCTGAGTCACTGAGTTATCTCATGTTGTCCAGTCTACCTCATGACCTACTTTTCCAGTTTAACTGCAATAAAAATGATGCTAACTCATTAACACCTTGAGTTCTTTTTCTTCCTTTCATTAGCTCCAGTCATCCATGTGTCCTGAAACACAATCTGATAGACGACAAATTATGTTGAAGTTGTATTTTTTTTCTGTCTACTTTTATTGCTAGTGTCTCGGAAACAGAAGTAACAATAATTGTCAGGATAGAAAAAAAAAAGAAATTGAAAAAAAGAGAATGATTCAGCAAGGATTAGATAATTAAGTTTTCTTCCAGATGCATTCTCAGATGTATTTCTGTTCACTGAATAACCACCTTCAAAATAATTTAGGCAAAATACTTTCCTCAAAGATATTTTCTGGCTTTATTTTATCATTTCTAGTATCTTTAGGTTGTGATTTTTGATGTCCCTAAGATCCTGTTCACTATTTTTACCTTTACTTGTATATCTTTCTGAGGTAGTGAAGTTCTTTTCTTTCCCCTACTTTTCCTTGATACTTTTAAACGTTTAAGGAGAATGAATATATATCATTGGAATACTTATATAATAGAAATAACATTTTTTCTTTTGTAACATTGTATTATATTTATATTTAGAATATTTTGATATTGCATGCTGAATTCTATATTATTTTGGTATTACCCCAAATTTGATTCATTCGTTTGAAGACAATTAAATTTTCTGTTTTCCTTCTAGCCTAGTCAAGAGAGAAATCTCATCATTCTTAATTTCCTATCTTATGTCTTTCCTTTATAATGTGATTGTATTGTTCCTTTCAGAAACTGAGACACTACCTTCCCTTGATTGTTTGTACATTTTCTTCTGCCTCAATGTTGGTTGTAAACTTAGGGTCAAATCACGTACCTATTAAGTTATATATACTGGTATTAGCTGGCTCCTTGTTACTGCTCTCTGCAACAAGGAACTTAGGCAACAACTAGCCAATTGCAAGCTGAGATTTAAGAAAACAGAACTTTGCTAAGAAAATCAATCTCTGTTTGTGAATTATAATTGAATTACAATCTAATTTGACTGAGAATCCCATGATATTGAGGTTTGCAGGCTTGCAAAAGCCCAGCAAAGCCATTACAAGTATTGGCTGCAATGCCATTGCCACTTGGGAAAATAGAATTGGTGCCCCCTCATACGTTGGTCCAGTTTCCTAGCAGTGATGGAGTTAAGAGTGTTTCAGGTGGCCTCAAGAGGGTCATCATTAAATTCAGAGGCTGTGAGGGCAGCACGTAGAATAGAGGACAGAGGCCAACCAATAAAAGATAGAGGCCTGAGGTTCAAAAGTATGTCCAGACATGATTTTTGACTACATTTCTGTATGAAACTGACAAGAAACAAATGGAGTAGAAGCATTCCAGGTTTTTAAGGGTAATGAATTGCCTGAAGTACACCAGGATTGTCTGCATAATCTGTGACTATACAGCTCTTAAAGCAAATCCCAGGCCTCGGGTCAGCACCAGAAGGAAGCAGGCATGGAACCCACGGAGCAGAGCTCGCCCCCTAACGTCTACCCATGATGGGCAGTGGAGGACAGTAATCAGGGCTTATCAGATGTGGTAAGAACATCCTCGGTGCCAGGGCAGAAAGTTTTCCTGTTTCCTACAAAGCAGGGTTTGAAATTCCTGCCAAATAGTAGCTGTTGTATGCTTCCCATTCTCCCATTTTTCAAATGAGAGTTTTAAATATTATAACTATCTTATTTCTACTCCATTTTAAATGGGTAACTTGGAGTTACCCTTTAGCTTATGACCATCAGTCCTCAGAAAGCCATGCTTTTCCTCCTGAAAAGGACAGCATGTCAAGCAGAGATCATGGATGTACAACAACAGAGTAACTAGATGGGCTTGGGTTATCTCTCTTAGACAAATGGTAAGCTCTTTATGTAGCAAGAAGAGCAGCCAAATGAGAGGGACTGTGGTGGGGACTATGAGTTGTCCCCACCATCTCACCTCCCCTTATTTTCAACAGAGCCCTTTGTTTTCAGATGGGCACAAGCCACTCAAACTAAAGATTACCTTGCTTAGCCTTTCAGCTAACTGCAGACATGTGACTAGATTCTAACCAATTGGGTATAATCAAAGTGACATGTGTGACTTTGTGAAAGTATTTAAAGGGAAAGAATATAAACCCTTCATTGCCCCTCACTTTTCTACAGCGTGGAATGCAAATTCGATGGTGGAAGTTCAAGTAAGCCCTGTCGGACAATAAGGTGAAAGCTGAATTCTGCATCAGTGACATGTGGGAGCTTTATACAGCCCTACTGCCACCTCTGGGCTTCATTTACGTGGCTGCAAAATGCACTTCTGCTTTCTTTATGCTATTACTGTTTTTCTGTCACTTGTAGACAAGCCAAATTATAACTTTTATTTATAAAAATATATAAAAACTTTTTTTAAAGTTTTCACATTACAGTTTGATAACTAACCCTAAAAAGAATTAAATTTATAAGCAGAAATCTAAGCATTTACTTCTCAGTATCTGGTTATTTCTCTTGGGTGGCATGCCTGGTTTTGCACACAAGCTGATTTATACTCTTCTCTTTTTTTTCTTTCTGCTGATGGCGATGTTTTCATTTTTAAAAATCTATTGTTTCTACTAAAACAATCTCACAAACTAAGCAATATTTTGGCATTTTATCAGTTGTTTATTTTTAATAATTAACAGAAAATACCAGTTTATAACAGACAAATTCAACTCCAGTTTTTTTTTCTCTAATATCAAACTAGAATCAGTGTTACCTCGATTTTTTTGGTTCTAGATTTCCTTTTTGTGGTATGTACCCAGCAATTGCCTCAGCCTCATGGTAAGCCCCTTCTTGTGGTTTCATACCTATCCTTCTGCCCACTGATTCCATCGCACTAGATGAAAAATAGATGCAGGTCCTGCATCTGTTTCTTCCGCAGCCACCTCCAATTCAGGATGCCAATACATTGGGGCTGGCATGCCGCCAGGATCACTGATTTTATGTTGCAACAAAAATAGAAGAAGACTTTCTTTTTTAAAATATCCATGCTAGTATTTCCTCTGATTTGTGTGGGGTTACTTGTATGATGTCCATTTGTTTTAATTTAAGTGTCTTAAATTCTTAAAGGAATTTTCTCCTTATAAACTAATCTATTTTAATCAATGAAATCAGTAGCTTATTGTTAAAGCCTTTAAAGTGAACAGATTTCTTTTCCCTTAATTATTATTTAGAGTAATTATTTTTAGTCTAATCATGTAAATAAGACCAAGCTTCAAGCTCCTTTTTGAAAATGCCATTTTAATTTCACCGTTCAATAATGACTCATTTTTTATATATACTTTTTCTTCATATATTGTGATTAAATCTTTTAATTGTATCATTGGAAAAAATATATTATTCTTTTTGAGTTTTTTATGGAAAAATTTTACTACTTTGTCCAGTTCTAACTCTTATCAACCATTCTGTTTGGGTTTCATTCTTTTTTTCTCCATTTTAAATAATTTGTCCTTAAGAATCATGATGTAATTAAAATTTTTAAGAGTGTTTTGCTATTTATAAAAAAGTCACATTCCATCTTGAAAACCTTTATAGTATAATTCCCTGAATCTTATTTAAATGATAAAAGAAACTAATTTTGATAGGAAATGCTTTAGAACTTTAAGAATCCTTGTACATAGGGAGCTTTTAAAAAACCTGAAATGAATTTTAAACAGTATTTCTTGCGCATAAACGGTATGTATGTTTTTCTGCAGGCCGAAATAAATTTAAAAAACCCAGAATATACAAATAGAAAAATATCATTAGCAGAAAAATATTTAGCCTTAGAATTATGGCCTTTTGTATATACAACAGGTCCTTGAATAACATCATTGTATTATAACATTGATGAAGGAAAGAAATACCTATTCCCAGCAAGGCCACTGTGTGGAGTTTGCACATTCTCTCCACATCTGCATGGGTTTTCTCAGGTACTCCAGTGTCCTCTGACATCCCAAAGATGCGCGGTTAGGTGACTTGGCATGTCACCATTGTTCCAGTTTGAGTGAGTTTGAATGGGGGCGGGGGTTGAGTGGCCCTGCAGTGGAAGATGAAAGGGCGTCCCGCCCGGGATGGGTCCTGCCTTGCACTCTGAGCTGCGAGGAGAAGCTCCGCCCACCATGAACCTGAATGAGAATAAGAGAGTTGGAAAAATCATTGTCTGATTTATTTTATTAACCCTTCTTAAATGTATGTGTAGCTAACATTTATTTCAGTGTTTAATGTTAGAAATGTTTTAGGTCTCTGTTAGAAGTCTGGTAATGTTTTTGTGATCAGACATATGCTGTAGAAACCTAGCTCATTTCTGTCAGTTACCCTGGGTAGAATCGGTTTTGTTTTATGTTGTTTCACGTAAAGGCATGGCTTCCAAGAACCTGTCCACTGTGTTAACTAAGGACTTACTATGTGTTAATACTCACCACCCTCAAATAATAATTATATTGATTACTAATATTTATTAGTCATTATTCAGTTTGATATATATATATATATATATATATAAAAGCTCACTCAATTCTTACAACAACCCCATGTGACAGATTTCATTGATATTTTATATGAGACAGCTAAAGTACAGAGAGCTTGAATCTTGAAGTTACATAGGTAGTAGGTGGTGGTGAAAAATTCAAACCCAGGGTGCCTGGTACCAGAACTCTAGTACTTTTTATTGGGCTATCCTGTCACATACACTCTGCTCTAAGTAAGTGCTGCTCCAGTATGGGCTCAGAGACCAGTGCCCATTTGCACACTCTTTGTTGTCAATGTACATGATTATCCTACTTTTCCAAAACATCAGATGTGTTTTTTAGTAATTCACTTTGTTGTGTTTTAGAAATGTCAGTCCATGCCCTGGCTGGTGTGGCTCAGTGGATTGAGTGCTGGTCCATGAACCAAAGGGTCACCGGCTTGGTTCCCAGTCAGGGCACATGCCTGGGTTGTGGGCCAGGGCCCCAGTGAGGGGTGCACGAGAGGCAACCACACATTGATGTTTCTCTCCCTCTCTTTCTCCTTCCCTACCCCTCTCTCTAAAAATAAATAAATAAAATCATTTAAAAAAAAAGAAAAAAGAAATGTCAATCCAAAACAAATTGGAGGGGAAACTGGTTATTCAAGAATTATTCTAAATAGAGTTCCTCTTTTTTTTTCTTTTTCTTTCTTTCTTTCTTTCCTTTTTTTTTTTTTTGGTGGTTAGGTGCTTTTAAATCCACAATTTTATTCAGTGCTCACAAAAATCCTCCAAAGTACATGTTGCTATTCCTATGTGTTAGGTTGAGAAACTAAAGATCAGAGAAGGTATACATGTGGTAGATCTGGACATCAAAGCCCATTGTTTATTCCGTAACGCATAGACACTGTAGTCACCTGTCCCAGGTGACATTCGTATTGGAACACTTAATTACTTATCTAAATTTGTTAAACCCTTATCTTTATAAATGAGAACTTAGATGGAATAAGTAAAATTTTTAAAAAAAATTAAGGACTCTATGAATCTAAAAAGAACAATACAATATAGTCATTTACTCCTTTAAAACATTATTTTTCTTCTAAGAGAAGATTCTTAACTTTAAATGTTTATTGTCTACCCTATTTTCACTATTAGTAACTGTTTCTTCGAGTGGGAAATTTGGATCTTTTTGCTGCAGTTTCTAATTATAATGGCAGAATGTGATTTAGCAGTCCCTCAATTTCCTCATCTATAAAATAGAAAGGGTGAGCTAAACTATTTTAAGTTCCAGCCTAACTCAAAAATTACGATACTTTGCTTAGTGTTTTCCTTTTGTATTTCCCAGTTATCTGTAATCTCCAGAAACTCTCACCTTCAGCCTGCCTTTACCTCTGTTACAGCTGCGCTTCATTCCTCCTCATGGCCCAGTTTCTCCAAAGAGAAACTTCGGAGAAGTTTGGAGAGGCTCGCCTCCTGCCTGCCTCCACTGTCCATCCATTGCTTAATCAGCTGTAATCTGGTTTCTGCCCCCTGTCCTTCATTATAACTACTCTTGTTAAATTCCTGATTGTGGACTCCAGCAGGCAATCTTCCTTTCTTATTTTTTTCCTCTTTTTTTGGCCAGCCCCCACCTTGAATCAGTTTCAGTCTCAGTGAGCCCTCCCCTTCTTCCTCCCTTCCTGCCCCCTTCCCCTCCCCCTGCCCCTTCACATACATATATCTGATCTAACTGTCTCTTGAATGCAACTCTCTGCCTGTGTGATCTTCAAGCGCTCAACCCCCACTTTTCACACTTACTCTTCCTCCCCTCCTTTTTTATCTGAGGGAAGAGGCCCCATTATCCATCCAGCCAGATCAGAAGCACAGGTTTTTGGACTTCCTTCTCACCTTCCCCCACCCTGTCTAAACTGCCACCAGGTTCCATGAATTCGATCTTCCAAAGGATTCGTGTCTGCCTCCTCATCCCTACTCTCTCTTCACTCGTGGAGGAGCTTCCCTTGGATTCTGTCTAAACCACTTCCCTAACTCCAGGCCCATTCCCTTCAATTCACCCTTCACTTTATTGCCAGAAATGTTCTTTCTGAAATACAAACTTTGTATATCTTTAATCAAATTCTTCCATAGCTCCCCATTGCCTTCAGTGCATGAAACAACAACAGCATTTATACCATCTACAACTTACGGACTTGTACTAGCTTCTTGTGCAAAGTATCTTACATAATCTCTTATATGAGGGGGAGCCCAAAAAAAGCCAGAATTTATTTATAAAAAATTGTGTATTTATTCTTACATGTTTAAGCTTCAGTCACCTTCAAAATACTCTCCATTTGATGCAATACACCTGTCAAGACATATTTTCCACTGCTCAAAATAGTCTTTGAACTCATTGTTTTTGATGCCTTTTAGTGCTTTTGCCATTTTTTTGTTTCACTTCTTCCACATCAGCAAAACCTTTCCCTTTAAGGACATTTTTCATCCACGGAAACAAACAAAAAATTCACTCAGGGCCACATCAGGTGAATAGGGAGGGCAGACCAGGGGGGTAATGCCATTTTTGGTCAAAAACTGCTGAACACTCAGCACTGTGTGGTCAGGTGTGCTCATAAGTCACCCATCATGAAATGGGCAAACATGTTGAGTCTTAAAAAAAAAAATTCACTGAAGCCGAACGCAGCCTCTCACAACACTACCAGCTGATACACTGATACAGATGGGTTCCCAGAACACTGACCTAGAGGGGGAAGCCTGTATTACAAGATAATTCACTCTTCAGAAGATAATTCCGGTCTTTTCAGCGTCCCCCCTCATAGTTTAGCTCTATTGTGGTAAACAGAACTTACCACACTGTTCTGTGTTTGTTCATGTTTCTCCCTCCAGAGACTCTCTCTCTCATATAACTTCATGAGTTTTTTCATGTGCATGTCTTCAGCAGCTATTACAGTGCCTAGAGCATAAACCCATTACATATTTGTTGAATGAAGGATTTCTGTTGTTGTCATAGGACGTGGAAATTTCAGGATCTTACAGTGTAAAAACTCACAGGAAAGACAGAAAAGACTAGGACAGAGATCAGTCCTAGATCAAGCTAGCCAGGGCTCTGTTACCCACTGCAGCCCCCTCCTTCGTCTTTAGGTAGTATCTACCTGAAAGCAGGGGGTCTTGGGAGCGGGCAGAAATGACTGTGTCTGTGGTTTAGTTCAGTGCATACAGCCTACCACTAGCAGCCTCACACCTACATGCATGATGTGTAAGACAATAATTATATAGAAAACAGCCTTGGAAAGTCATTTTCCTTTCTAACCCGGGTTAGTCTGCTTTGTTACTGCTGACCATCTTCACTGAAAGACAGCGATTTCTTATTATTGTTGTAAGATAGCTGTTCTTCCAAGCTATTTTATATTTCCTAAACCATCGACCTTCACACCACATGGTATCCTATATTTAGCAGCAAAAACTCTTGTTTCTAATTCCCTTTCTTGGGTGTTTAATTTAAAATAATATAAAATTTAATTTAATTCCTCTATTTCTGAGATGTTTTAAAGGGTGTAAACTGAGGTTACGAACACTTTTAGGTCAGGTTACCAAGAGGAATTTGACATTTATATGAATAAGAATAATATCAAGAGTTACAGAAGCTAATATAAAATTGCAAGGGCTATCACACTGTATGCTTGAGGCCATAAATTGATTGCCAGCAGGGGTCAAGCAGGAGTCTCTGCTCTCTCCGTGCAACCTCCCTTGGGTAAGCCGTGCAGTATTTGGTGCAGCAGCAGAAAGGGCAGAGTGAATTTACTCCTTCTTCAACAGCTTGCTGGAATATTTATCCCTTAAGACAGGTATGGATTAATAGTACTTCTTACTTAGACAGCTAGACATAGAACCCAAGATTATTTTCCTAGAAATAATATCAAGCCAAGGTAAATAAATCTAATAATTTAGTCAAGCGTATGCAGACAGGCTCTGCTTGCTTCACACTGTGTGTTTTAAGACAGTGGTTTTACTATTTCTGTTTTTTGCTGTGAGAGCGGCTGAGAAAAATAAAGAAAAGTTGATTCCAAATGAACTAATTTGGTGCTAATTACTTAAAGTGCTAAAACCAAAGTTGATCTTTAAAATATAAATATGTATATATTGCAATTTTTGCTGATGTTTATTTTATCTTGCCTTAATAAAATGTATTCTTATAAAAACAAAATTACTATATGCTAAGTATTGGAATAAACTTCTATATATGTAATAGAAGTCATATTTAGATACAGGATGAAAGAATTGTGTACTCTTTAAAAAAAAAAAGAATTGTGTACTCTCGTGGAAATATTATGACATTGGGTGGTTTTCGTAGGTCAAGCAAACCTTTAATGGCCTAAAGCTGAATAATGTGTGTACATTATTACTTTGTTTCCAGTCATACTTTTTATTATGGTGAGGTTTTTTTTTGTGAAGGCAGGAAGTCAACTCTTTCCATTCTACAGTTCCTCACAGTATTTAAATGAAGTTCTATCTACCTATAAACCAGATTTTTCTTAGTGGCAAAAGGGAGGTTGTCCCAAACCCACTTTATTTTACCTCTTTTGCTTTGTCACCTGTCATTTGCCTGTTGTTAGGGTCTTGTTTTCTTTTGTTTTTTTAACAAATTGGTTTCTGATGCCTCATCATTGAGTTATTCCTTTTCTTTTCTCTCTTTTCTCTCCTATTCTTAAGAGAAAATATTTCTAGACGCACCCATTTGTTACAACACTGTGAATGTATTACATGTTTTTCCTAATTAAGATCCCAGGTGGTAATCTTTCTGCAGCTGTGTCAGGTGCTGTGTGTAGAATTAGAGTTCCTAAAGGAGTTTTGTTTGGCGTTAAAGAGTAGACTGGAGGCTAGATAGCATAAATATTGGTGGTTTAGGCTACAGTGAAATATATGAAATTTAAATAATAGCTTTGCTAGGAGCCTTAGAAGTGGCTCAGTTGTAGCAGTAGCCCGTAGTTCTGCTGTCGTGAATGATTAACTACTGTCTTGAGCAATGTATGTAACAGGGATCTTTAAAAAAAAAAAATTCCCTTTCTCAATTAATTTCTTATACATAGGAATCATCATCCATACAGCAGTAGGCAAAATACAACCTATTTAAGGCTGTCCTTCAAAATGTTTCATATGCCAGCAGGCCACTAGGAGATGCTAAATAACAATATGGCCATGTAATTTACTTGTTTCAAGCAGCCTTGAGAAAGAATCTTAAAAGTTGCTTCTATCTTAATTTTTACCTTTTTCCAAAGCATTATATTTATACAGTGGCCATTATCTCGTTTTCATTCCATTACCCAATGAATAGTGTATCTCCAAAGTAAAAATGCTTCTTTAAAACCGACATCCCAAGTGATATTGTTTAGAAGTTTTAGAAGCTGTGGTACCAGTCTTATCAGAAACAAATATTGTTTTCCCTTCTCTTTTTTTCACTCTTTTCTCCAAGAAAAAAAGGGAAAAAAAGGGATTAAATGTGTGATGTTTTGCCAATTTAACTAATATGATCATGAGCATATGGAATTAGAAAGTAGTTTAGAAATCATAGTCTGTCTTCTCTCATTTTCCACCAGAGCCCAGAGAATTTAATGTGCTTTTTTTATTTCCTGTATTCTTAATGGCCAAGTCAGTCTAGTTTTCCTTGGCACTACTCAGCTGCCGTAAAAGGCTTATTGTTTCCAAATATCAGACAGAAATATGTTAAGTTGCTTCTCTCAAAATGTGAAAATGTCAGACAGAATATATAAGTTGATTGTGTTAGAGATAGTCTCATAGATTCACAAGTACTACGATGAAAAAAAAGCCAAAGAAGAAGAATGCTGAAACTTGAGTATGCTATGAACCCAGCAACTTTTGGTCGAGATATTCAAGTGAGGTGCTGTCATAATTTGATTCCAAGCAAGAACTTTTATGTGGAAGTAATCAAACTCAGAATATTGATAACTGAAAATTTAATTTAGCCCGGTAATTGAGAGCACAGGTGTAGGGTCAAATAAACCAAATTAAATCCTGTCTGTTTTTGTAGTATTGACCAAGTTACTTGACCTCTTTGACCTTCGTTTTCTTATCTGTAAAACGAAGATGATAGTATCCTTTTTAAAGGTTGTTGTGAGAACTAAATGAGATGATAGAAGTTATGATAGGTTAGAAAAGTATTACTGCTTTCAACAGAGAACACAGTCATTAGTGATAGCTAAAAAATTTAAAAAGAAATAGATTGCTACGTGACATGTAGAACCCAATGCACATGGGCTATTTCATATAAAATACACAAAACAGTTTGGAGGAAGAAAACACATTGAAAATATTCTTCTGTTTTATTTTCTTTAAACAAAATTTTATAAAATGTCCTCTTAGGCTAAAAGTATAGTGTCATTGGCAGAACACATCCAAAATATGGAGGCAACAGAGTGATTATGCAACAATTGTATGTTAATCAAGGCCCACTGAGCTCTTTAAGAATGTTGTTATTAAGTGGGGTCATCAAAGTTGAAAATAGATTTTTTTTTTCAGGACCCCAGTTTTTATCACCATTTCTAAACCTTTCTTCTTTTACTCACTCCATACCCTAATTCAACCCCCAGTAATGCCAGACCTTCAGACATTTCAGTCTTTCCTCTTCCTTGTAAACCTTGCTTTCCTGGAACATGCCAAAGCCCTTGTCACTGGTGGTTAATTTTGTATGAAGTCATTACTGTTGAAGTATTGTTGGTTGATACTGCCAGGAAAGTGGCATTATTTTCTAATGCCATTAAAAAAATTTGCATTTGGCTGGGGTCTATACTGTGTTAAAGAAAAAAAAAGGAGTAAAATAGCTTAGGTGCTCTGAAGGGCCAGTATGCAAGATATTTTTGTTCAGGGAGAAACTTCAGCATCTGTTGTCCTTGAGCAGAAGTCGTATGTTTTTATAAGGGACCCACCAGTACACTTTAGAAAAGCTACCAGTATATGGAATGGTACTGGCTCCTAGCACTGCCTCCCTTTTTCTGAGTCCCTAGGTATGAAATTTAGTTGCATTTAAAATCAGAATCAGTTCTCTGATCTTTCATTGTGTAAAACATTGTCTCGTTTCACTTTTTGTTTAAGAATAAATACAGAAAAATATTGTCCGGAGGTATTCCACAGTTTCAGGCCTAGTGCTAGGTTCATTTTGAAGCATTATTGGCAGGGGGTGATAATCTTCAGTACTCTCATGACCTGGCTGCTGCCCAGAGTCCTGGGAGATGTAATCAGGTTCGGTTAATTCTAAACAATAGAGCATGACGGGAACTCCAGTAAGTGGCGGGTTGACTGCACCCAAACTGTTGATTTAAGTTGTCAAGAGAGCTTGAGTCATACTTAGACCTGACACCAGTTTGGGTCAGCTGGCTTAGCTATAAACCATTCCCAGTAAAGTGTGCGTCTTTTGTGTGAGGAGGGGATGGGATGACCCATCTGGTCACGTTCTGCCTCCCCCAGCGTGCTGCAGCCTCCACGGCCTGGCTGCGACACCCTTTGAGACTTGCTGAGCTCTGTGCCCAGCCCTGGTTATCCAGCCACACGCCAGAGGGAACTGCCGATATGTTGTGTGCTGTATGTAATTTCTCCTCATTTCTAACTTTTCTTGGTGACGTTTAATAAGAAGTGCATTAGTATTCACTTTATCATACCCCACATCTATATAGTACTTCATGATTTTCATTGGAACTCATATATTTTAGGCTAGGACAGGGCAGGAATTACATTGCATCAGCATTAATCATTCTTGTTACCTTTTGATTAGATCATTCAGCTTAAACACAGTTTGAAAGAGTGATCTAAGGTTGAAAGCATAAGGATAAATACAGGCAAAACATTAGCAGTTTGTTTAATATGAGCATTTGTTTGTTTGATAAGTTTGAAGGTAAATGTTTCTCAATTTGTAGTTCATTTTTTTTTTCTACCATTAGCCTTTAAAAATAAGCAGTAGCAATTTAAAATTTAGACACACACACAAATGGAAACTTGTTACCCCTGGATACCAGTTTAAATTTATTTACTCTGAGGTTTAAAGCTCACATATAGGTGTGTTTGTTTTACTAGGCCCATGAAAGAATACCTAATTTGAATGGTGAGGCACTATGAGGAAACCGAACCTCAGAGGGCGATACAGGATGACTGTAACCTCAAACCCTCCTGTTCATACCTGGCTTTGAATCTCAGGAAACCTTGAGGGCAGTGAGTTGATAAGAATTGCCTTTGTGTTCTTTCTGTAAAGTAGTTTTTGGTAGGGACAGCTGAAAAGCTCAAGTCCTTTAAGTACACATGTCAAGAGATTTTCTCCTTCCATACCTTTATCAAACTTTGTACCCTCGTCTTCTTCCTGTTACAGTGCTGAATGTCTCCAAATCAGTTAAACAATTTGCTCCTCAGTTACAGATGCTTCCCTTTTCTGTGAGTAGAATTGTGTCTTCTAGAGAATGTCTGTGAAAATTTCACTTGTTTTTATTTTAATTTCCAGTTTAGTATTATCTTAGAACATAGTGTGCATTTTCATGAGGATAAAAACAATAAACAGAATGGTACAATATATTTTTATTTACCAGAGACCAATCCGTTTGTCTTTTCCTTGGCAAAATAAGAACAAATCCATCATGGCTCTTTCATCGTTTTTTCCCGTGCCCCTCACTGTCATGGGGCCCGTTAGTCACTCACGTGGTGTGACATGGAAAAGGAAAGGAGTGATTGTTTTGTTCTTTGGTTGACATAATATCTTCAGATGAGGGGAAACTGTTCTCAGTTGAAAAATATTTCATGAATTTTAGTCTGTGATATTTCCTTATATGTAATTTTCTAAATAAATATGTAACAAATATAGTAAAATAACAATACTTGGCAGTTATATTTTAGCCAAGAAGCTAATAAGATAAACATGTTTTCTTATCTTTATGTCTGCTACATTGTACTTACTGTAAGGATTAACTTTAGAGATGATACCGTAAAAGTATAAATATTAGAAGCAATTTTCTTTCCTGGGACAAAGTATAGAACAATTTGATGGGTGACATGAGTTGTGTTTTTTAACATTAAAAGAACTTGTTTATTTATGCCTGTACTCAGAAATTTAGTAGTTTACAGAAAAACATGGTGAAATTTTAAAAATGCAGATGAAGAAATCAAGAGAAAGGAGAAAAGTAATGTAGGAAAACTGAGATGATGCTAATAGTAAGATATATGCTCTCCAGTGTCATTCATTTATTAGACTTGGACTGCATAGTTGACGACAAGCTTTCTAGACACTAATGCAAAGAGGGAGATATTGTCAGTTACATGATTTACACAAAGTCTGTAAAATTTAAAATGTCTAGTATTGAGACTAAAGCAAAAGTTCCACATGGGATCCTCCTTGTAAGATACTGCGTCCTCATCGGTGAACACACAGGAGCTGTTTTCCTGTCTCCCTTGGTGTAAGTGAGCAAACACCAAATCACAGTTCGGAAGGAATGCAGATATAAAGTCTTCTCACTGTCTGGCTTACTGCAACAATGAGTTTAGGCCATGTAGAGGAATGGGTGAACTATACAGCCTTGAACTAGTTCTCTGTGGTTTCTTGATTATGTTTTTGATAAATATTGGATAGCAGAACATTTGATGTTGTATTCTCTGAACAATACATAGAATAAAGTCATATTTTGTTACCAAGTAGAGACACATCCACAGGCTTTAGAATATCCATCTGTCTGATATAACTTTAATTTTTATAGAGTTGATATGTAAGAAATCATTTTAAAATTGGCTCTAGTTCATTGTCACCTCTACAATCAGTTACCAATCCTTTACCCTCCCCAAAATTCTTTTTTGCCTTTTGGATTATAAAAATACCCTAAGGTGTAGTATCTTTTATCAGTGTAATCAATAGACATTGTTTTCCAATTAAGCATACTCTTATCTATATGTGATTTTATTTATTTTTCAGTTCCATTTTTCTTAAAGATGTCTGCACTAGTTTTATGTTTTCGTTTGGTTTTGCTTTATTTTTATTATAAATTTAAGCAAGTTTTAAGGAAAGGCAAAGGTGAATGAATATTCCTATTTTTCTTCTTTCTCTAGAACTTTCAGGCCACCCCTTCTGACTTTTTTTATTTTTATCTTTTTGGAGACATAGATTTTGATTTGTTTGTTTATTTGGAGATAGGAAGGTAATGAGCAATGAAACAAAGATGAACAAAAGGACGAAACTAGTTTTTCTGGACCTGGAAGCTGAAGTTTTTAGGCATTCTTTGGACATTTAAATGCTCTAATTATTCTCTTTGAAAAAAATAAATAGCAAAGTGATTTTTTTAAACCCCTGCTCCTATTTCTAGTTGCAGAGAGATCTATCAAGGTAGGGAAGGCTTCGTTCCAAACTTCTTTGACAGCTTACTTATTCATCTGCTTGCTTTTTGTTGGTTTATATGGACATAAATAACCTTATAGAATAAAAGAATACAGTGAAGTTTAAACTTCAACTATCTTGTTCTCTAAATATACAACTTAATAGCTGTTATCTTATATTCATTTCTGTCTCATTATTTTGAATAAACATTTCTGTGATTCAAGGTTGTTCATATATTTATTGTTTTTAGAGGTTATGTAAGTTTTTATTAGGCTTATATTTTTGTCTTTGCTTAGTTATTCCTCATTGTTCAACATTTGGATTGTTTTCTATTTCTAATTCTCATGTTAAGAGTTGGCTAAGAATTTCTTTTCTTTTTTTCTGAAGTGGAGACAATAAAAGCAAGTTAAAATTAATTATATACACTCATATATTTTCAGGTAATAATTAACAGATAATATAAAACTATGATACAGTACAGTTGTATTTTTCTGTTTTACAGATTTACTGCAAGTAAATTGTGTATCCCAATATATTCAAAATATATAATTTTGCTCATCTTATGGGATTTTGAAATAGGCTATGAAGGCATTTATTTGATTGGGAATCAAGAAATAAATTTGTTGTTGAATTGGAAAAACTGATTTAATCTTTGTAGTTTCAATTTGAGTCTCATCTTTTGAATGTGAGGATTAGACTAAAACTCTAAAGATCAGTTTTGCTCTAAAATTCTATCATTTTAATAACTTGGAACACAGTTTACTGTTATTAGACATGAATTTATGCATTTTCTTGTCCATTTATATTGTAACTTTAAAAAAATAGTTGCATTGATTTTTAGAGAGAGAGGAAGAGAGAGAGGGAGAGAGAGAGAGAGAGAGACATTGATTTGTTTTTACACTTACTCATGCATTCATTGCCTGATTCTTGTATGTGTTCTGACCAGGGAGCGAACCCGCCACTTGGCGCACCGAGATGACACCCTAACCAACTGAGCTAGCCAGCCGGGGCTATACTGTAACTCTTTAGTACGCTTCAACCTCCTTACGTTTTCTTTTTCCCGTTCTTCATCCATGTCATGAACTTCAGTCACTTGATCTCTCCTAGTTCTTGAGTCTTTTGGCTTCTAGCGGGCCTGGGCCCCATGGTCCCCTGTGTTAGTGATGTGCTTTGATAACAGCTCTGGCATTCTTTTACCTCTAACCTACCCAGACCCCGGCTTGGTGCTACCAGCAGCACCCACGTCCCCTCCTCAGGTTGCTACATGTGCCTGTGGGAGCCTGGCTTAAACCTTACTAAAGGAGCCATGGTATTTAATCTTCATCGAGCCCCCTTTGCTGTTTATCAGTCTGTTTTCTTTTCTAGTCAAGCTCCAAATGCAGGTATATTCTGCCCAGTTTCTGTATCCTTCCTGCCTAAGAGTTTGTCACTTCTCTCTTCAGACTGACTGAAGCAAACCCTGATGGGCAGAGAAGTGAGAGGAGGGGGAGTGCCAGACTCTAGAGAGGCCCATGTTGATCATGTTCTGGAAAACAGAATCGGTGGGGGCCCATGAGTCTGAGATGGAGCTAACCAGGCCCAGGGTGCTGAGTAGGGCCAAGAGAGGAAGAAATACAAGTGGACTAAGCATAGGAACTGGGGATTGAGGAATGCAAGAGAAAAAGCAGGTGGCAGTAGTAGGCAGTCTGAAGGGTGCTGGTGAGATACAGTAGATCTGGGCAGGACGGAGTCACTGTGATGAGGTTACGTAAGCCCAGGGAGTGTGTCAATAAAACATCTTGTCTGGACTATTGAAAGAGCTTCCTAATAGGTCTTTTGTCTGACTCTGACTCACCTCCCACATTGCCAACAGTAATAATAGTTACTATTTAAGGGTTGGCTCTGTTCTGAGCTGTATCTTAAAACTGCATAGATGTTAATCTCATTTCATCTTCCAGCATTCAGCTAGTTAGGTATTATCCTCAGTTTTAGACTAAAACATAGAAGCTTAAAGAGACTCAAGACCACATAGCTAGCTACCAACTGCTTAACTAGACTTCTTAACCTGGATTTCCCACTGACACTTCAAATTTAGCTATGATAGAAATCACATTCACCTCCCCAGGCCAGCCTCACTACTGGAAGGCTCTGTTGTTTTCTCTTCATTGTACTTACGGTTTTAAAGGAACCACAACTTAACCTTTGTAGGTACTGACTTCGATGCTATCCTTCTTGCCTAAATCCAGCATCTAACTAGTTGTCACTAACTGTTATTTTAAATAATGTTGATTACCCTCTGAATGAACAAGAGAGAAAAGGAAGATAACAGTAAAAGTGGGGAGAGAGTGTCGGGAACCACGGTGAAAGAGGTGGCCATGGAGAAGCGCTGTGTCCTTGCACATGTTCTTCAGAACTTCTGCTTGGTGCTGACCACTGAGCATAATTTAGGTACGATGTGTAAGTTGGTTGTCCTGATTTCAAGGTTGTGTGATGGTATAACCATCAGCTTTCCATTAAATCCCTTCTTTTGATGCTTCCTTGAAATTATGTGCTGACATGTCATGATGAATTTTATTTTCATTTATTTTATAATAGGGAATGCATGCACATGGAAAAATTTCAAAAGGCATAAGGGGACACATTGAAAAGTAGGCCTTTCACTGCAGCCACTCAGTACCTCCTTCCTGGGGTGTTCTTAATTTGGGAGAAGAGTTGATCTAATTACTCTAACGGCCCATTCTCTTCTCATTAAAGCTAACGGGTACTGGTGGATGTCTAGTACTTTCCTCATCTCATTCTTTGTCTATCCATTTTCTATTACTGTGTAACAAATTACCACAAACTTAACACAAATTTATCATCTCTCAGTTTATGTATATCAAAGTCTGGCACAGTGTGACTGGGTCCTCAGTGCGGCTCTCACAGGCTGAAATCCAGATGTCAGTGGGAGACTGTGTTCCCATTAGGGGCTCCGGATCCACCTCCAACATACTGGTCACCGATAGAATTCACTTCCTGGCCGCTGGATGACCTGGGTCCTTGTATTCCTGCGAACTCTTACCTTGGCACCATTTTCAGCCTCTCGAGGCTGCCCAGTTCACAGCACGTGCCTTTGCCTTCCTTTAGACCCACCAGAGCTCTGTACTCTCACTCCCCTGCTGCCAGCAATGGCCAAAAACAAGAAACGAAAAAAACACCTCTCTGCTTTTAGTAAAGGACACCTAATTAGGTCAGGCCCATCCGGATAATCTCATTGTAGAGTCAGTTGATTTGGAACTGTAATTACATCTGCAAGATCTCTTCACAGCAATGCCTAGTTTAGTGTTTGGTGGAAAAACTAGGAGAAGGGGGCTGGGAATTTTGGGACCATGTTAGAACTCTGTCTACCACACTCTGTTTTGTGCTTTGTCTTAGGATGTGAGGACTGGGCTTGGCTAAGGTATAGGGTGGAAAACAGCATCTTGGAGGGAAGTCAGAATTCGGAGGCAAGGGAGGATGGAGAACCCAGTGAAGTCGATTGTTTCCATAACCGTAATTGGTATGGATGTAAGTCTTGGGACTTAACATGCTTGAGAGTTTGAGCAACTCCTTTATCTCCTGTGCATTTATACTCATATCAAGGCCCGATCTCTTTCAGTGCATTATTTGCATGGCTTTTGAATACTGCCTGGAAAATGCTTTCATGTCCCAAAGTTTTCTAAAGTATGGAGTCATCTAGCTCTTTATTTCTTCTTCATCTATGGTGGCCTTCTTTGTTTGCTCAGGATCATCCTGATTTAACATGTTGCCCTAGCCTACCTATTTATAGCACCCACTTTCACTCAGCAGTGTCTGTGTTTGGGGGATAAATAATACACACTGCTCATACTGTTCAGGCCCCTGCAAGCCCCTTCTTCCTCAGCCCCCTCCTTGTACTCTAGTGTTATTTAAGCACTGACAACCCGTGGACTTAAGCTCACCCCATCACATCATTTGTTAAGTGAAGAGTTAAAGAAAGGAGATAATTAATAGTTTCAAATACAGTATGTAGGTAAAGTGGAATCAGGAAAGAAAATAAAATTTGTGAATTTGCCAGTGGTGATATCATAATTTCATCACTGTGTTGGGACAGGAGCCAGATTATAGAGGGCTTACCAGGAAATTAATAATGAGGAAGCATAAGCAACAGAGAGAGACCATTCTTCCACAAGAAGGGAAAGGAAGAAGGGCAAATATTTGGAACCAGTTAGAGAAAGGGGATGGAGGAGTTAGGCAAGAAAGGCTTGGTTGTTTTGCTCCTTAGTATATGAAAGCCTGGCTCGCAAGGGAAGAGCATGACAGAGTGTACTAGAAAGAAAAGCATTATAGACAAGAAAGCCCACATAGGGCTCTAGAAAAGTGGAATCCCGAGCACAGTTCTAAAGAAAACAGCAATTATGTTCCTCAGAGTCTGGGAGGGAGATACTGAAAATTAAATCAAACTACATTGAGATACGTGGATGAAGACAAAATCCTGGTATTGCCAGATGGTCTCTGTCTTCTTAGTTGAGGAGCCAATGTTTTATCTTCTGTCACCACTTGTTGGCTTTGCAGCTCTTACTCCTGTGAGTCCCCAGCTGTGCCTTTGAGCCATCATTGTCTTATCTCTGGATATTGTAACATCCTTTAAGTATTTTTAATTTAAAAAATTATAAAATCAAAATCAGTGTGTGGAATTATACCTGTTTAATTTCAAATAGTGGCCAGTTAAATCAGCTCATAGATGAGCTAGTCTGATAGGTTTTATTTTGCAGATTGAATACAGTTTTTTAAAGCATACATGTAGCTTGATCCCAGCACCTACTAAAGCTAGCCAAATCACTAAGGAAAACATCTGTTTTGTTATCAGGCCAACACAAACTGCCTACAAGTTCAACACATAGAAGACTTGTTCCTGTGAACAGTTTACTACAGCTGTTTGTTCATCCAAGCAAAAAATGGATAATCTAATCTCAGCAAATTATTTTTGTTGTTATTTTTAAAATAACCAATTTTGGTTTAACTTGATAAATACAGTGAAGTCAAATATGACCAATTCATGTGTGACATTTTTCCTATCTAAACAAAAGGCACCATGGGGCACAAAAACTCACCTCGGGAATTTTATTTGTGAATTGTAAGCTCGATTACTTTTTAAATCTTTTAATCTATAAGTTTTATAATATGGTGAATTGCCTACCTGTCATGTGTAAAAACAATGTCTTTTACTAGCACTCATTTTAATAAAATAGAACAAAATTGATACCGCGTGTTAAGAACTTTCCATATGGAAATATTCATTCTGTGAATGTGCATGTTGATGTTTGTGCTTGTGAGTCAAATGCGTTTTATTTCAACCTCTCTCTTTATCAGCAGCTACCTTGGGCAATCACAGGAACATATAATATTTAATGAACATTAGATATTGCTTCAAGAGTCAAGTTCTCAGTAACAAGATTCTCAGACCCATGACTGGAGACTGGGTTTGTTTAGAAGTCCACCGAAATTCTCTTTATAGAATTATTCACAATAAAGCATAGGCGATCCCTGAAACAAGGCACATCTAGCCTAGTACCCTGCTAGGCGTTTCCTGCACTCTGACGCTGTCTTTATTGTTCAGAAAAATGGTATAGTAGCCATAGATTTTGTTTTGAGCATACTTCATATTTGAGAGGAAAACCTTAGTTTTATATATATATTGTAAACTATTCGGGGTCATTAGAAAAGCATATAATCTAGGGGTAAAGGGACAGATAGTATTTTAGAATTTGTAGAAATTCTATTATTTTAGAATTTTGCAAGAAACAAAATCAGGGATTATCTACCTATCTATCTGGAAAACAAATTTCTTATTGATGAATTCAAAATATCATAATATAGTACAGTATTTAAAATATAGATCTACTAGTAAGAGTAATGAAATTACTTTCTTTGGACAATGTTTCACTTACTGGGTTCAAAGTTTAATGTTCCCTGTCAACAAAATCAATTACTAATGCTCAGTTGTCATTGTTGATATGATATGAGATTTTATGTATTTCTTTTGGAAAATATCTTTTCACCCAGATACATAATACCAAATATTAATATCAATCCATGATATAAATATATTGGTTTTAATTGAACATATTCATCACTTGGGAGGCATTTATAGAATTCTATTAAATCCTTCTCTCAATATTTGCCTTTTATCATATCAGTCCCTTCTAATTGAAGGTTAGTGGAAGCTTTTCAGTCGCACAGTTAAATGGATTTTAAAATATGATCATTTCCTCTACAAAGTGTTCCCCTTGATACTTCCAGCACCAGTCTGGTGCCGTACATAGTTATTACGATATTATTGAAATGTTTTCTAATCGACTGTTGATGTGGGTCCTGCTACCCTCAACTCGGTGTTGGGAGAACATTGAGAAGGAGGTAATGGGAGGAGAGGAGACCAGAGATAAATTATGATGTGCCTTACTTGCTTGTCATTCATAAATGCTTGAGACTCACTTTCTGGGAGATCGTGGGGGGTTTTGTTTTGTTCTTTGGTTTATTTTTTTACCACTTTTTTGTTTGCTTGGCCTCACTGGTCCCATATTGAAAAAAATAAACCTCAAGGGGAAACCCAGTATGTAACAATTAAATCTGAAGTCGTTTTGGTTTAAAAGTCAAGCTAGACAGCGTGGGATGTCAAAAAAGAGAACGGAAGTTCAGTTGTGCTGAACTGTAGTGTGTGAGATGTGGAGCCCACTGGATGCGTACGATAGAGGCCATCCTCCTGTAGAATGCAAGGCCGAGAGGACAGGAATGGCTGCTTTCAGTACCATCCCTTGGTTAATTCATTCACGCTTCAGTGAGTTTTCTGGATCTTTCAGCAAAAACAGCTATACCTTTAGATGACTACTAGGTATACTCGGAAAAAGCCAGTTTTCCTCTTGTGCTTCAGAGATCTCCTTTTTGTACAGATCTGAAGTTCCTTTCGAAATGGTTATTCCTTTTTTCCTTAAGCCACCCTAATGTATCGTCGTATCTTAGAGGTTTATTTGAAAGATGAGTCTTACATCGAATCCTTATTTTCCTCATCTGTGAATAAAAATACTAATTGTCCAATATATCTGGCACTGGTTTTGGTAATAGCACTACCTAAGAATGAATAAAAGTGAAGGAACATTATACATTTGTTCTCACATTCAGCTTCTTCATTGAGAGCTGAGTATATAGAAGCCATTTAAACATGTATATCATATAAAATAGTATAAGTTACTTAAATGTTTGTTGATGATATTAATGAGAATGTCACTCAACAGTTAATTTTCTTCTTTTTATACTGTTAAATTAATGGATAATGGACATTACTATTAGCAGCTCACCAATAAGCTCTTGGAATGGTAGTGGAAAGCCAGCATAGAAATTAATGACTTGTGGAATATAGAGAACGTTTAAGGTCTGTACCTTCATACTTGGATTTTTTATTTTTAATTTCTTGCTAAACATTGAACTTTATGATTCCAGAAAGGATCTAGTTAATTTGAACTTTTTGAAGCGTATCTGCAAAAAAAAAAGGGAGGGGGGATCAGAATAGTATTATGCCTACAGAAATCACTCAGATATTTTTTCTTAGAGAAATGCAAACTATGGCTGAGATATGGGGGACTGAGTCATATCGACTAACGTCAGTCAGTAGACATGCCATATAATTTTCTCTATTTTGATGTCTACTATTCTTTTTTTTTCTGCCCATGCATAACAATTTTAATGTTTTACATGGAAGAGTTGTAAAAAATTAGTGTAGTTTCAGTGGCTGGTTTTGTGCAGCAAACATTAAGTCTGTTCCCATGAACAGCCCCCTGGTGCAACCCTTAATAAATGCAAACTTTATTTTTAGTAATGACCTTTCGTAATGTGAGCCTTGATCCGTTGAGATGCTGTTCACTTTTGATGCATCTCCAAATCCCCTTTTTTATGCATTTTAAATCAACACACGCTTGCTCTGAATTTATGCATGTGGATAGATGGAGATGTAATTTAAACACATCTGTTCAAATATGCATTTCAGATCAACTTGGTGCCGGTTCTCATAATACGATGGAGTTTTTGACGGGTATTATTATATCCCTAAAGTACACACCAGATGGTATTTATTAGAGAATGAATAGAAATGAAGTTTAAGTATGTTGAGCTTTTTGTCTTAAGTCACTCATTTTTTAGTCATAAAACAATAATGGTCTGATGACCTGTCCCCTAAGATAAAGCTTCATGTGAGACTGTTCTTTTTGAGATGACTGTCTCTCAATCAAGTTGAGATCAAAAATATTTTTTAAGTAGTCACCATCACTGAGAAAGTTAAATGAGAGAGGGATAGAGTAAGTAATAGGCAATTAACAATTAGATACTAGCCACAATTAATACTTTATAAGTGATATAAATAATAGATTTAAATCGATTGAATGGCTTCACTAAAAAAATCCTCATTCACTTGAGGCATAAGTCAGTGAATAGTTTCATTGTATTAAAAATATTGTTATACTTTGAGGACATTATTTCAATGCCTAAAATAAAATTTCTTTATTAATCTTCAAAACTAACCTTTTCCCTCAAATACGTACTAAAACTATATGGCGTAATCCATTCATAATATTAGTAACCTAAAATTAATATACAGAAATTCATTACCTTTCAGATTTACCATTTTCAGTAGTGAGCCACATCTAAATGATTGTCATTTCAATAAATATAGAGAAATATGACATAAGCACCCATTGCCCTTTCCCTTTGCCCCCTGTGTACCTTTCTCCCCACACCTGCAGAGGAGAAGCTGACAAGATTGAAGTTGCCTGTGTGATGATGAGCCCTGGATGGGAGACCACTGACTATTGCAGGGATTTCAGAGCCATAATGACTAGCTTTTACACTTATTATCTTCTCCAGAATTTATAGCGCTGGAAATCAGTTTCAAAAGAGCTGGATAATAAACACAATCTATATATGCATGCTTTTTCTTACATTTGATAGGCAGCTATATGCTCATGTCTACAATCAGATGCAAGTAAACCAGCCTGAGATTACTTGCGAGTTGTTATTGACGTCTACAAACAACACCAAAACTTAAGTCTTTTTCTCAGAGACTTAAACAGAGGGAGTGCAAAAGGAAAGTGATGATTTGTGAGGTAACCTGCAGTTATGTTAGGCAGTAATAGAAAACACTTTAAAATATTTGAAATAATATAATTGCTTTGCACTGGGAACACGTACATGAATAAAAGATGTTAGCAGGTGTCCTGCTAGTATGGCATCTCATGCTGTTGTATTTATTGGAAATATGCACACCATCAGCAGATTGAAATTTGTAAAAAGTAATTGAAACAGAAGGTTTGAATAAAAAACTCAGGCTTAAAATCATGTAACTTCTTTAAACTGAATTTCCAATTTAATAAAATACAATTTTTTATTGTTACCTTTCTATCTTAGATTTTTCACTATTACTCTGAAAATCATATTTTTCATAGTGTTTAATATTTTTGAAAAATACTGCAACAAATAACCTCTGGTACTTGCCTATAATATTTGATTTGTCTGTTGAAATTTGATAAAGGTTTTTGTAGCATTTTTATTTTTTGATGAATAGGGTCTTAATGTTTTATGTATTTCTAGGTTATAATTTTTAATTTTTATGATTAGTAACATACAGATCTGTAAACATCTCATTATTATAGTCAATGTGCAAAGACACATTTCTTTATTGTTTCATGTTCATCAGTAAAACTGATTTTAATTCGACAAATTTTATGCATAACAGTTTTAGCTTGAAATATACTCATCTAGAGTACAATTTGCTTTCTGGTCAAAGTAGGTTTTTGGGTTTTTTTTTTGCACTGTTTTTATCCATTTAATGTATTTAATTATTAGGAAAAATGTAGAGTCAAAGTTCTTAACTCTTAATCCATTTGAATCAGATGCAGCTTCCTCCTCAACATTTCTTATAACTCAGTCTTTTTGCTTATCTTTTAACTGTAAACTCATCTCCTCCCCACCTTCCTCCACTGTCACTACCACTGTTCACCCCTATGCCTGCTCCCCTACTAACAAATACTTTTTTTTTAAATTGAATTTATTGGGGTGGCATTGGTGCATAAAATTATATAGGTTTTAAGCGTACAACTCAGAAAAACATCAACTGTACACTCTCTCATTGCCCAAAACAAAGTCTCTTTCCAACCCCATTTATCCCCACTTAGCCCACCTCCGCCCACGCCCACCCCTTTCCCTCTCACTCTCATCACAGTGTTGTCTGTGTTTCATTTATACACACACACACACACACACACACACACATTTCCCTATAAATACATACTTATGATAAAGCTGAATTTGTAAATTAGGCACAGAGATTAATAACAATAACTAATAATAAAATAGGGCAAGTATAATGATATACTGTAATCACAGTTATGTGAATACGGCCTCTCTCTCAAAATGTCATATCGTACTGTGCTCACCTTTGACTTAAGGAAGCCCTTCACAGCTTCTCCTCGCCATATCCAAATTGAGAGCACCGCTACTCTCACTGCTCTCGCAGCTTGGGACTGTTATTAAGTAAGATAAGGGTTACTTGAACACAAGCCTGGGTTGCCATGTTAGTTGATCTGATAACCAGCGAGGCTACTAAATAACTAAAGTGTGGGAGCATCTGCAGCATGGAGACACTGGCCTGAAGGACGATTCTTGTCCAGGGTGGGGCAGAACGGGATGACATGCGGTTTCACCACCTGCTTATAACAACACATAATTTAAAACTAATGAATTGTTTATTTCTGGAATTTTCCATTTAAGATTTTCAAATCGTGTTTGACTGTGGGTAACTGAAACCACAGAAGGTGAAACCACAGATGAGGGGGGACTACTGAACTGACTGGCCCGGCGGAAGTCACTTAGCCTTTCTGAGCTTCAGTTTCCTCATCCATAAAATGGAGAGGATTATAGCACTTACCTTATTAGGTGTACTTGGAGGATTGAATGAGTTAACATGTGGAAAGCACTTAGAACTGTGCCTGGTGCAGAGCGCTATGTGTTTTCGGTAACTAGCAATGCTCTGAACTACTGCTGCTGTGGCTACGGCTAGTGGAGAATACCCGACTTCTCTCTGACTGATGACTTTAAAGGCGGGCGTAACATCTTCTTGTCTTTATAAAGCACAGTGCTAGGATGCAGAAAGTCTGTCTTCCATGATACTGATTACATTAAATGTTGATTATATTGATTATCAAGTCATTGAAGACATTGATTGTCTTGAATTTTCCTGAGGAAAGACCAAAGTGACTTATCTCCCCACATTTTACAAAAATGATTTCAACATAGGGGTGAACTACATGAATGTTTAAGATTCTTTCAACTGCTAAGATATGGGTGCTAATGGCTCTTTATGCATTCTTTTTTACTATCCTCATGGATGCTTCCTTGGCAATATTCTTAGAGATACATCCAAGACTACCCTTCCCTCCTCTCATAAAGCATTTTAGACTCACTTCCAATATGTCATGTCCACATGTTTTCACCACTTGCTTTGCACTTTCATGCATCTGAAAATCATTTCTTTCATCAGTACTTGCCTTTGCATTTTGCTCTCTCTTAGTGTCATTTTCTTGTGATTTCCATTATATTGTTTATGTTCATGTTTTATAAAAGTATCATCACACAATTAAAAACAGTCCTTATTCAAGGCTACCTGGAGAATGTGACTTTGTCTTCAGGATGTCTTTGTGCAGGAAGCCTATTGTCATCGACCACACAGCCCTGTGTCTTGGACTTCAGCTGCGATGAAATAGTTATTACTTGTATTTTACCGCCTGGGGTTTCTTCATTTACTTTTTTGATCAGAAATTGATTTTTTAAAGCTGTTTGTGAAAGGAAGCATTTGCTGTGATTGGAACTACGCACAGAGATTGAAGTGAAATATAAATTCTAGTGATGTTATGCCTAGTTTCCATTAATTTCAGCGGATTCCACATTAGGAGGTGGCAGTCTGTAGCTCTGTACGTTTTGTCATGTCCACAAACCTCTACAGTTTCTTTGTGTGTTTTTTTATCCCCTCCCCCCATGTCCCATTCAGTGTTATTCCTAATTTCACTGTCTCTGAGGTTCATAATACCATTTATTCCACCACCTCCTCTTATCCCACCTTCCTCCTTTGTATGCTATTGATCATGGCATTTTTACCTCCACTGTGGCAATAAATGCTGGGCAATACTCTAGTGTACTCTGATTCTGTTTCTAATACCCTTAGTTGTAGGTATTCAATTATCATCCGTTGGATTGAGTCAAATTGTTTTTAAATCAGGCTTTCATCTAGTAGAACTTACTCCCCTGATGCCTGCCTGGTAGACAGCACCACACATTCACACACTTGCTCTTTACATTGCTGGTCACGGCCAAACCTTTTGAATGGGCTGGTTGTGCTTGAGAATTAGTCTAACAGGTTTGAGTAGTGAGTGTTCAAACTCTGATTTCTCGGTGCAAATACGTCACCTCTCTGAACCTCTGCAAAGTAAACATATCACCTCTTCCTTCTCACAGGGTTGTTTTGATGTCTGTGAAATAACATAGAAAAGAGTATCAGCATGTGATTCTTTTTGGATCCTTGTAGCCTTTAGTTGGATCTGAATTACATGGAAGACAGGGAGGGGTACTTTGGTTCCTGTGCCAGGCTATGAACTGTCCAGGATTCAGTACCAAGCGCCACAGTAGTTATCTAAATTCCTGAGATTTTGTTGGCCAAAAATGATGTAATCAAGGCTGCTTTCTAGACCTTGCATGATCGGGCGGTGGGGGGGGCATGATATGAAGTGTTAAAAATTAACAAGATTTTTTGTTTTCTCACTGACTCACTGAGCCAAGGGCTAGTTATGTCTATCAATGTTTCTATTCTCGTGGGGTCCTGTGTCTGTAATTTTGGCACCACTGAGAATGTGTGTGATAAAATCAAGGCTTTCATTAACATCTTTTTGTTGGCTACTGGCACAGATACGATAGCTGGTGAGGATTTTTTCCTACATTTCTTTTCCTTGAATAAAAGGATTAAGTACATGAATAAAGCGCTAAGAGTCAGAAAAACTAATCCCCGCTTTCCTCCTGTTAACTGGCACTGTAATCGTGGACAAGTGACCTCATCCTTAGTGTTCTTGTTCTTTAACGTGAGAGTAATAATCAAATAACTGAGAAAAGACTGGAAATACAACGTTAAGTTGGGTCTTTTTGGTTTTTTTATTTTTGTTATTTAGTAGCTTTGGAATCAGGAGTTGACACTCATGCTTCTAAATGAGTGTCTCAGGTCACTCCACAATGACACCTGATATTATTGTTTCTGAAAAAGGAGGACTTGGGGGATAACCGTGTGTCCGTTCGGTATTTACTGCCCTCCATCAGCGGGAGGCAGTTTGTCATTTAAGATCGCAGAGTGCAAACAGGCGGTTAGGATTCAGATCCAGACTCAACTGCTTACTGCTCTGGAACCTTAGGCAAGTTACATAATCCCTCTGTGCTTTCATTGCCACATCTGCACAGTGGAGAAAATATTACTTATTAGCTGCTTTGAGGAGTAAACAAGTCGATATATCAAAAGCATGTGAAAGAGTGTCTGACAGAGCTAGTGCTGAGGCTGGTGGCAGAAAATGCCACAGTACCAACCTGACATTAAGCTGGTTCATGCCCATTTTCTTCCATGGACAATAACTTTGGTGATTGTTGTAGTGTCCTGATGTTCCCTAACGCAGTGGCTTTGTTCTTGGGCTTTGACATGTTTCTTGGCTTAGGATCAGCCACCGCCAGCCTGAAAGCAATGCCCGGCATCTCAGCACTGCTGGGCCAGCTGTGTAAGAAGCAGGCGGCCTCCAGGGATCTGCTGTGTGGCAAGAACTGAACTGGGCTACTCACAATGAGAAAGGGCCCTGGACCGTTGTAAGGATCGGTGAAGCACGTCTCAGGCATTGCTATGTGGCTGTGGACCGTAGCTGACAGGCCAGCCAGGTGCCACGAGGCAGAACGGAATTGCCCTTTCAGGGGTAGAGATTTGGGCCAGGTGGAGATCCTATGGGCGTGTCATAGAAAGTGACAGGCCCTTCACGTAAAGGCTGCAGTGTCTAATGAACACCCTTATTTCATATGGAGAGGACTCTTGGCCCCGCACCGCCTCTCTGCCACAGCAGCCCTCATAGATGTTGACTAGTTAGAACTTTGCTGAGAACTTACCATCCATTAATAAACAATTTTTGAATGATGGGACTTACCATCTTCAAAACTAGAAGAAAGTAACTGTAATGAAGTTTTGGAATGAAAATGCTCCTTTGATCCTCATAAATCTTGCTTTAACTTCAAGGATTCTAGCATGCACCCCTTCCCTCCAGATTTTAAACTGAACACTACGAAAGATCTCAGGTTATTTAAAATAATTTTTCACCCTGTGTCAGTGTTTTTTCCTCAAAATATGAATTTAAGGTGAAAAACTGTTTGGTAACTAATACATTTTTTAAGTGCCCATTTGAGAAATGATATCCAAAATGTAAGCATGAAAAACCAGCTCCAGTGGCCAGTGTCTGGGCAGCATCTGTGACGCCTTTAGCCCAAAGAGAAGCCCGGCACAGAGCCCTCGGAACCACTTCTTCCTTCCCTCTGCCAGAGAGATAAAGGCTAGAAGTTCACTTCTTGGACTTCAGAGTACTGAGATATGTATTAGTCAATACAGGATTGATGATTGGGAGGTATGGGTAAAATCTGTTGCTTCATTGTGTCCATCTATTCATTGTCCCCGCCTTTCCCCCCATCACCTTTGTTTCAGTGGGCACCTTCATCTGTGAGGCCGGTCCTCATTGCTGCAGTGTAAGAATATGAATATGGCCCCTCATCCATGAGTCATGAACGGTTTAAAGGTGCCTTAAGACAACAAAACAAATGGGAAAGGCGCCAGGCAGAACATAACAGAGCCGTCACAGAGGGGTAAAGGAGGGACTGGAATGAGTTGAGATGTGGCAAGAAAGTCAGGAAAAAATTTCATCAGAGAGATGGGCCACAGGGAATGATTAGTGTGGATGAGTGCTAATAGATTGTAGGCTACGATTACTCAGGGGGGAAGTATTCTGATGTGAATTGTATCAATGAGAATTCCGTGATAATGGAAAGGTTGATTTAGGGCTACATTTTGGAGAGCATCAAATGCTCCCTGTCCCTTGCATCTCACCCGGGGATGTTCTTGAGATTACTTAACATAACTCTGTCGTGGGGCTGATTGGTTAGAATCTCTGCAGATAATATTTTTGGCTTTGTGTAAACAGTCTCTGTTGCAACCGTCACAATTACTTAACTCTGCTCTTGTAGCCAAAGCAGCCATAGACACTGTGTAATGAATGGGCGTGGCTGTGCTCCAATACAACTTTGTTTACAAAAACAGGCTGAATTTGGCCCACGAGTCATAGTTTGCTAACCCTTGATCCGATTTTTAGGGTAAATTGAATTTAAATAAGACATAAATTCAACTAAACAGGAATTAAAAAAAGTAATTGTGAATAATTCTGTATTTTGATTTGATGGCCTCTGGAGCATGCAATCATATGCTCTCTTCCTTTCTGTGGCTTTTTGTTGTTGTTTTTTTTTTGTATTTTTGATGATACCATGCAAATTGCATTTTAGGATAACATAAGATGTGGAATGTAATGCCTTTGAGTGCCATTTCTTGATGATGACAACCCTTCCATTAAAAGTAAAAATTCACCTGATTTCTTATTTATAGTGGACTGGATATCAGAGGCATCATATTGTATAACTTCATAAATTATTCTTCCTGAGACCTGATGTGTAGTCACCTTCTCATTAAAGAATGTTTTCCCTTTCAAGAATGCTGTGATTTGGGTTTGAGTCTCTAAAATTTCAGTAAGTGTACATGTTTTCCTTAAAGTTTAATTTTAAAAGATTTAAGAAACTTGTCCAACTTTGTAGTTTTTGCCCTGTCCTGATATTCATTTAATTGGTTCTACTAATGTGAATGCCCTTTCAAATATGAAAAAAATAAAGCAAGAGGGAAAAGTTGATTATTTCTGTAATTGGATTTTTCTCTTGAGTAAAACGATTTCACCCACTTTATATTTCTGACTTAAGGGATGGGGACGGGGGACCAGTTTCTTTCATATTGTAGTCAGTAGCAGACAGAAAAAGGTATAGTTTGTTCCAAGGTATCAGAATAGCATATTGGTTTTGGTTGTAATTAATTACTGATGCTGAATATACTCTGGCCCCTGCTTTCATTCCCAAATCTAAATTTCCACTGTGTGCAAAATAATTCCATCCAGGAAGAATTCTAATTACTTTAGTAATTATCGTCTTATCTCTAAATGGAATTCAGACGTTCGCTGCAGTTTATGAATGTTAGAAATGTTTCATTTCCTTTTCACCTTGAATAGCAGAAAAATACACATTACTGAATCTGGCTGCATTGAACCTTATAATTCATGTTACTATAGAAACAGAAAAACTCATATAAGAATTGTGTTAACAGTACTATAGATAATAAATACCTTCACTTTAACCAGCAATATCATAAAATGATTTTAATAACAGATGTGCAAAAATTCTGTGAATTTTAATACGATTTCTTTTAAATGTTATAGCAATATTATCCACTAAGCTTACTTTTAATCTTTAAAGCAATATCTTTGGTCTTATATAAGGCTTTGTGCTTATTTCAAAATATTTGCTGTGGAATTATAGCATAGTGTTATAGAATAAAAAAAACTTACCCTACATAGTACTTACTTAAATTTTAGTTAATAGTGATGATTCTTTTGATTTTTTCTTGAAGCCAAACTGCATATTTTGGTTTGTACCAGGTTCAGAAGTTTAATGGGCAACATTAGGTTCTTTGGTGTCATCTGCATCAGGTTGGTCCCCTCTCCGATATTTGGCTTATTTGACAACCACTTTTCTTTTTGAGTTTAAGAAACACTTTTCAATATAGTTGATTGATATTTACTACAGATATTTAATAGTTACTTATTTTTTATCATGTTAAATTCTGATTTTTCAGGATATCCAAAAATTTCCAAAGCTTTAGCAAATCATTTGTCATTTTGCCATATTCTTCTTTCTTTCCTTGTCTCATACAAGCTACTTTTTTACTTCAACAGTGTAAAATTGTACCAAATTTAAATAAGTCACCTGGATTTTCTTTTTGTCTCAGTAAAAGTAGTTTTATTACTTTTAAAGACAAAGGATAATTTTAAAAAACTTAATTGCTACTAAATTTTTCTCAAGAAGAGGCCTTGAAGGGCTATCTTTGATTATAAATATTACTTAAAATTAATACGTGAATTATATGTTAGCATATAGATTTTGGTTACTATTTGAACGTAATTCCTTCTAAAGTTGCCTTAAAGCTCTCTCAAAAGGTCAGAAATTTTGTGAGTTCTGCTTTTAAAAAGATCATGGCTATTCATTTGCAGGAATACACCTGTATTCATACTGTGTTCAGTTTCCAAAAAAATAGGGTTGAAATTTTTGTAAACCTATATTTTTACCATTTACTTCCAATTTTATTACTTTATTCCAAGAGAATGTGGTCTGTGTAAATGTGATCTCATTAACGTACTACAATATGTGCATGCGTGAATTTGATTGTTTTGATCAGGGTCCTGTAGGAAGAAAAACTGCTAGGTATTTCTACCAGAGGATATTTAATACAGGAAATTCATTATATAGACTATTGGAAAAGCAAAGACTGGGAGTTGAAGTAACCAGAGAATAATAACTACTGAAAGCAGTTACTGCCACTAGGGCTAAGAGGACAAAAGGAAGAGGTTGTGTTACTAGAACCTAGGAGCGAGGACCATTGTATTGCTGCCCCAGCAACAGGAGGTAACCACTTCCAGACACCCATAAGCTTCCACTCTCACCTTCTGATCTCCTGTCCAGGCCTCCTTTCCCTGGACCTAACAGGAAGCCACTGCCAAAGGAACCAAATGGACTTTTTGGACTTCTAGCCCCAGTATTTACCTACGGTGCAGAATATATGAGTGTGAGGCTGAGAGACAGCAGAATAAAACCAGTTTTTCTCATCGCACTGGTACTCTCATAGTTGACAGAGCAGGACCCATTTTATATTACTGATTTTCTTTTTGGTTAAGCTTTATGAAACTGATACCTGGTCATTTTGATTTGGAAACAAAACAAACCAACCAATAAAACAGCAATATCATATGACTCAATTTTCAGATTCTAGAAAACCCATCCCTGCCACGATGATTATTTCTCTTACATTAGTCAGAGGAACTTTACTTTCTCTGATACCCAGACTGTGTCAAAAATTACCTATTATCCATTTTTTTTCCTTATATATATTTGTTGTTGATCCAAAAGCAGTCACAGAAAGCTTTCCTAATCTTATTTGGGTCACAGAAGCCTTTAAGAATCAGAATAAAACAATGGTCACTCCTCCCTGAAATACATACATACCGTTTTGTGTGTAATTTTAATGGGTCCATGGACTCCGAGAAAAGAAACCCTAGATTGGAATAAAGAAGGGGCTTTGTTGGCATTGGTACTTTTTCTGTGTGTTTTTTTAATCTTTACTCATCATAAGCATGGATACTGGGAATGCCTGCTGTATATATACACCACCCTTTCATGAGTTTTCAGTGGGAGAGTGATTCTAAACAATCAAATACCACAGTTAGAGAGGGAGAGAGAGAGACATAAATGGTGGATGGATGGCTTTTCAACTCTTACCTAAAAGTTTTAGTGCTTTTTCTATTTTCAGCCAAGGATCTTTAAGAATTTTTTTTCATAAAATTATGAAAATAAATTTAAAGCTACGGAAAATTTTCTTAAACGTACTTGAAGATACCCTGTTCTTTCTCCTTAAATTTCCTTTGTTCTTCTCACTCATCTTCACTGAGTAGAACCTCCAGTATCTGTTGAACAGAAGAACTAAGAACAGAAATCTTAGTGGGAAAGTCTTTGGTCCTTCACTGTGTGATAATAGCTGTAGACCCTTTATTAGTCTGAGGTAGTTCCCTTCTATTTCTTGTTTACTGAGAGTTTTTATCATGAATGAGCATTGGATTGGTCAACCTAGTTTTCTGCATCTATGAACATCACCTTTGTTCTTTTAATGTGCCTTATTGTATTGATTGATATTTGTATATCAAGCCAAATTTGTGTTCTTGTGATTAAAAACTTGGTCATGATATGCAACCCTCTTTATATGTTTCTGGGTTCAGTTTGCTAATACTTTATTAAGAAATTTTGTCTCCAGGTTCATGAGGGATATTGGTCTGGACTGTATTTTTTATCTCTTTCTCTAGTTTTCATATAGGCTACTGCTGGACTCATAAAATTAGTTCCTTTCTCATTTAGCTTTGAAATGGTTTCTGTAGAAGTAGCTTTATTCTTTTTTAAATGCTTAATAGAATTCTCCAGTGAAGCCTCTGGGTCTAAGTTGTTTATGTTGTTTTTTTATGTTGGCAAGATTTTTTAATTACAAGTTCAATTTTTGTAATAGATAAAAGACTATCAGATTTTCTGTTACTTCTTGAATCAGTTTTTATAATTTATGTCTTTCAAATAATTTGGCCATTTCATCTCAGTTTTTAATTTACTGGTGTAAAATATGCCCTTACTGTCTTTTTTGATGTATAATTGACATATAAAATCCTATTAGGTGTACATGATAGGGATTCAATATTTATATACACTATGAAATGATCCCCACAATAAATCTAGGTACCATCTGTCACCTTACAAAGTTACTACAGTATTATTGACTATATTCCCTATGCTATCCATTACATCTCTATGATTTATTTTTTTAACTGGAAGTTTCTGTCTCTTAATCCCCTTCACCTGTTTTGTCCACCTTCTAATCCCACCCCTCTCTTGTAACTACCAGTTTGTTTCCTGTATCTGTGAATCTGTTTCTCTCTTGTTTTGTATGTTTATTTACTTTTCAATTCTACATATAATGAAATCATATCATATTTGTCTTTCAGTGTCTGACTTAAATCACTTAGTGTAAGTACCCTCTAGGTGCATCCATGTTGTTGCAAATGGCAAGATTTTCTTTTTATGGCTGAATAATATTCTATTGAATGTATTATGTGAGAAAAAGAAACTGTTTTCTACCCTTGAAGTTTTTTTCTCCTGGTCTAATAATTAAATCTACATGAGACAGATTAACAAGAGAAAATAACCAAATTTCATTTCATATGTATGGTAGTGAACCTCACATAATGAGAGAGTCAGAGATGCCACATGCATGAGAGGTTCAGAAACTGTAAGTTAAAATGATGAATATGTGGCATTTTGAGCTAAGGATGAGGAAAATCACCTTGGGGCTTCAAATAGGAGGAAGATCATTTCAGAATGATAAGAAGAGCAGATATTCAGCAATTAGTAGTTTGCCCTGTCAAATAAATAAGTCAAAAGGTTATCTCTGATAATCTTTTATTATGGACAGGGCCCCTTATTTAAATTCTTCTGGGTAGTTAAGAAGGGCAGAGGTTTCTTTTGAGCCCACAGGGTCTCACTTGACTTTAGCTCAAAATAATCTGCAAACCACAAAGGCACATCTAGGGGTGACTGGTTCTGAACCCCTGTAATATATCACATCATCTTTATCCATTCGTATGTTGATAGACACTTAGGTTGGTTCCATATCTTGGCTATTGTGAATAATGCTGCAGTAACATTGGGGTGCATATATCTCTTCAAATTAGTGGTTTTGTTTTCTTTCGACATATACCTAGAAATGGAATTGCTACATCTTAAGGTAGTTCTGTTTTTAATTTTTTTAAAGAACCTCCATACTGTTTTCCGTAATGGCTGCAAATTGAAGATGATGCAAATAAAAGGATAGATAGATCATTCTCATGAACTGGAAGAATTAATATTTGTTAAAATGTTCATAATCCCCAAAGCAATCTACAGATTCAGTGCAATCCCCATCCAATTATCAATGGCATACTTTTCACAGAACTAGAACAAAGAATTCTAAAATTTCTATGAAACCATAAAGGACCCAGACTAGTCAAAGCAATCTTGAGAAAAAAGAACAAAGATGGAGGTACCACCCTCCCTGATATCAAACTATACTACAAAGCTGTAGTAATCAAAACAGTATGGTACTGGCATGAAAGTGGACGCATAGATCAATGGAACAGAACAGACAGCCAGAAATAAACCCATACATATAGGGTCAATTAACCTTAGTATCCTTTTAATGTTTATCTCATCTGTACTGCTCTCTCCTTCATACCTGAAGTTAGTCATTTGTGTCTTCGTTTTTCTTCTCAGTTTAGCTAGCAGTTTAGTAATTTTGTTCTTTTTATTTCCAAAAATTGCACCTTTACTTTTATTGATTTTTCTCTATTTCTATTTTAATGATTTCTTATACCTTAAATTTCCTTTCTTTGTCTTATTTTGGTTTTGATATGCTCTTCTTCTTTAGCTTCTTGAGGAGGAATTCTAGATTATTATAATTAATAATAATAATATAGAATCTTTAGCTGCTTCCCATATATGTAGATATATTGATTTCCATTCAGTTCAAGGTATTTTTTCCCCCACCTACCTCCAGTTTACTTTTCCTGGAAGTATTGAATAATTGTCCTGGAATTAATCTCCATAGGACTAAAATATATTTCTTTCAGTCATGTGTTTAGTTTATGTCTAATAATTTTAATAGATCTAATTCTTTTTCTGAGCATTTATATATTATGCTTTTGAGATAATAGCATATGTATTAGTTTTGGTTTTTCCGCATATGCAGTTTATAGCTAATAATTTATTGATCTAAAGAATGAACTAGAATTAACCTTTTTCCTATTTTTGCCAGCGTTAACAGCAAATTTCAACTGAAAATCTTAAAGTGAATTAAGGTACACATTGTAATAGTATCTCAAATATAGTATGGGATATCTGTATGTGTATTTTTTATTCAAGGTAAATAAGTAAAACTTAAAATATTGGCGGCTTCCTTAAATCTTAAGCCTGAGGCCAGCAAATAGGTAGTACTCTCCTCACAGGTCCTGATAGACTTTCTTAACTCACCATAACACTGCTTCTGCCAGGGCAGATGCATAATGGGAATCTTTCTCATTAATTCCATTTCCAAGTAATTTAAGTAACCTATTTTTGCCAGTCAATAGCTTGTATAAGTCAGAAAGAATAATGGGTCAGTCAAAATATCTGTTTTCAGTCTAATGAAATATTTCTACATTCATCTTTCAGAATTAGTCTCTAATACTACTGTGAAAATACAAACATAGAAAGTCTTTTAAATTTTAAAAACACATAATGCCTAGTAATTATATTCATTAGATTCACAGCTTTAATAAATTCATGGAAATGGGCATTTTTTTATTTCGTATTTTGAAAATTCATAGCTTCTCAAAAACAGCATTTATTCATAATTAGCATAGTAAATATTTGGAATATTACATATTTTACACCCCATATAATTTCTTCATAGTCACTTAAATCATATGTAATTTAGAAGTTGGTCTGCTTCAAACTTTCTTGATTTTCTCATGTACTGAAGAGAATTATTTACTAAGCAAATTAACACTGTAAATATGAGGAGGTTTTTTGTTGTTGTTGTTCGTTCACTTAAGGAGCTGAATTATTTTTAAGAACATAAGTAGCATCATTTGCATATATAAAGTTAATGTATAGGTGAGCCTTATCTAACATTACAGTCTCTACTTTGAAAACATTTTATAGGCAATCAGTTTCTATTCTTAAATACTTTGAAACCAATTAAGCTGCTTATACTTTTACATTCTGACTAACATAGGTCTTTCACTAATTTATAGCCGCCTATTCCCTCCTGTCATCAGTCAGCTTTTTGTGTAGATTATCAAATATTCCCATGCATTGAACATTTCCTTCCTTAACATTTATTATGACTAGTGTAAAGATTTGTCTTTTCTTTTTCACTGTGGACCTCGAAGCCAAAGTAAGCAGGTGTTGCATAATACTGAGCTCAACTCTACTGGATCAAGAAGGATTGGGGGTGGGAAGAAATCAGTAAGGTGCTTTCCTTTGGGAATACCCCGTAATCTAGTGCCAAATTCATTCTAACTCATAGCCTAGGACAATAATCAATTGTCTTTGTTTCTGCAGTATTTCACTGGCAATTTCTAAGTTGTTTTTTTTTTTTAATTTCCCAGGAGAGATAGACTCTTCTCTGTCATTTCTGCTGTGACCCATGACTTTTATTTTTTGTTGTGGATTTCTTTTATTTAGTAGTTTTAAGTGTAAAAATTGGCTAATTGAAGTTATTGATATAATTTTCTATTCCACATGCTTTAGTAAGCTATACAGAATGGTCTTATTTTCTGTAGCTTACCGTAAAAGCATATTTCTTGTGATTTTTCAAACATAATTTTGATAATTACCCTTAAAGATGAAAAAATGTTTTATATCACAACAAAAATTAAAATTATTTTTTTCAAATATACTGTTTTATTTTTCTCTATGTATATTGTTTCTTTTTTTCCGTTTATCATCACAGAAAAGTTCCTGTCTTTGTGATTTATCTTACTGATTAAAATTCAGCCAAATTAATAGCTAGATGAGATTAAATAGAAATTAAGAAATATTAAAAAAAATAAATTTTCCATTCTTTCACACAGGCATTAAAGGATTATGCAAACTAGGTATGAAAAGCTGTTCTTTTAATGAAGCAGTTTGTATTAGGCATCCAGTAATTTTATTTTCCTCATTGTTACATCCTTGTGTTCTTTCTTATGCCCCCAAATATTTAATATATCTTCATGAGATAAACTGTCCTATTCATTCCTATAGAACTGCATTTAGGTGATAGAAAAATTGATATAGGAAGGTATTATACAATTTGAAATGTTTGAAGCTATTTTTGTTGTTGTTCATGGATTCAGAATAATATTGGAATTTTGAATACCGTTGATGTTTCATTATTGTTCTTATGCTGTTCATATACAAGAGACTGTTGTAGCATACTTGAGGAACTCAATGGCCACGGAGGAATGATTTTTAAGATGCTAACATTTGGACCTATTAAAAACAAAGGCAGTTGTTACCCAGTCACTCTGTAATGAAAAGCATTTAGTGCTTTATTTTTAAATAATAAAAGACAGCAAGAATCACCCTTTATTGATGGAAAACCTCAACCATGAATGAAAGAGATCAAAATAAAAGAACCTGGAGGAAATAGGCGCAATAGCATTGAGCAGAGGAAAAATTTTGAAAAATTTTATTGATATCCTTAGAAATAAGAAAAAAAATGTTGCATCTATAAAGCAAAAGCAGTATACTGTGAAAAGGAAAATTGGAGAATGAGAAAAATTTTAAATAAGATAGTCAATTAAATTTTTTCAGTAGAAGAGTTGGAAGTTGAACCCATGAAAATCGTCCAGAAAATAGAACAAAGGGACAAAGGTGGAAAATAACAGTGGAAAAACTTAAAAGTCAACTCCATAGTTTCAATGTTTGAAGGAGAGGGATCCCAGAGAGAGAAAAAATGATTTAAAAAATAATATAAAATTTCCTAAATCTAAAAAACAAGAATCCCCAGATTGTAGCCTGCACAAAAATTTAAATACCTAATGCAAGGCCTATTATCATACAATTTAGAATCATTGAGAATAAATTTAATATCCTGAAAGCTTTCAAAAAGAGAGTGGAGCACATATAAAGAAGCATGCCTCAGAGTGAACCTGGACATCTCATCAACCTTGCCAGCTTAAAAAAAATGGAACAATATGAAATTCTGATGGCCAATACTTTTCACTTCAGGGTGTTACGCACAGCCCCTATCAGTCATCAATTTATATAGTTCAGAGATGCTAAGACAATACCAACAAAATTTTGCTAGCACTCTTTTTGATGATGCTTCTACAATAATGCTCCAGCAGAATCATGGAGTATAGACTATTCAAGAATTAGAAAGACATAGGATCCAGAAAAAGCAGGATTGTAAAAAACAGACCAAGGAGTAACATTCCAGTATTTTAGCTGGTTCCATATGAAAGCAACATACACTTGAAGAACTTAAGAGTGGCATTTCCAGAGCAGGGTGGCAGGGTTGGGGGTGGGGGGTGCAAAATTGGTCAATGATGTAATATATTGAATGCTTATAAAATTGTATCAATTTTTGATAGACCTAATAGTGTATCTGGAAAACATTAGCATAGATACATTAAGTATTAAGAAAAAATTTTAAAGAGAGGCAATTATTAACTCTGTGATAAATTCAACATTTTGACAAAAGAAACTTAATGATAGTATACCAGTTGGCTCTGCCCATATCTTTGCAGTTATACCAATGGAAATACTATTAATTTAATTAAAATTTGTGTGGTGATTATATTATGAAGGGAAGGATATGGTAATTTAAGAAGCTAAATCTTCATTGACCTTCATAGAGAAGTCAGTAAATATTGCCTAAAAATTAGTAAATCTAAAAATAGCAGATTAAGGATCTTAAAATAGAAAAGAACAAAGAAATATCTAAAAGAATTAAAAATGGGTATTTATTGAGGATGACAGGGGTCCACTGTTTTTCATAAACTTTTAGGATTCAGGGCTCTTTAAAACTATTTGCAAATGTCCCTTTCTTAAAACGAAATTAAATTTTAAAAGGAATAATGGCATTTAAAATGTCAAGGAAATAGAATAATTATGGATTGTAGTCAAGTTTTTATATTTTTGTCTCATTATTTTTTAGGGTTCCTGGAATAACTATTGCTACAGATATTATCTGTGGTTTTCCTGGAGAAACAGATGAAGATTTTCAAGAAACAGTGAAACTTGTTGAAGAGTACAAATTTCCAAGCCTCTTTATTAACCAGTTTTACCCAAGACCAGGAACTCCTGCTGCAAAAATGGAACAAGTTCCAGCACAAGTGGTAAGATATTTTTCTTATAAGTTTTTATATTTAGCCAATAGTTATTAAAATGTGTGTGTTGCCTATCTTAACACAATTGGCCAACAGTATAACCCTTAAGTTATAAAAGATAGGGAGTTTTCCAAGTTGGGGTCAGAGTGGGGGACTTTGTGTAAGTAAATGACCTTCGGCTCCTAAAGAATCACCTTTTGTTTTTCTTTTTGGAGAATGAGGTTCATGTGACGCTGGGAAAGAAAATTTTAACTGAAGCTAGTATTTGCCCATGTTTAGAAAATAAATTCTTGGATGTTTCAAAATCAGGCAACATTTAAATATCTAAGCAAAGGAAACCTCATATTTATGCTGCGTTTTAAGAGACCCTTTCATAATTTGTTACATCTAGGGGGTCCCATGGTTTTCCCTTTTTTCCCCATGGTATAGATTTGATGCTTTCTTTAGTTATCTCTGTCTCTCTCTCCCTATCTGTCTATTTCTCTATCTCAGGTGTATATTGCTTTTGCAGTGAATCTCAGTATAATTTTATGCCTACATGTTCATAGCTATATTGCAGTAAGATGACTTAAAATAAATGTGAAAAGTTTGAGACCCAGTAAAGGCAAACTGTTTCCCAGAGAGCCCCAGAAATTAATAGTCTCAAACAAATATTTAGTTTCTAGATTCATTCGCTAAAGATGGAAAAATGTAAATAAGCCTTATAAGGGGTGAGAGCCAAGATGGCAGAGGAGTAAGTGGAAGCTACACTAACCTCCTCCCAGGACCAATCTGGAATTACAACTAAATTGTAGAGAAATCATCCAGAATAACCAACTGAACACTAGCTGGAGAGAAGCCTTATAACCAAGGACAGAGAGAAGAAACCACTTCACCACAGAGTGCCTGGTACGGAGTGTGGAGGAGGTGCTAGAGGGCTGGCTGTACTTCCACAGGTGGCAGCTGAAGATCCAGAGAAATAGTTAGTGGCTGGAGGGTTCCCCTGAGAAGTGTGGAGTCCAAACCCCAAACTTGGCTCCTTAGCCTATAGCATCAAAGCCAGAAAAGGAACCCAGATAACATCCAGCTGTGAAAAACAGTAGGGTTTCTCTCTGACAGGAAGAGACGGCTGGAGACCCAGAGAGCTGAAAGGTCTAATGCACTAAATATTGTTTGCAGCCACTTACCCTGGGCTCCAGCAGCGGGAAGACTCAGTGGACTAGAGAAGCTTGAGGAGAGTCCGGGGGTGGCAGCTCTCGGGAGAGAACTGAAAGCACAGCCACCAAGATTCCTGTGCTGAGTCATTCCCCATACCGCAGGAGCCATCTTGCTCAGGCAGAGCACTCCTCTCCAAGGCATCAGCCTGAGGGGAAGCAATAGCCCTTCCAGCAGGAATTACTCTGCCCTTTTCTGGCATGCTTACGCCTGACTGCTAATTACAGGTTGACTAATTAACAACTGATCAGTTTAACAGCTGATTAATTTGACAACTAAAACAGAAATTACGAAAGAAGCAGCCAGAATGGAAAGACAAAGAAACAGAGCCTAAATGAAAGAACAAGAGAATTCTCCAGAAGAAGAACTAGATGAAAAGGAGGCAAGCAATTTATCAGATAGAGAGTTTAGAGTAATGATTATAAGAATACTTAACAGCATGAAAAAAGACATAGAAACCATAAAAAAGGACCAGTCAAAAATAAAGAATGCAGTATCTGAAATAAATAATACACTGGAAGGAATTAACAGTAGGTTAGATGATGCAGAGGATCGAGTCAGTGATTGGGAAGACAAGGTAGGAAAAATAACCAGGCAGAGCATCAAAAAGAAAAAAGAATTTTAAAAAATGAGGAGAGCTTAAGAAACATTTTGAACGACATGAAATGTAGCAACATCCACATCAAGGGAAAACCAGAGGGAGAGGAGAGCGGGCAAGGGACCGAGAACCTATTTGAAAACTTCCCTAATCCAGGGGAGGATGAATAAGCTTTAAGAGGAAGTGGAATTTTTTACTGAAGATTTGCTACTTTGTTTCTAATAACTAAAAAATAATGTGCCCTGCCATTAATTTTCCTCACATACTTTCATGAATAAATACTAAAAGGAATAACAAAGCTTGTTACTGCTTTTGTTTTTTTTGTTTCTTTTATTGTTGTTCAGTTACAGTTGTCTCCGTTTTTCCCTCATTACTCTCCCCTGTCCTGGCCACCCACCCCCACATTTAATCCTCCCCCACCCCGTTGTCTTTGTCCATGGGTCCTTTATACATGTTCCTTGACTTGACCCTTCCTCTTCTTTCCCCTCTTACCTCCCTCCCCCCTCCCCTCTGGTCAGTGTCAATTTGTTCTTTTTTCAATGTCACTGGTTAACTTTGCTTGCTTGTTTGTTTTCTTGATTAGGGTCCACTTTTAGGTGAGCTCATATGGTATTTTTCTTTTACCACCTGGCTTATTTCACTTAGCATAATACTCTCCAGGTCCATCCATGCTGTCACAAAAGATAGGGGTTCCTTCTTTCTTTCTGCTGCGTAGTATTCCATTGTCTAAATGTACAGTTTTTTGATCCACTCATTTACTGATGGGTACTTCGGTTGTGTCCAGCACTTGGCTATTGTAAATTGTGCTTCTGTGAACATTGGGGTGCATAGGTTCTTTTGAATTGGAGTTTTAGGATTTAGGGAATAATCCCAGGAGTGCAATTGCTGGGTCAAAAGGCCGTTCCATTTTTAGTTTCTTAAGGAAATTCCAAACTGTTTCCCACAGTGGCTACACCAGTCTGCATTCCCACCAACAGTGCACTAGGGTTCTCTTTTCTCCACAACTTCACCAGCACTTGTTGTTTGTTGATTTGGTTATGATGACCATTCTGAGTGGTGTGAAGTGGTATCTCATTGTGGTTTTAATTTACATCTCCCTGATGGCTAGTGATGCTGAGCATCCTTTCATATGTGTGTGGGCCCTCAGCATGTCTTCATTGGAGAAGTGTCCGTTTGGGTCCTTCGCCCATATATTAGTTGGATTGTTTGTCTTCCTGGTGTGGAATCGTGTGAGTTCTTCATGTATTTTGGAGATCGAACCCTTGTCGAGGTATCATTGGCAAACATGTTTTTCCATACAGTTGGTTTCCTTTTAATTTTGCTGATACTCCGTTTAGCCATGCAAAAGGTTTTTAATCTTATGTAGTCGCATTTGTTTATTTGAAAAGAATATCTTTGGGCAATGAGAGTAGCTGTTAAAATGTTCATATTGCTTTATAATGTTAAATTGTGATTGTAAATCCACCTATTTGCTCATCTTATACCTTGGAACCAAGAGTATAAAGATATTATCTTTAAATATATGTCAGCATGAAAAAAATCATAACATGCTTACTTGCAATTTCTAGAATATTTACCCTAAAGATAATGAGGCCACAATAGATACTTCCTGCCTCAACCCTGAGGAGTTGAGCATGTGTGCTCCTGAGAGGGCTGGAAGGACATCCTTTAGGGAGGTAAATGCAGGCAGTCTCACTGAAACTGTCCACAGTAGTTTTCCCTAGGAGGAAGTGGATTTTTGTAGAGGCACTCAAACCAAGGTGACCACTTGGAATAGATGTTGAATCAGGAACATTCTTAAATCACATACAGAAGCTTATTCAATGACACATAATGGCTCTTCTAAATCAGGTTGCCTGTGAGTCCAGGACTCACTTTATTTTAAAAAGCAAAATAGAAATATACCATATAGAAAGAACTTTGTCACTTTCTCTAAATGTTTTTAAAACTTTTTGTTGTTTCTGAGTATGATCCTAAAATTTAACAACTCAGTATTTTAGTGAACAAGTTGCCTTAATGGAAGGAATCCTGACACTTAACCTACCAGATGACATTATTTATACAGTCTCTGATTTTCATATTAAACTTTTATTCTTTAAGGGAGAAGAAAAAGTATTTTCAAGAGTTTTAGGTACCTAGATTGTTAGGTACATTTTATTCTAGATCGATTCCCAAATACACTTATAAGGAAGCCCCCTTTTCGCAAGATCCTTTTTATTTTGACTTCCCTTTTTAGAGGGAATATTTTGGGTATCTTACGCAATTACTTGTGTTTGACCACTCCAGTTGACCTTTATAATCCCTCTTTTATGGATGTGTCACTTTTCTTCTGATTTTCATGTTTTTAGAGTTGTTTTGTTTTGCCTCACCATAGTCTCACTATGTGTAGATTTCAGCAGATCTGTGCAGTCTCTCAGGCGACTGTAGCAACATTGGGGAAGTAAGAGCAGGAGGATAATCCAGAGGGTTGTTGGGTACCTGCTACCTTGTAGGAGTTTTAATATAGGTGGTGTACATTTGACAAATGGAGAATTGAATTTAATAAGCCTGAGGTCTTTGAAACTCTCTTAATCTTTTATTTTCTATCATATGATTTCAAAACCACCTTTCAAACCATATTTAGAAAGTTTAGGGGTTTTTTCCCTAGATCATTGGCTAAAATTTGTTACCTGAATTTTCCAGTATTTTCACCTTTTTATTGTAAATCTGATGAGTTTTGTTTATATAATCAATTTACTTATTTTTTCTGGAATATGAACTAGGAATACTATAACCTAATTGAATTAGTTGTTTATGGGGCTGAAAATGGCAGCAGCGAGACCCACTGTGGTGGAGAGAATAATGGGCCCTCAAAGATGTCCATGTCCTAATCTCAAAACCTGTGAATGTGCCACCTCACACAGTAGAAAGGACTTTTTGGCTGTGACTAAGTTAAATCATTCGCAAGGGAGAGATTATAATGGAGTATCTGGGCGGGCTCAATGTAATCACAAGAGTTCTTAGAAGAGGGACACAAGAGGTTTAAAATTAGAGGGAGGTCATGTGAGGACGGAGGTAGAGATTAAGAACGGGACCATGAGCTAAGCTAAAGAACGCAGACAGCCTCTAGTCTCTGGAAAAGGCCAGGAGCAGTTCTCTCCTAGAGCCCGAAGAAGGAATACTGCCCTACTAACACCTTGCTTGTAGACCATAAAACCTATTTCAGATGTCTGTCCTTCAAAACTGTAAGACAATAAATTTGTGTTTTACGCCACTAAGTCTGTGATAATTTATTACTGCAGCAATAGGAAAATAATATACTAACTGTGGAGTAGTTTGATCTGAGAGCTAAATTAATTGAACTTTCAGCCCTTTAAGAGGGTTTATGGTGCCACTAGATGACACATGTTCATTCCTGGGTCTATGAAAACTTATACCTGATGCAGCCCAACAGGCACAATAATCTTTAGGCCTAATCATAATAATGACATAACAGAAATAACATAAGAATTAACACTTACTTAGCAATCAGTGTATATTAGACATTGTTCTGAGCACTTCATATCTATTACCTAATTTCATTCTCACAATTCTGTGAAGCCAGCATTATAGTCATTTTGCATATGAGGAAATGGGGACTAAGCGTAATGAGTTACCTTGCTTAAGATCACAAAAAGTTCCTGCCTCCCTGTCCACCCATGTCTTCCCATTCTTCTGACACACTCAGTGCTCCTATAGCACCTAATGGCTTATGTTCCCAACCTGCTTTCGTGTTTATCTTCTCTACCTCCAATTTCCTAGAATGATGAGCATGCGAAAAATCCTGAGAATAAAAAGAACATGGAACATTTAATGAGCATAAAATGCATATTTGGGACAGTAAGACGCGTTGCAGTTTTTGTTTGTTTTTTTCTGGGGTGGAGGGCAACCTACAGGTGTAGGTTACGTCAAGAAAGAAGTCAGGAGCTATAGGCAAAGCTTAGACTAAGACACCCTCATAAGTCATGTTAAATAGCTCTAGGCTGGCCTGTGGTATATAGCGAGCTACTGAATAGCAGTGATCGTGTGTTTGCTTTCAAAAGCTCATTCTAGGTGCAGTGGATTGGGAATCAAAGGGTCAGAAAGCCCAAGCAGGGGATCATGCAAGACAAGTTTGGAGACTAACCGGTGGACTTCAGAAATGCAAAGTCTCTATGACTCGTCCCTGAGACCTTCAATAAATAGTCTCCTTTTGGACTTGATTGTTCCGAGTCCTAGTCATCGGTACATGTCAGCAAAGTATATGTTCAATGGAGCATATTTTCTCTACAGAACAGAAGGTCACTTAATTGGCTTTTGATAAACTCTAGACTCACAGGTCAAATATTGGTAGGCCACAGCATTTTATAAGGACCCTTAAACATGCCTAACATTTAGGGCATCGCATCTCGTTTCTGCCTTTCCTCCTGCTGCTGCTGTTGATGCTCTGTTTCCTAATGGTCATGAGATTGCCCCCGGACCGCCCTGGGCCTCTTCCTCTTCAAAGGAGAAGTGCCAGCCCCTCCAGACCGGGACCTGTGGCTCCTCTCTGTCCCTCCTCCCGCACGATTTTATCTCTACCCAAACTGTGTCTACATGGCGGTTACAGAATTGGCTTTTTCCTTGTAGCCTCTTTATCTCTCTTTGTATTTTTGTTTTTCTAAGCACCGTAAGATAAGCTTATCGACTGCGTGTGCATGTGAACCTGTAGAAAACTCTCTGGATTTGGGAACATTGGAAGAAGCTGGGGCTCTGACGGGATCATTCTTTTTTAAAAAATTCTTTTTGAATAGGGCAACTTCCCTTTTGTCCTACTCTCACACTAAAAGACTGAAGGAAAAGGGAATGATAATGTTTGGAGCTTTGAAGAATGTGAAAATAACAGGAATTGTTAAGTCTCAGCTGTGCAGAGGGAGGTTCGCCAATGTTGACAACACCTTGGCCTTGCCAGTACTGTCAAGCCCTCTGGTTGTCTCCCATCTTGAACCTGAAATGTTAGAGAATATAACAAATGTGATTAATTTGGAGTAAACCAGAGTGTCTTGTCACTCTGATGAAAGAAAATAAGTGCTGTTTCTAAGAAGAGAGTGCTCCTGGGGGACGTCAAAAGTGCGCACCGATGTGGGCTGATATGGTACCTCCCATCTGGGAACCTGTACACAGCACCCAGTGACATGCCATGCAGGAGAGAGCTGTCACTGGTGAGACGTCTCTTAGTTCGTATTGCCACAGGTGATCTTTTTTTTTTTTGGAAGGGCGTGCTCCCAAATTCTCTTAGGCTGAAACATTCTTTCAGAGATCCCAGCCCTCACTGAGCCCCCTAATTTCCCATCCTCTGAGTCTGACCTCTTCTCTGCCTGCCGCAGAGCACTGCCTAACTTTTTATGAAGTCCTGACATAACATTGATGAACTGAATTCCTTTGCCACGTAAATCAGCTGTGTGTAGTCAGACCTGTAGGACAAGACCTGTACTAAACATGTGTACCCTGCAACTGCAGGATGGAGCCATGGTTTTGCAGGATTTGTTTCTGTTCAGAATGGTAAAGATAAGAAAAGAAAAAGATTTTTGTTGATACCTAAAGTCCTATTGTGTGATACTTCTGTTAATGATAAGTCATTGAAAGAAAAGTTCCGGGTTGACTGTGCTTTGGGATCATGGTGTCTTAGGAGTCTTCATATTTCAAATGTTCTAAAATAACCCAGTTTTAGGACAGTGAAGAGTCAGATATATTATGAATGCTTTGACGTCAGTGATAGTGCTTCATAGTGAGCCTATAGAAAATCTTATTTTAGGAAAATATGCACTCAACCTGTTTCTTATGGTATTTAATTTTTTGCTTTCCTTTTGGCATTTTTTATCCTGCTGCTTTTTTGAATGTATAATTACCAAAATAGTAGGAAGGTATGTGGTTATAAGTTTTTCTCTCTGGTGATGAATGGTACTAGGGTTGAGAAGTACTGAATGAATTTATATTAAATAAAGAGAATATAAATTCTATCCTTTGGAAAGTCATCTTTACTCTATATCAATCTAATTTTTTTTTTCAGTAATGATTGCATGCCTTTTTTATTTAAGTTTCAGAAAAATTGCAAAGATTTATTTAATTCTTGTATGCCTTTCATATGAACTCGGTTTATTAAAATTGTAATATTGAACTTGAACTCACTTTTATTACATTAATAACAACTTGAGAAGTGAGTAGACTCTTGGAGCAACTTCTAAAGATAAAGAACCTTATAATGATCTATCTTATTTTTTTATCTTCTATTATTTTTCCTATAACTATGGTTCATTAATAACTTCATATTTATCACCTTCCAAGGGACTTACAAGTGTAGTTCCAAGCATTAGAGCTAATGTTAAATGTGTATTTGGGTCAACATAATATATTCAGTAATTCAACATGACACTTCTCTAAACTCTTGCCTCTTGGCACCATGTATGTTTTATAATTAAGGACTAACAAGTCACATATGAGCAGATAAGCATTTAAATGGATAAAAATGTACTCTACTAATTATGTTCTATCTAAAAATCTTAAATCTAAGATGAACGTCCTGATCCTTTATTCTTGCTGCTTATGAGAAAAGTACCTTTATACAGGTGGTATATAAGATTAGAAGTTATAAGGACAGGGCAATGAAGCTTCCATTGTTCAAATGTTCATATGTGCCAGAAAGAAAGATAGTCTGTGTTTTTTCCTGTGCTTTGTCACATGTCATTCTTCCAATGATACTTTTAGGTATCTGCTCTTATTTTCTCACTTTACAGATGAGGTAGCTGAGCCGCAGAGAAGTTGAGCACGTTTGCCCAACGTTACGGGACTGAGTGAAATGTCTGGCACTGAAACTCCATCTTCCTCTCAGCTCCGTGCTGATATAAATAGTAGAATAAAAACTGATCCCAGAAATTCAAAATAATTCTAGAACTTTTTGACCAAAAATCTATTGTTTTCCAAAGTTGTTTTCCTGTTATAGTAGTGATTTTTATTTACAGGTCCTAGAAAATTTTTAAACTTCTTAAAAATGATTTTAAACTTATAAAAAAGTTATAATAATAGTATATCGCCAACATACACTTTATCAATATTCATCAGTTTTTAATATTTTGCTAAATTTGCTTTTTCTCAGGAGTTGATAGACAGACTGACTTACATATAAATATTTTCCCCTGAACAATTTCAGAGTAGATTATAGACATGGAGATTACAGACATTAATATTTGGTGTGTATTTCCTAAGAATGAGTACCTTATATAACTACAATATTGTTTTCAAATTTATAAAATTTAACACTGATACAATACTTTATCTAATCAGCAGTCCTAATCAACATTCCAATTTTGGAAAGAGTCTGAACAGTATCCTTTAAAGCTGTTATTTTTTTGATATAGGACTCAGCGCAAAATCAGGTCTTGTATTTAACGGTTATATCTCTGTATCTAGACAGTTCCTCAGCTTTATCTTTCATGATACATTGACTGTTTTTTAGAATACTGGACAGTTATTTTATGGAATGTCCCTTAATCTGGGCTTCAGTTTTTCTTATGACTTAATTTATGTTATGCGTTTTTTCCCTGTGAAACCGAATAAGTGGTGTTGTGTTCTCAGAACATCATATCTGTAGGCACATGTCCTTTTTCCCCTTGCTGGTGATGCTAATTTTGATCATTTGGTTAAGGCATTGTCTGGTTTCTCCACTTTGTAGATCCATTTTTAGCATATTTTTTAATCCCAAGTATTAAATTGGATCATACAGGAAAGAAAAAGGCCATGAAAACCCCAAAATCGTAGTGGTTTAGTTCACACTTTTGGTTTTATGATGGCTTGAACTGTCAAAATTACGTAGTCCAAAAGATTTTCCATTTCTTTGTTTTAATCTATTCTAAATCTTTGAGCTATTTTTAACAATTTTTAGTTCTTAGACTTTATTTTTATAAAGAAGACACTTTAAATTGAGTGCAGTGACAAGGGAAACTAAAGTTGGAAAGGCAGAAATTTATTTCACTGAAATGCCTGTATATTTACACAGCAGGTAGTATGTGTAGAAGTTTCATCTTCAAAAATTGTGCAGATCAAAAACTTGTGTTAGGTCAAGAGGAGTTAGAGAAACTCATGGATGAAATATCTTTAATTTTTAAGGGGAATTCATAGGTTATGAATGAAATATTTCTCATAAAATACCATCATACTCACCAACTCTCTCTGAATGTTATGCAGTATCAAGGCATACTGTTGGAGTAAAAAACACTTTACATGTGTGCTGTATTCCTGTACTGCCTCCCCTCTTAACCTTTATTATCTGGGAAAACCACAAAGTAGCCTCTCAAACTGCTTCTGTGAGCTTTGAACTTGCTATTTTAGGACAAACAAATATAAAAACTATGGAGGAAGAATTCTACGTGTAAATGCCATCAGGCACAACAACATGACAGACACAACAACATGACAGATATCACTGGGGCCGTTACACAGTTACAAAGCAGCCGTGGATGGATCTCTTCCCAGCCGGCTTGAAGTTGCGTCATGGCAGGAGGCCTCGGGAGCCTCAGGGCGCCGAGCCGTGGCCCTCCACATCCCCCATGCCGACTTAATGGGGATCGGTCAGGTGTTACTAAAGTCAGAATCAGTGTGTTTTTCTTCAGCGTTTAAGAAGTTCATCCAAATAGATGATTTGTCAGGGAGCTGAAACGCCATCCCATTGAGGAACTTAAAGGCTACCGTGATCTTCTGTCAGCAGCCAGAGCGATAAGAGGCCAGGCTGGAAGCTGCAAGGAAACTCTGCTGGCCCTTCTCAGCTGTGTGCCATCACCACAGTGGTCCCAGTGCCCGTGACGACCAGGAACACAGCTTTGGGGAGTCACTTAAGTTCTTGATCATTTTGGTGCTGCTTTGTTAAAAATCATAGTTAAAACTAAAGTTAGGATAACATTAATTAATTTACCTAGTATCAGATAAGTCTCTCTGTGCAAGACCTCAACTGGGTGCTACATCGTGTGTCGAGAGGACTCCTAGGTGTTCCTTCCTCTCAGAGAGCATATAGCCCTGAAAGGGAGAAAAAGATGACATAAGTGGTGCTAAATACAAGGCAGTGTATTGTATGTTGAATGTGTGTCGAATGCTTTAAGAGTGACAGAGTACTGTCAGAACTTAGAGGTTCATGAATGAGATGTTCAAGGTCACTGTCCAAAAAAGGAACTTTAAAAAAAATTTTTTTATTTATTGAGAGAGACACATACACATCCCTTTGTTGTTCCACTTACTTATGCATTCATTGGTTGATTCTTGTATGTGTCCTGACTGGGGATTGAACACACAACCGTTAGCTTTTTACTACATGAAAAACATTAGGAGTGAAGTTTAATTTGTTTCTACAAAAAGTTAAGAAGTTTAGTTCTTTTGAAATTCAGGGTATGTAGTGAATAATGAGAAAGACCTTTACCCAGTGGTTTGAGGCCAGTCATGAGAATTTTGACTCTGCAATTACATTGGGACTCACACCTCCTTAGATAATGATCATAGGCTGAGCCCTCAGAAGTATGTTATCTGTACTCTGTAGGCAACTTCGACTGTTTTGATGTTTTTCAGCAGAAGAGGGTCACAATTTTAGTAGTAGCTTAGGAAGACGAAATTAAGAACAATATGCAGGATGCATCAAAGTAGAGACAGGCTACAGGCAGGAACTGAGGGGAAGAATAGTGTGGCCATGAGGTCAAGAGGTTTAAACGTTGTTGGCAAATATGAGAATATGCAGAAAAGAATGAATGAGAGACGCTTTGAAGGAACACTCCTGTGACTTGTAAACTGGGTGGTGCTGATAGCTTCCACCTTGTGTTGCACTCGCCGTGTACCAGGCACCCTTCTGGTGCTTTACGTGGACCGATTCATTTGCCCTTCACAATGGCCCTAGATAATGACTGAAGTGTCTGAGGCACAAGACTATGAGTAACTTGCTCAAAGTCACACAGCCAGGGGTGGCGTTAGGATCTAAAACCAAGCATCCTGTCTCTAATACCCTGATTCCTAGCCACTCTATCTGTAGTAAACTATAATGGCAAGGGGGAAAGAAAAGCAGGGCCTAAAATAAAGCTCTAAGAGGCTTAATTAACATACAGAATCCTCAATTTCTATTTTAAATGTATAGAACTTTAGAGCCAAAATTTTACTCATTCAAAGGCAAAATGCTCTAACCAGCATGGCAGCTTTAAAGATGTAGAAATCTGTGCTCACTGAGGCTTGGAAAGGTAGTAATGTACCCAGTGCTTCACCCACGGTTGAGCTAAAATTGGGGGGCAGACAGAAGCGCAGGCAAATACCACCAGCACTGCTCGGGCCACCCGAGGGGCATCCGTGAGTGGCCAGGGCAGGCTTTGGCAGTGAGGCTGTCTCTAGCCTGCTCCCAGACATCCCACTTCACTTTCCCAACAGGCCCCACGTTTTCTTCCATTTCAAGACCAGCTACAAATGAGACCTAGGGTCTAAACTCTTTTTGTTGTGCTCAAACTCCTTTTTCACTTTGATTTTTTTTTTTTGCTAATTTCTATTGAAAACAGGAGAAAAATAGAATGAAAACGGAGGAAATTTACAAAATTTAAAAATATCAGAGTTGCTCATCTTTAATTCTTATCTGTCTTGCCAGACCCAGATGTCATAGTCCTGAAAAAAACAGTTTTCAGGAAATACGTGTCGGGCCTTGATCGGGATGGTATTCTGAACTTCCGTGGCCTACTGCCTCTCTTGCTTATTAGTTATGGTGTTCCTTAACTTGACGCTGTCTGTGTATCCTTCCATAGGCCTCATGAATGCTTTCCTTTCGACACCTAGGCCTCAGAAAACAATAGCATAGACTACATGAAACTGTAGGCACATTATGTGCCTGTCACTCTTGATCCCAAATATCCATGCACATACAATGAAGCGGGGAACACTTTTTTATTAGAAGTCTTCTAAGGGAGATGGATGACATGTGGGTTGTAACTAAAAGTTTGAGTGGCTACCCGAAGTGGGGCTTCAGGCTTCCGAAGGATGTGCTTGTAACTGTGTGTTAAAGAGGGAGAACCTAGTTCACCTCAAGTCTTTTGATTGACATAGTGAGGGAACAAGCCAGGACTGTTACTATCTCCTGCTCCCTCCTGTAGAGTGCTCAGCTGGTCCTCTCAGACGTCACATATTTAAAGAATATTGGCTCTCATGGATGCCAGATGAGTAGTTCAAAAGAGACCTTCATCTATCCCTAATCTAGGTCAATGGTTCTTTACATTTTTTTTTGAGAATCTGATTTTATATAGGTATGAAATATTTATGACATGCATATATATTCACTTTTCTCAGCCAAAAAAAAAAATTGCCCCAAAATGTGAATATGTTTTGGGAGTACATAGATATCCTAAAGCTACCCATGACCCTGAAAAGGACCATCATTCATAGCGATGTGTGTCACCTGACTGGCTTTCTGTCCACAGTAGAACAGCCACTTGAGGACATTTCCTTGTAGGTGGAGGACACCAACAATAAATGCATGTGTGATGAAATGAAAGATTAAATATAGGCTGACCATATAATTGCTGAAGAAGCTAGAGAAAGACACTAACTTTGAGAAATTGGCTTATTCATGATAACTTGACTATCTGGTTAGTAAATATACTTCATAAAAACCTAAGAGAAAAAAACAGGTCCAAAACAAAGATAGTACTTCCAGAATCTGTGCTCACAGAGACCTGGGACAGAATGAAAAGGAGACCACTACAAGATTGGTGCAATATGACATGAAACTGAAAAAGAACATAAAAGTAGTTTATAAATGGTACTTAAATACACTTGAAAGAACTGCATTTAAAGCTTAAATAATTGACTGGATTTTTTTATTGTTTGGGGTTTCGGGGTGTGTAAGTTCTATCAGAATGTAGTCATTATTTATAATGAAAAAAGTGCAGCCTGATCCCAAAGCACCAGCTTAAAAGGAGCATAACTTGTTTAAAAGTTAGGAACTATAGTTATTACTCCTAATTTCTCTCATTAACACTTAGCTCTACGACACTGCTTTTGTCTTGGGAATGCAACCGTGTTACTCAGAGTCTCGAAAGTTAATATGATGTAAGGAGTGTGAAACGATGCCTTCCACATTGTCATCTGTGGATATGGCATCACACGCTATGCATTCTGACAGTATATTGTGTTGCTGGAGCATTTCATTTTCTTGATTTTTAAAATAATAAAAACAAAAAGGAATAATCAGCATTCTCTATAAGGTCAGTAAGTGCTAAAATGAATGTTCCAAAATTTCCAGGCCTTGAAGAGAGCCTTGAGGGAACTAAAAACTACGCAGGAGTTTCTTAACCTGGCCTGGCCCACCCATAGACTTCCAGGGCTCTGGAAGCGAACTGAGGCTGTGTGGAACAGTTTCAGAGTCTATACAGACTTTTTTCTGGGGGGAGGGACTTGTTGGTTTTCATCAGATTCTCAAAGGTATTCTTATCCCACAAAAGGCTGTAGACCAATTATATGATGTTTCAATTAAAGAAAACAAAGAAAATAGCTTTTTAAAAATAACCCATAAAAAACAAAATTCAGCCGAGTAGATTTTGAAGATCTTATTGGCTTTATTCAATGATTCATCAATGAGGCAGCACCCAATATAGCATCTAGAAAGGAGCTCTGAGGAGCTGTAAAAAGTGGAAGACTTTTGTTAGAAGAATGGAGCAGTAACAAGGAAGTTGTACTGGGCAAAAAAGTGGGTGGTTATTTATTGCAGGTTAGTTTCCGTTAGGGATGCCGATCAGGCAGATGAACTAGCTAGTGCTGGTCAGGTGATCCCTGATTGACTGGTTTAAGATTCCATTTCTGGGAGAACCAAAAGTGTAATTAAGTTAAATCTTAGTTCACTGATGTAGGGTTTAGCTGAAGCAACTCCACTTTGGGCCTGTTTTTTGTTTGTTTGTTTGTTTGTTTTTAACAGTTGTTTGATTATCAAAATCATCTATGCTTAGTAATCTTTCAATTTTTAAGAGCTGGGAAGTGAACAATTTGGAAACTTAAATAAAAATAAAATTTAAGAGGAAATTTCTACTTTATGGTTATTAGAAAAAATAACATAAAATTCCCATGTCTTAAAAACTGCTTTCAGGCCTGGGATAAGGGTAAGAGTGATAGCTGTGCGTCAGAGCTCGAGAGCAGCCACACTAAATCAGAGCAGGCTAGAGAGCTGCAGAAGAGACGGCTTCAAGAAGACAAAAAGAAGAAATGCTAAGTGTAAATGAAACTTCCTGAACAATGATTTAGATAAGTAAAAAAGAATTTGAGATTGAATTAGTGATAAAAGCATATTCGATTCAGCAAATGAAGAAAATGACTTTTTAGAAGCCCTGTTTAGGAAAGGATATATAATCATAATTATTCCGTAGCTGAATTCAGAATAGCATGGCTGTGCCACAGTTACATTGGGAAGTGAAGGCAGGAGACACCCACATGCATGGGGCAGGCATGGGAGGGAGTAGAACAAACCTCATCTTCCGTAGTGGGAAATGACTAGATGGTGTCTAACCCTGAAATATTAGGAGAGGCTATAAAGTCATGTTACTTAGCAATATGGTTATACAAATACCAAAAGAATAAACTTACAGGAGTTGAAGGCAGTTACTTCTAAGGAAGCAGAAACGGAAAAGGAAACTGGGATACTGTTGAGCTAGTTGACTCTTTTAGATTATATGCGTGTATAACTGATTTCAGAAAACAACTGGAAAAATAAGCAAAAGCCTCGGGGTTTAGGATTAACTGAATTGCCAGAACCAAACAACATATCCCGAAAAAGACTACACCAGGGGAAACTCTGCAGCCGGGACGCACGTTTCGGTGCACACGAACATAATGACTCATATTCACAGAAGATGCTGTCATGAAAAAGAAGAAAGTAAAAAGAATATATGGTATTTTTCTACAATGAATAGATTGATAAAGAACTTCCAGCATTGCTCAGAAATAAAAAATAAAATAAAGTAAAGAACTGTATAGTCAATTGATCTTGGTGGTAAAGGCAACCAGTAGATCCAGTTAGCAGGCGAAGGGGCGGGGGTTACAGTGGACCCCTGAGCAAGGCGGAAGTTAGGGGCCTCGACCCCACTGCAGCCAAAGACACATGTGTAGCACTCCCTTTGGCAGACCGCACGCTAAAATTGGAACAATACAGAAAAGATAGCGTAGCCCTGCACAAGGATGACATGCAAATTCATGAAGTATTCCACATTTTTCAGTCACAGAGTAGTCATGGGGATGTAAAGTACAGCATAGGGAATATAGTTAATAATAGAGTAATGACTGTGTTGGGTACCAAGTGGGTACTAGACTTATTGAGGGAATCACTCTATAAATTATGTAAATGTCTAACCACTATGCTGCACACCTGAAACTAATATAATATTGAACATCGACTATAAGAGAAAAATAAATAAAAAAGAAAATATGTGTATTATTTGACTCCCCCCAAATTTAACTATGAATAGCTTACTGTTGACCAAAAGCCTAACAGATAACATAAATAATCAATTAACACATATTTTGTGTATCATATGTGTTACATAATCTTACAATAAGGTAAACTAGAGAAAAGAAAATGGTATTATGAAAATCATAAGGAAGAAAAATAAATTTACAGTGTTTATTGAAAAAAATTCCCTAAGTTACTCCATGCAGTTGAATCTGATGTTGTTCGAGGGTCAACTGTAATTGCTAATAAAATATATAGTGCGGACATTCAGTAAATCTTTGAGTGAATGGGTGAATGCTTATCATTAAACTATAATTATGAGCACTTTATATTTAAAAATATAAAGCTCTGTATAACTAAAAAAATGTTTGGACACTTTTTTGATTCAAGTTACTTAAAGCATAATTCCTATATATTTTTTTTATTTTTATAAGGTTTTATTTATTTATTTTTAGAGAGAGGAAGAAGGGAGGGAGAAAGAGAGGTAGAGAAACATCAACATGAGAAACATCGATCAGTTGCCTCTCCTACTCGCCCTGACAGGGGATCCAACACACAACCCAGGCATGTGCCCTGACCTGGAATCAAACTGGTAACCTTTCATTTTGCCAGATAATGCCCAACCTACTGGGCCACACTGGTCAGGGCAAGCATAATTCCACCAGAATGATCACAGCCAGGCAGTTTATTCAGCTTCTAAGACACTTGTCATTTTGCATGCATGTTAAACCTATAAGGCCTTTTTGAAATACCTTAGGATCCTCTCCCACAGAAATACAGAAAGCATACAATGTACACAATAAGTGGATGGAAGGGTTGTTCACTGTTTAGCTCTTCATTGCTGAAGAGGAAAGGAAAGGAAAGAGGCAGGAGATGAGAGATTGAACAGGCATATGAGGGCGGTCCCGGGGCTGATGCACAGGCCTGCTCTAATCCCTGAGGTTAGGCTTCCGTGGTGGGCAGAGGCCCCCGTAAGGATGGAGAGCCTGGCTGATGGGACAGCAGTACTTAGCCCCCAAGGGGGTCTGTGGTGGTAGACTTAATGGAAGCATCACGTTCTGCCTTTTTTCTCGTTACTTAAATGGGTGAGGCCTATACTCTTGGGGCATTTTTTTCTCTCTTGTGTGAACATGGGTTAATTTCTCTGAAAACTCTTCTGTAACATGAATTATATGTAAGTAGAGTTGTTGGAGGTGTTGGCATAGGCACAGGGGAAAACTCGGCTACTTCATGTTGCTCCTGCGTGGCCCTCTGTCTGGTGTCCCGGGCCCTCAGCCAGCCCCTCCCCTCACCCCCCCCCCACCCCTCACACATGCATTTCTGTTCCCCTCTTGCCAGTGGCCACAAAGATTGCTAGGCTTAGAGCCAGCCTCAGAAATTTTCATCCCCTGACTATCTGTGTAGTAAACTTGCTCTACAACATAAAAAAGAATCGACCGATTTCTGAAGTGACACGAGGACGAGCAAGTGGAGAAGATTGAGCTGTATATTAAATTGTCTTCTGGTTATCAAATAAAGACTCCTTTATCATAAAAGCCAAAGATAAAAAAGAAAATGTGTATGTTTAATATATGGAACAAAAATAAGTCTATTTTTGACATAGCACTTGAGGAGAAGATAGGTCAAAAAGTCCAGCCACCCCTGAAATGAATTTTAGACTCTTAATATTGGTGTGATGGGACAGAGAACGATATCAGTGATGGTTGCATTGCTGATAGAAATGATTTTTTACAGTAGGTGCTAAATTAGATGTAGAAAGTAGGAGAGTTATCAAGCCTACATTGTCATGTCTGACCTTCCAGGTCCCAGTCGAGGAGTCATAATAAAAACGAGTTGTGGGCTTATCTAGAGACACAGCAATAACTGGCACAGAGCAATTTTCAAGCTTTTTCTCCAAATGGGGTGACACCAGGGCTTATTCGGGGCCATGAAGGAGATGCATTGGTTTTGATCAGTTTTTAGAACTCTATAGTAGCTTATCTGTGGGTCAGAGAAATTTAGTTTTCTCCGTTCTTTGTTCATCATTTCTCCCCTTAGGGGCTGTGCAGATTAGCCTCTGGAAGCTGGTATGAGGCTCGGAGCGTTAACAGAGTTCGTGCCGTTCCAGATCGCACAACCCTATATTTCTCAGTGTCGAGCTCCCAAGTTCACCCTCACTGAATTTTAGATTCTGTAAAGGCGCATTACCATCTCTTTATATATAAAAGGAAGGGAAATATTTCATAGCAATATAGAAATATGTGTAATTCCAGGGTGCTAATTAGAAAAATCCACACTGCATTTATTTTATCCACTTGCAAAATATTGCTCATAGTTACACCTCTAATATGACTTCCTACGTTTGATTTTTGTTTAATTGTACAGTGTCTTACTAAAATAATTATCAGACCTGATTCTTAAGCAAGTAGGAAAAAGGTAAATAAAACCACTTGTTTCCAGCCTCTCCCTGATTTCAAACAATTTATAAAATAATAAGATGTTGAAGACAGAAATAAAAACTGTAGTACCTAGAGAGAAGAAAATTTGTTACCCCGCACTGTTTGCTGGTTGTGATGATGGGACAGACTTAAAGAGTTTTAACACAGTAACTGCTAACCCTTTAAATATATCACTGAGAGAATAGTTATCTTGTCATATGTTAAAGGAATGTTTTAAGTTTTAGCGATGACAGTGAAACCTTTTCACGAATGGATAATATTTATGCCTATGATTCGGTCTAGATATATACATTGCAATTGTGGGAAAGAAAATGTAACAGGAATTAGATTAAGACCCTTTTTTTTTCCCTATGTCAAACTGCTTAGCTTCAAAGTAACTAAAGGGAGGAGAACCTTCGTAGGGACATGTTTATCCTTGTGCCATCAGATGTTTAGAATGTTACAAAATCTAGTATCTAATATGTGGACAATGAATCAGGAGTCTGACTATAGTCTGAACTGCTGCTGGCTGTTGTCTTTACTTAATTATTTTTAAGGTAAGATAACAGCCATGTTACATAGCTGTTGATTTTCTCCTTTCCTAATATTCTTCCATCCAGCAGAAGATACTGGAAGATGTCATTCCGCTATCCTGTATACAATTTGTCAGAGAAAGGAGCAAGCTTTATGAGAGAGCAGACATGTTTTTTAAAAATGTGCATAAAATATAAATTAACTCAAAAGCAGAATCCCAGGGGAAACAAGTTTCAAATTCTGGAGTTTTTATAATTATGATTTTGAAGCACCATTTATAGTTATAAAAATAACGTCAACATAAATTTGTATTTGATTTAGTTATCTGTGTTAGAATCATTCCTTGGCACAGCCACTTGGTGATCAGTATTAATACCAAAGGTTATTACCCAAATTTTTAAGAACTCATTCAGCATTACATTTAAGTCCTTACGGTGTGCTGGCTGCTGGTTAAGTACAGGGTAAGGCAAAAGTAGGTATACAGTTATTTGTATGGAAAATAATGCAATAATTAATAAATAATAATATAAGAATAAACTGTATTTTGCATACTTACAATTGTAAACCTACTTTTGCCCCACCCAGGCTAGTAATTGTTTATTCTCTCCACCGGATTGGAAGGTCCGTTGAGCTCAGTGGCCTGCTTTCCATCTCACCAGGGCTTGGTATGGCTCCTTAGCATGATGGGCATGCAGTAAGTGGGTCAAATGAGTAAATGTGCCATTCAGTTAATATCTCACTTAGTTTTAGAGCTCACAGAATGGATTTTAGATATAGAGGGAGAGAATAGAGACAGTAAAAAACTGGATGAAACTCTCTTATGAGGCATTAGAGCACCAGTTGACTAATCAAAGAGGAATGACCAAGGAATGCTGAGACGGCCTCAGTGCGCAGATGGTGTCTAAATTGCTCAGGGCAAGTGATTGGATTGATATGGGGGGCGGGGGGGCAAGGGCCCATAGAGGGGATGAAGGACCAAGAAATAGGGAAACGGAGGTTACTGAAGTTGAAGTGTTTTGTCACAAATTGAAGCCTGGAGAGAACGGTGACCTGGATGGATAGTTTGAGGGACTAGAAGGCTCAGTGAAGATAAAACCAAAATGCTGTGGGACCAAAGGGTTGGCAGTGTTTCTTGAAAAACTCTCATTTGCAAGGCACTCTAATAAAGTGTTGTTAGGGGAAGAGGCGCCACCTAGATGACCAAGTCGTGGCTTCCGCCCTCAAAGAGGTGTTGGCGCACAGTGAAAGTGCTAGAGATCTCCGTAAACACTTAGTGAAAAAGGTTCTTTCTGTTTGCGGGGGATCCAGCATGAAAGAGGTGATCTTCAAACCAAGCTTTTCAGAATGAATTTAACACATGAAGATGGGAAGGAAGGTATTCCAGGCAAAGGGGATAGCATTAGTAAGACGAGGACTCAAGAAAACATGGGATCTGTCAGGAATGAGACATTGCCTTTAGTGTTAGTGGGGAAATGTGACCAAGCCCTAATACAGTCCCTGAAACTTGATTCCCAGGGCATTAAAGGAGCCCTTGGAGGTTTTTAAAGAGGAAAGTTACACGGGATGACCATGCTCTAGAAAACCTACTATGACCTCAGTGCAGAGGTGAGTTAACCAGTGCTTCTACACCCTGGCTTCAATTTAGCATCACCCGCAAAGAATGGAAAAATTTCAAATCCCAGGTTGCAGCCCAGATCAGCTAAATCAGAATCTATGGCAGTGGAACCCAGACACCTGTATTATTAAAATCCCCAGGTGACTCCAATGTGTAGCCAGAGTTGCACACCAATGATTTAGAGCAGCGGTTGGAAAACTTGCTATGAAGAGCCAGATAGTCAATATTTTGGGCTTTTATATGATTTCTCTTGCAATCATTCAGCTCTGCCATTGTAGCACAAAAGCAGTCGCAGATAACACGTGAAGGAATGAGCATGGCTGTATTCCAATAAACTTTACAGAAATTTGACTTTATTATAATTTTCACGTGAAACCAGTAAGTCTTGTTCTTTTGTTTTGTTTTGTTTTGGTTTTTCCCAGCCATTTTAAAATGCAAAAACCAATCACAGACTACACACAAAAAATAGGTGGCCAGCTGTATTTGGCCCATAGATCATTTTTGCTAGTTCTTGGTTCAGAGGGTGAAAATTGAACCCAGGTAGTTCAGAAAAAAGAAATATTACCACAATAATCCAGATAAGAAATAGTACTAACTCTCTTTTGTGTTCCATTATAAGGACAGAGTGAAAATAAGTGATATTGAGTTGATATTTATAGCAACTCATGTTCTTGTGTGCGACTGCTGAGCTCCCAGTGGTTGTCACACAAGGGAACTTGGAATGAAGCAACGTGCTGCATGTAGTCCTCAGTACTTCGGACTTTGTCTTTTTACTTTGCAGGGATTTGTTTTATGTTGAAAGGTTGTTTCTTTTCTAACTGCTTATAATGCTACTCATTTTAGCAACATTTGTTGCTACATAGTTAAGTCTCCTTCCTTTCTTCTGTACCAGCTTTGCCTTTGTTGCCAGAGAATGACCTTTCCTTGCAAACAAATGTTCTTTTTAGAAAATAGGTGAGTTTGATATAGGAAGATATGGCTACTTACATTTTACTTTATCAGCTATCACTGAATTAATGCAGAATTTCCTATTTGCATTTTCTTCCCGCATTTGTTGCCTAGTTAAGGACCTGCCAGAGTAAATGGTGCCATGCTTCTCCACCACCCCTACTGTGAAAATGAGAGGCTGATTGTTACACCTTCCATTCCGATTCCGCTAAGGTTATTTTAAAAACCATAAAGCTGCAAAGAAGTGTTTCTCACTGATATCTACTGCGTTTCAGAATCGGTGGTACATTTCCACCTGTGCCTGGTTGTTTTATTTGAATGCCATTGCAGTTGGATGACCAAATTCACTGTGTCTTCTAACTTCCACTGTTAGAATTTTGCTGTCGTAATGTCCTCTAAGAAATGCTTACACTGTCCGCCCCGCCTTCCCCGCCACCCGCTGAGATTTGAGAAACTGAAGAACCTGGTAACTCTCCCTGAATTTGCTGTAACTGGAGGGAGAGAAGGAAATTGAACACCCCGTTCAGAGTCAGCAGCATTTATAGTCATCTCTATTATCTTGCAGATCTCACTAGAAAGGACGGGATGAAAAAATGTGTAGAATTAGAGCAGACTTGTAAAATTTTCTCTACCATCCTCAGTTCTTTCTCATAGAACACGAAAGCGTATATATATATGTGCCTTATAAAGCAAAAGCAGATGAGATTTTGGAGAGTTTGTCTGTTTTTCCAAGTATTTTTGGTTATTTGATCACCAAACATATTTCACATCATTGATTTTTTAAAATCGATTTCTAAATTTTTATGTTTGTTTAAATTCCAAAGTCCTGTTTTTCCTTCTCGGTGATCTTGAATGATTATCACCTTAGGGACACAATCCAAATATATACAATATAAAAGTAAGATTGTGATTGAGTGCTGATAACGTCAAGTGCTTTTAATTAAGCTCCTGATGATTTATACATTGATAACAAAATAAAGGTTTAGGCTTATTAAATTAGCTTTCCATTTATTTTTCAGAAGCACTCACCAAGTCTGGAACTAAATACATAACGACAGCCTGTTCCCTTCAGCCCAAGCCTCCGTGTGCCCCAGAGGGATTCCTGCAGAGAGTTCATTTTTCCGTAAAGGAAGAGGTTAGGAAATAAGGCAAAGCTTCAAACATAATGTGAAGATTAAGAAAGAAAATGCCTGATAGAATTCAGAATGGCAAGAGCTGAAAGACAGTAGAGTATCCATCTAGGAGAATAAAGGTTATCAGTTGGAAGAGAACTTTGGAATCATCTTGGCTAATAGTTCTCAACTTTAGCCACACATTGAAAACCCCAAGAGCTTTTAAATAATAGACTTGCCTAAATCCCATCACGCCAATTAAATCAGTGCCACCGGGGACTAGGACTGGCGCACTGGTATCGTAAGGACTCCCTAATGATTCTAACCTGCAACCGGAGCTGAAACTACGGGCCTAATCCAGCTTCCACGTTTTACATGTGAAATCCAGAGCAAGATGCCTGACCACAGGCCAGAGAATTATCATTTGCGTGGATTTTAATGTCAGCCTTCTCCTCCCTCTTTCTTAGCTCCCTCGTTCTTCTACTCTCTGTGTGATCACATCCCTTCTCCTGCTTTAAATTATATCAGTGGGTTCATGACCCCCAAATCTATGGTCCGCATCTCTCAGCGAGGGCCACACCCTTCTATCTAACTTCCTTCTCGGTACCTCTCCAAATGTCTCACAGTCAGCCACCGAAACTCATTATATTCAAAACTGAAGCTCCTGACTCACCCCCCAATCCTCGAATCTGACTTTTTTAAAATTTTATTCTTAGATTCCTTCCATCAGCACACGGTATTTCACTCTCCTTGGCTGTCTCAACCAGGGATTTTGGAGTCTTCATCCGCTCTTCCCTCTCTTGTACTCCTGTCCAGTCAGCCACCAACTGCTGTTCATCCTGCCTCCTAGCTGTTTCTCCAGTCCATCCGCCCTACCCTCCTTGCCCGTAGCCTAATTTGGTGTGTTGTTGTTTTTCCTCAACCATTGGAATTCTCTCACACCATCTTTGGCCTCCAGCCCAGCTTCCATGCTCTGTCCCTAACACCACTAGGAAGTTCTTTCTGAAGCAGAAATTTGATCATTTTGAAGAAACTGTCACTTATTTTGCACCATGTGCTCTAATCATTTAGCCATTTCTTTGATTCAACAAAACCACCTCCTTTTCGTTCTATCTCCGTACACCTATCCCCAAGCTACTTTCTTACCGTTCATATAAGTGGCATAATCTATCCAGACTCAGTTCTTTTATTTCAGCTTCTATCAAAAACCAGACTCTCCAGTAAACTATCATATTTTCCATCTTCAACCACATGCTGTCCCGTTCTAGACTGAGCTTAATAGGGCCAGCATCGCCTATAAAGACGGGAACCTACCCCAGTGGGGAGCATAATAAAAGCCCCCACGAAGAAACTCAGGCCTGCCTGATCATCAGGCCACATCCTTAGTACTTGCCTCGCTTACCTCTTAAGATTTTCTGGCTACTTCATTTCTTATCCCGACTTCAGCGTCTCTTGTTGCTTTTTGCTAAGTTCTGTCCTCACAGTGAGTCTCTCAGCTCCTAACTGGTTCTTCACCAAGGACCCCTTTTTGTTTTTATGCTGCATCTCTTGGCTGTTTCATCCCATTTGCTGCCGGGTGTGGTTCTCTGACTTCCCTTCTGCATGCCTATCCCTGGCATGTAGTAACTGACCAGTCCTTGATCTTTAGACTATACTGCCTGGGATTTTGGGATTTGTTTAGAGCCTAACTCTCCTAGTCCCCACTACACTATCAGTACCTTGTTGTTTCAAGTGTATCTGCATGATACAAAGGTCAGCTATTCAGAACTGTCCAGTTAGTAAGTAATCTTCCTTCCTTATCTTTTCACTCTTACTTTCCTGCTGCTTTTTACCATTTGAGTGGTTAACCACTTCTTATTCTCTTTCAGAAAGGGAACGGGAAAAGATAAGGGCATACGTGTGTTGAAACTTTCCTTTCTTAGCCTATCAATTATACTTAAAAAAAACAAACTTGCCCTAGGGTTGCAATATACATTTATGACTAATCTGTTTTAAAAAAATCCACTTTCACACAATACAATACTGCTTCACAGACAGCGTACCTTATAATAACAAAATAATCCTAATTCCTCCCTCTCATCCCTGTATCATTGCTGCCATTCATTTCATATATGGATAAGCGCACATAATGGAATACATTGTTGCTGTTGTTTCTTGAATAAACTGGCATCTGTTAGGTCAGTTAAGAACAAGAATAATAAAAGTTTTTATTTTCCCCATACTTATTCCTTCCTCAACGTTGTTCTTTTCTTCATGTAGATCTGAATTTCAGACCTGCATTTTCATTCTCTCTAAAGAATTCCTTTTAACATATCTTGCAAGGGAAATCTACTGACAATAAATTCCCTCAGTTTTTCTTTGAGAAAGTGTTTATTTCTCCTTCACTTTTGAAGGATAATTTCATAGGATACAGAATTGTAGGTTGGTATTTTTTTTCTCTCTCAGTTCCTAAATATTGTATTCCATTCTCTCTTTCTTTACATGGTTTCTGAGGAGAAACTGGATGTAATTCTTACCTTTGTTCCTCTGTGGCTAAGTACTCCCCCTGCCCCCGCTTCTTTCAGGATTTTCTCTTTGATTTACTGTAATTTGAAACTAATATGCCAAAGTTTTCTTGGCATTTTTCATGCGTGGTGTCCTCCAGGCTTCCTGGATCTGTGGTTTGGTGTCTGACATTAATTTGGAGAAATTTTTCAGTCATTAATTATCGTTTCCAATATTCTACTTCTCCCTTTATTCTCCTTCTGGTGTTCCCACTCTGCATATGTTACACTGTGTGTCCTTGTCCCACAGTCCTTGGATATTCTGTCAATTTCAGTCTTTTTTCTCATTGCCTTTTGGCTTTCAAGGATTCCGTTGAGGTATCCTTTAACGCCATGTCCAGGTTACTAATGAGCCCAGGAAGGCATTCCTCACTTCTGTCAGTGTCTGTGAGCTCTGACATGTCCTTTTGGTTTTTCGTTGGGATTTTCATCTCTGCGCTTACATTGCCCATGTCGTCTATTTCATCCATTAGAGTCCTTAGCGCCTTATTCATAATCCTTTTAAGTTTCCAGTCAGGTAATTCCAGCATCTCTTCCATGTCTTGTTCTGATACTTGCTCTGTGTCTTCAAACTGTGTTTTTGCCTTTTGGCATGCCTCATAAAAATTTTTTTTGATAGCTGGACATGATGTACTGGTTAAAAGGATCTGCTACACTCATGAATTGGCCTTTAGTAACATGGTGGTGAGGTGTGAGGGGAGAAGAAGCCTTCTATATTTCTTTGATTAGATCTCAATCGTTCAGTGAACCTGTGCCTCTGGACTGTGAACTGAACAAGTGTTTCTTAGATTTTTTTTTTTCCCCTCTGCCTTAGATGGGACTGGAGGGCTAGGTGGGCTGGAAGTCTAGAAGTTTACCAAATTTACATACTATCTCATCTTTTAAACCAAACTGTAACCCATATAATTTCAGGACTTGGCATATATTTACTTTTTAATAAGCTCCCAACTTTGTGGCCTTACCTTTGGGATTAATGGTAAAGGTGACTTGAAGGCAGGCACCTCATACACTTCTGGGAGAGATGTTTGCCGTACTCACTGTACTTTGGCCACCCTCGTTACAAGTTCATCACACAACTTGTTTAACATGTTTACTTTTCAAACACTTAGAGAATTAACAGGTGGCTGCATGACTGAGATGTTTGTTTTAACAGGCTAAAAAGTGGGAGGTAATTTAGACACACACTACGATGCAGTAGGAAAATACCTAATTATTCCATTTTTGGCTCGGCATTTAGTTTCAGTTAAAACTGCTGATAGCAAGGCCCAACAAGCCTATTTAGTAGCATAGTACACTTAACATTGTCTTCATACGAGAAACTGGCTCCCTAGCAATCATGGCCGCTCTAGTTATTTGTACAAGAAACCCTCCACTTGGCTTTAGTTCTAGAACTTAGTAAAGGGTCTCTTTTCAGAGTATCTGTCATCAGCAGTTTTGATGTGAATGTCAAAGGCTCTGAAAGTCCCATATCTATTTCAGCATGCCCTAGACAACCAATATGTAGTATTTTCTGTCTGAAAATAGAATACTCAGAAGGTAAAATCCTAAAAACAAAACAGCTAATTATTAATTTGCCTGGTATGTTCATTCTGATGTGTCTGGATATAGGTTATGATTGATTCTTGAACTGTCTTCATTAAGCAATTAGAAGGAGCGAGGAATTTTGCTGGATAGTTAGTCGTGCATTAGGTTTGGGGTCAAGGGACTACCATTAGATAAAGACATGCTTCAAGATAGAGATTCAAAATCAGGGATTACTAACTTTTTCTGTCAAGGGCTAGATAATAAATACTTTAGGATTTATGAGCCATATAAGCTCTCTTGTAACCACTCAGATCTGCTGTTGTAGCATGAAAGCATTCATAGATAATGCATAACTGAATGAGCGTGGCTATGTATCTATAAAACTTCATTTACAAAAGCAGGTGGTAGGCTGGATTGGCCCATAGCCATCATTTGTCAACTATTCTGGATCCCAAAGGATATACCACTGAGCTATATAGAACAGCAATAATTTTCAGTTAACTGGACTAATGCATATAACCTTCAACATTCATAGCCAAGACTTCACTGTATTAGTATACAATAAATTCGTTGTCAGAAAAAAAAAAATCCTTTCCTCACTGGCTTCTTTGGGGGCTAATCTGAATAATGTTTTTATTTATCACTTATACCCTACTTCCTTCCCAAAATAATTTGGGTAACTAATAATAAAAGACATCTTTAGCTATCAAAATAGACATATAAAATCAACACCCAGAAAAAAAGGCACACAAAACAGCCTCTGAATATTTCGTATCTATTGCCAAATGAAGCTGGTAGCTCAGCCGTTTCTGAGACTAAACAGACCTAGGGACACCTCCTAAGTGTAATACTGCTTTGCTCCTTTGTTAATCTTCTCTAGCATAATACATAATCCTTTCTGAAAAAAAATTTCCCCCATGTTTTATGTTAATCTCCTACCAGAGGAAGTGTTAATATCTGTCATTTTTCTTCTGATTGAAGTATAAGCCAAGAACTGTTAAACCAACTAAGTGGGTGGATGGGAAGGAAAGAGAAAATTATAAGCTAATGAAAACTTTGGAGGCAAGCGACCTGTTCAGAACAGATTCGAAGGCTCATAGAGCCAAGGGACTGTTTCCACTCAGTTAGAGCTACATCTCTGCTGTCTGGGGGAAAGGAATGTTTCATTACTTTAGAGTCTGATGGTCAGAAGCACACCTGAGAGGTAGACCAGAGAAGGTGGGAATCCTGGCTGAGTGGCAGGGAGAATAACTTTTAGTGGGTGTCAGAATGTGGAAACAAGACCAAATGATTGGAAAACTGCCAAATGGAATTGTGGCTCCAAAGACTGATCTGACATAGGGAAACTGGTCTATGGGAAAACCATGATTGTATACAAGGTCTTAATTCATAGCAGACTTGAATACAAGGTCCTAATTTATAGCAGACTTGAATACTTAGCCAAGTGGCTACAAAAGATCATGTAGAACCCAAGGGGATCTACTTAGATCCCTGGCATTGCAGAAGGATGACAGACTTGCTTATGCAGATACTGGGGGACATGGGTACCTGGCAAGGATTCACTCTCAAGTGAAGGTCAAAGTTCATTTACCTAGTAGTTGGATTAAAATGAACAAAGTAGAACCAAAAGCATCATGGGCAGAATTAAGGACAAACAGGCCTCTCTCCTGATAGAATTTTAATATGTGGTGGTGTCTAAACCTATGATGTACGAGAAATACATTCTTTCATTGGCACCTGGGAAGATGTTCAATATCTGTTTTAAAAATGTTTTATCTGTTCTGTAAATTTAGAGTTGTTGCAACCTTTAAGTGGAAAAGAGAAATTAAGATTTTGTAACTTGAGCTGCAGTTTCTTCTCTCATTCACTCCCACTGAGAGGACAAACTGGTGCAGTGTTTGTGAGGCAGGGGCAGTATGGTAGTATCTGTCCAGGTAATAAACATGCACACTATTTGATCCTGCAACTGGACTTTCATAATTTAGCTTTTGAAAAACTTTTACTCTCAGTCTGGCAGATATTTGTGCAAAGATAATCATTATAATAAAAAAATTGCAATGAATTGCAGGAAAAAGTTTCAGATTTCAGAAGTTTTTGAATATGAGAAGTCTGTATAAAGGGCTGCAGATCTGGGTATATACGCCCTTAAGTTCGGCAAGGATACATTTGTGAAGTGGAAAAAGTAAACAGTGTACACAGAATGACCTCCTTTCTTTGAAAGTAATAGTAATTGGTTGTGTGTGAAGGTATATGCATAGAAGGTCTAGAACTATACACAAATTTGTTCATGGTGGTTACGACAGGTGTAGAGACTATGGTGTTTCAGAAAATAAACTGCTTCTTATGGTCAGCTGTAATAAGGGAACACCACATTTCTTCATTCTAACACTGGGGAACAGGAAGGGCAGAGGGGACTTAAGCACCTGGGTTCAGCTCGAGAACAACATATCATTAGCACTGGAAAGAAGCTTTGCTTTTCGTAACTACGTATGAGGTTTAGGTGTCATTATCCTAGATACTTATAGTTATGCCTGTCTGGCACAGGAAGTCTGTTTATTCATTAATTTAGCAAATATTTATTGACAGTCTATGGTGTATAAAACACTGTGCAAGTCACCTGGACTATATAGCAGTCCAGAACAAAGGTGACCTCAAGCAGACAGATGCAAACTGTGACGAGGGGGCCTGAAGGATGTATGTTGTGTAAATGGACACATGCAAGTGCCCGATTCAGAGTAACAGCCATTGGCATTACAACAAAATTCAAAGAGTTTTTTTCCCTTTTCACGGTTCTTTTTTTTTTCATTTTAGTCCCTAAGTTATGTATTTATAAATAGAGTTTTTGATGATTAATGTTTTAATTTTATGAAGCCTTCTAGGAAGAGTTTGCCTGACTGGTCTGTGATAACAACCCACAGAGAAATAAATACAGGTAGATATGTAGACATATAGATATATATGCACATGTACGTTTTGCCACCTATCTCAAGTTTTCATGTTTTCTTCCACAGAAAAAACAGAGAACAAAAGCTCTTTCTCGGGTGTTTCATTCTTACAGTCCATATGATCACAAGGTAAGAGATGCATGTGATTAGTGTATTGGGTAATAGAAAAGTCTTTCTGAACGTGTGGCACAATTTTTTCCATTATATAGTGATTTTATAGTACACTTACCCGTTTCATTTATATTTCTATTTTAATTTTCAACTCTGTATCTTTAAAAGAAATGAGAAAATTTGTATTTTGAACTAGAATAATTATATTTTATTCACATTAAAATCTAGTTACAGATTGTCACTGAAATCTCAAAGACTAAAAAGACAGGTTTTGGGGTGTTTTTGGTCCAACTGGGTTTTTTCTTACCAAACAATGCAGTGATGGACTTGGTTTTTGAATTGGTACAGATAGTTGAAATATTAACCCCCAGCTCTTGGTTCTCCATTGCTCCTGGTAGAGTTATTTTTCTAAATAGAAACCCTCACAAAAAGCAGCGCATAGCATTATGTCTGAAATATCCACTGCCAATACTTTTGCTGCACAGAAGACCAAATAGTGAAGTGGAAACTACAAATCTGTCGCATGGCTCTATGTACCCGTGGCCAGTCTTGGTTCATTTACACCACACACTCTACATTCCCTGTATTTGAAGAATTTCCAGACATCTTTTCAGTTATGAATATTTCACCATACATTTGTAAAAGATAAGGACTCTTTTAAAAAAAGATTTATAACTGCTTTTAAAGAAAATGCTCATTACCACATCTTCATAGGGAAATACAGTGCAAGATTTCTGAGAGTTGTACAAAACTTCTTTACCATGTAAGGTTCTGGTAAATCTATTAATCTGAGGTGATTTCAGAAGCAAACAAAAAATTGCACAGTTGAATTGCTAATGTAGACTTAAATCTTTATCTATGAATTTACAAGGAGACATGTGGTGGGAATTTTTTAACTAGCCAAAATAAGTAGTGTGAAAACTACTTTCCTCAGCTGAGAGTATGAAGATGTCTGGATTCAGGAGGAAAAAAATGTGCCAGTTGTTCATAGAAGTTGAAAGAATTTGAATAGCTTCTAGTGTTTCTATAGTGACCAATTAACTTAAGCACCATAAATTTTTTAAAAGATGTGTTTATGTTCCTCCATATCACCACGGCTATATACAAGGCTAAAAATTATATCAAGTTACAAGCAATTTGTTTGAAAGAGATTGAGAGAGCTTGTAGTGTCTGACAATGCAGACAATGTGGACGGAAGGTGCAGACTGTTGAGTAATATACAAAAGCAAAAGGAATGAGACTGGCCAGATTTCTGATGGAAAGTTGCATTTTTTTAGATGAAGCTATGTAATGAGCATAAATGCAACAGTGGCTAAAGTTAACATTTAACAACAACAGCAAAAGGCTGTGACAAATGTTTTGCCTAACTCCTCTAAAATTTGCCCACTTTTAACATTTTTTTAAATTCACAGCTAAGGGAAATTCCACTATTCTTTTATTAGAACTCTTAATGGAACTTAGCCATTTGCAGCTTCTACCGGCTTCCTCTTCATATCCTTTGTGGCATTGTATCAAAGTCACGTCAGATTATTTTGGCTTCCCTTGTGAAGACTTCATTCCTGTACAAATTAGTCATCAGGCAGTGAGGAATTGAATGTAAGTGCTAGATGGGGTTCCTTTTGATCTTTGCTTTAAGATTGGTAATAAATTATTATAAGTAGCTAGACAACTTGATGAGTGATTTTTGAAGCTTCCATGGTTTGGCTATTGGCATTCTGTTTTATTCCTATGGGTAGTGAAGAAAAAGGTAAAAGTTTCCTTCTAGGCAGCGCTGCCGCCCCTTATTAGCCTCCTCCCATCTTTCCGAGCTCTATCCAGGCAAACCTGTGTTACTTTTAGCCTTTGTCTCTTGTTATTCAGTGCTCACAAGGACTAATACCACGGGGACTGAGTAACATGCACTACTGTCTCAATCTCAGAATGTTCCTTTCCCCCAGAAATAAAACAATAGAGGATTGTGATTCAAGCTACTTTGTCATTTTAATTAACCAATTATAGTTAAACAAACTGGTTTTCTACACCTATAGGTTTTAGTTTAAAACATTTTATAAGAGGTGGTTATGGTTTGTTAAAACATGTCATGCTCAATGAGATTTCTGGAGTGACCTTTAGGTTAAATATGGACATATATAGTAAATGAAAGATTATATAAAATACAATATAGGCTGTGTGGGATTTGCTTTAAAAAAGAATTCAAGGAGGGGAGTGGGTAGGGTAGAGTAAAAGAAGGTTGGACATGTGTTGATGATTATTGACACTGAATGATGGGTTTGTAGGGTTCATCATTCTATTCTGTGTTTATTTTCTGTGTGATTGAAATATTCTGTAATAAAAAAGATGCAAAAGTAAAATAAACTGTGGGCTGCTCCTAGTAGTGAATGTTATGGTATCCTCTTCCTTTCTAGCTAAATTCCTTTTATTGTTAATGTTTCCCTTAATGTAAATTTATACCAAAGAGGGGCTATCCACATTTCAGTAGATTCATTATGCTGAGTAAACTCAGAAGGGCAACTCCTGTTGGCAAAATTTCCTGGGGCTTCATCTCAAATTATAGTGGGTCACTTAAATGATAGCCTTACTTACTAGAAACTGTTAAAACAGTTGTGATTACAAAGGGTGGTTAGTACAACTGTTTTGTTCTTAGTGAGTCAGTTGTATTTGTTCTTTCCTTCCCCCCAACCAAGATTGCTCCTGTCTGACCTCCAGACACAGGACAGTCACAGGTTAAACAAATGTGTTGTTTGAGTCAGGCCAGGTGCATTTCTTAATGTCCTGCTCTAAAGCCTTTGTTTAGGTTGTAAATGGTCAGTTGGTTTTCTCTTAAATGCTGTTGCAAAAAACAAACAGAGCTTAGAACAAAATGTGCACTCAGAGTGAGCCTTAAGGAAAATACCTGGTTTATTTTTTATACTCTAAGACAAATTTTGCCGGACACTGGAAGAATTTCATTTTGGACTGTTATCTCTGGTTCCATGTCTATTTAAAAAATACTTTTTCAGAAATTCTTATAGATTTATGCAGAAAGGCTTTAACCAAAGATAATTCCCATTTATCTGTCCATTAGTAAAGGAAACTCAAAACCTGATGGTATTTTGTACATTATATTTATTCTGTTACTTTAATAAACATAATAAACATAGTTTGTAATTTCTGAAAACACATCATACTAAATACCAAAACAGGCGCAGAGCCACAGGCCTTCTAGATCACAGAAATCCCACTTGGAGTTGGGTTTTTCCTTTGGATAAGTCACAGGTAAGTAGAATAGGGTATAATTAGAACACTTTTATTAAAGCTATGCAAATTAACATGTGCATTCTGTAGTCTGAAAGAAAATGTTGTTATGCCTGTAGAAGATTTGTCTCTCTTTCTTATTCTCTTCCTTCTTTTCTTTGTTAGATTTGATCAGAGTTATGAGTTCAGGAGGAAATTTAGGTTTATTAGCCAAACACAGGTGTTTATAATCTGCTAATGTAAAAAGCTATTATAAATGTGAAAATACTTGGAAAGAAAAAATATTACAAAATTTTGTTTAGGTTTATAGTGGTTTCTTAACATCTGCAAAGTTGACTAAGTTCCCAAACACAGTTAATCTGTATGACTTCATATACACTAGACCATTAAAAGTGAGTGTTTAACAGGTCATCACTATTATAGTTTCTGTATTTTGTGAAATGGGTTTCTCATTTTCTTTTAGTGACTTGTTATTTTAATAATTTTCTATGTTTGAAGACATAATTCAATGGACACACGAGAGAAGTAACATTACTATATAGCTCCTGCATGGGTGAAGTAAGCTTTTCTTTTTCTTTCGGAGACTAGTGTTGTTTCAACAATTTTCTACATGCATAGACATATATCACTTGAACTGTAAACAAATTCATACGTGTAAAAAAAACCCAGCTATATCTGAAGACTCTTGATAAGTTAGCGTGTGAGTAGGATAGGTGATGAACACCGGTGCTTACTCAACCCAGAGGTCTTTGCGCAGCCCTCTCAGCTGTCCTAAACACAGCTCAGGCCCTTGTGAGTAAGCCAGCCTGGGCCCAGCCTGGCAACATTATTGTTTAATTCTCTTTCCCCACCTCATTACTTCTTCAGTCCCCTATCCACAAACAGACCACTTAAAAAAAAATAGTTCTAACAAACAAAGATGCCTGGTTTCCCAAACCACAGTCAACCCCTAGCAGCAGTTAAAGAGAGGGTGGTTATTGCTTTAAGTCAGAGCTTCATTAAGAAGTGGCAGCACACTAAATGAAGGCAAGGCCAAGGCCATAAAAACTCTAAGTCATTAACAGAGGAGCTCTAAAAGTGCAGCTGCCCACGACCAGTTAATTTGGACCCAGATGCCCAAATATCCCTGCACATTTTAATAGTTCCAGGGTAAAATAATTGGGCCTAAATCGCATCAAGAAACAGATGTTTTGTTTTAAAGTAGTAGAGATGTGTATAACCTATTTTTAGAAACATTGATATTTTAAGAATAAATTTTATTTATCTTGAAACTCTCAGGAACAGCTGGTTCTTAAGGAGGCTGGATAAGTGAAGTGTCACTGTAGAGCTGTTTAATAAAAGAGCCGGTGGGAGAGAGGGCGGGCACATGTCGGTGGCTGGGTCAAGGACAAAAAAGGTGCATGAACATAAAAGATGAGGTGGGTGGAATCACTGTTCCCACAAATTATTTACTATATAATTAGGTATTGTGCAGATATTGAATTCTTTAAGAATGATTATATTTTTATCTTTAAAATTACTCAAGGCGTAACTCAAGTGGAATAATGGTAAGTTAATGTATTAGTACAATGCATTTGTATTTATTTTTTAAAAAGATTTTATTTATTTACTTTTTAGAGAGAGGGGAAAGGAGGGAGAAAGAAAAATATCAATGTGCGAGAAAAACATCGACAGGTTGACTCTCGCATGCCCCAACCTGGGGACCTGGCCCACAACCCAAGCATGTTCCCTGACTAGGAATCGAACTGGGAACCTTTTGGTTCTCAGGCCAGAGCGCTCAATCCACTGAGCCACACCAGCCAGGGCAGTACAATGCATTGTTAATTGCAATATTAAATATACAAAAATATTCATATGTATTTCCATAATCCATGTTTCCTAAGACAACCTTAAGAACAATTGTTAATACAAACCTGCCTGGGAATTCATATCTACTAGTGTACAGTGATATATAGTAAAAAAAAAAAAATGCAGAACATTTTCGGCAGCTCTGTTTGGGTAGAAGCATATAGCGAAAATCTATTTCGAAAGTCTAGCGGGGGTGAGTCTTGGTTTCTATCACTGTTCTTTCTTTTCTAAGAGACTAGTAGTCTCTGTGACATTGTTTCATGAATACATATATCATACCTTAAGGAAAAGGAACAGTTTTATTTTGGAAATCATGTATTGATTTACATTTCTCCATTAATCAGATTTGTCTAGTGATTTAAGATAAAAGTCACTTTGCGTTTGAAGAATAATGGCCATTTGACTCAGTCCTAAGGCAGCCACAGTATTGTCAAGCCTTCATTATCTCCTGCGCTTCGAATAACATAATGTAGCAACAGAGTGCTTCGAGTTGTTCTTCTAGAGAGGGAGATGGGAGTTTGGATTATTGCCTGCTGGCCCTGTTGAGCTCTGAGCTATCTGCTGTCTGGAAATAGCAAATTCAGTCTTTAATGGATCCGGCACTCTATGATAGCCAGATTTTCATGGCACATGCAGATAAAGAAACAAGTTATTGATTTGGCATGTTTATGCCATGCTTAAAACAGTTCTCTGCAATATCCATTTGTGTACTTAACTCTATTCCCCATCTTTGGCAAAGACTAAAAAATATTTAAAAAGTAATTTTAGGGATGTTGCTAAATATCGGGAATGATTGGATAAATGTCTAATTGACTGACTTCTCTTACTGTTATATTTTCATGTCATACTAAAACCATGCTAAGGCTATGGCCTTGAAACACAAGGAAGTGAACACTTTAGTAAATATTAAAGCCATTCATTGGCCCCATCAACTCCACTCTAAAGCCAAATGGATAACTCAGCCTCAGAATAAAGATCACACTAAGTAAAGGAGTTCTTGGTGTAAAATATGTGCTTTATTTGTTAAAATATCTTCTTTCTCAAGGCGCCCATATAATTGTTACAGTAGATGCAGACACAGTTCAGCTGTTTCCTGCCTCAACAGACTTCTTTAACTACCCTTTTGCTTTCTCATCTGTGCCAACCTGACCCAAAAGTATTTTCCGCATTTCTGACACTCCTCGACTTGTGATTCAAATTGAGTAGCAGATCCTGTTTCTTTGAGCCTGACTTTGATATTATTTTTATGTATTTTTCTCTTTTCCTTCTAACATGGCGTTGTTCTAAATATTAAACATTTTTACGTGTTTGTTTAATTTATTTTGTTACTTTACCTGCTGAGATGGGTGGTATTGGAAGTATGTATAAAATGGCAGAGCCTTTACTATTGTTGAAATGGTATATCCAGGGACCCATAGATGGCAGAATGCTGCTCTTCCAGTTACCCTGAGAATTGGCAAGAATTGAATCCAAGTGAATTATTGTTATTGTTATTGTTATTATTCAGCCATTTAAAGCACACTATGTAACTGGCGCCATCTTCAAAGCTTTACATACACACATGCCTCATGAGCTTTATAGCAACCTGTACGATGAGTACTCATATCCCCCTTTTACAGATGAAGAAACTGAGACAGAGAGATTAAGTAACTGCTCACGATCATGCATCTGGCAAGTTGTAGAGTGTCTAACTACAGAGTCCACCCCCCGCCCATGCCACAAGTAACTCAGTCACCCACTGTGTCAGACGCTCTAATAAAAGGTGGACTGACAAACACAACTCAGGCTCAAGGTGAAGAGGGCCTTCATAGCCTGCCTCTCCACCCAACCCCAAATCTGAATCTAACGAGGAAACTTTATTAGAAATTGGAGTGTGAAAAGGAATGAGGAGAGGCAGAGTGCAGTAATAGAAAGGGGGAAAGCCCTGGAGATTCACTGAATGACTTTCCTGTAAAGCAGGCGATTGAGCAGCCAAGCTTATCTTAAACCGCCCCCCACCTCCAGTCTTCCCCCACCCGATTAATTCACCATCAGCGTGGGGCAAAGGAAACTTGATTTAAGCTGATATCAGGGCTAATATCATCAGAGACTAATGAATGATGACTAGGCGCTATCAGGCACTCTGCTTCTAATAGAGCCCTGTCTAACTTCCTTTTCTTCCCAGCTCCCCATTGTGGGTGGGAGGATGGGACAGGTGGGCAGTACAGTGGTTGCAGTCAAAGGATTGGAATTCTTTAGGACCAACACGACAGGGGATGTTCAAGCCAGAGGAACAGGGTGAGGCAGAACCTAAAACCCTAAAGCACAGAGAAAGGTTGAGGAGAGAATCAGCCGAAGTCACGGACATGGATATGAGAATATGGTATCGGGGCAGGCCAGCAACAGGTAGAATGCCGTCCTATTCTATTTATCAGGACACCAGCTAGCATTTGGAACTTCCTTTTATAGGCAGGTGGGGTTGTAACAGAAATCCCTCGTGCCTCTGCCATGGGTCTTGTTACTCTCGGGTTCCTTTTGCCCCCGCCAATAAACACTGTGGCTCTCAATGCCAGAGTTCGGTAAAAAGGAAAGGAACTGTTTATTCAAAAGTTACACACGTCCAGCGTAATGGCAGAATATTGCCATTAAATCTCACTCCCTTTAGAATCAAATCAACACCCACAAACTCACACACACAGTCCTGCCTCCTTGCCAAACCAGGCCAGTCAGGGTACCACATCTCAGGAAAAGAAATAGAAGTCCATAGCTCGGCGAGGCTTCCATTCTTCATCCAAAACCGCATCCTCATAGTGGGTCAGGAATCCTTCTGCGTTCTTTCAAGCCACGTGGCCAAGACCCCACACGGCTGCTACGTGGTCAAGAGGCTTCTTCTTCCCCAACCATATGGTCAGGAGCCCTGCAAGGCTGCTACATCCTGCTTTTCTGCTTCTTTCTAAGCTGCGTGGTCAAGAGAGCCCCTCTCTCTGCTCCCAAACCGCATGGCTAAGCCCCAGAATGGCTGCCACACCTGGGTTTAAATTCTGGCGAAGATCTTCCTCTGTGACCCTAGTTCTGGCTCCTCCCACCCTGGGTTACACCTGCCAGCAGTCTGCCTTTCTCCACTGCCATTGTTAGTCCAGGCACGCATGGCCCCACGACATAGGAGCCACCTCCAAGCCTCTCTCTCTCTCAGGCACAGGAAGCTCCTCCGACTATATCACACCGTGGATTAGAGTCATGCCCGTCTCCCTGTGCCTGGCCTCCACGTCGAGGGCTGACAACACTTATGTCCGATGTAGTTTTTCTAACATTTACTATTTTACTTAAGACAATAAAACAGCTTACTCATTTGACTTTAGTTCTCTAAAACCTTATGACAGGCCCTGGCTGGTGTGGCTCAGTTGGTCGGATCATCATCCCGTACACCAAAAGGTTGGGGGTTTGATTCCCAGTCAGGGCACATACCTAGGTTGTGGGTTCAAACCCATGTCAAGGCACATACATCAGGCAACCAGTTGCTGTGCCTCTGTCACATCAATGTTTCTCTCTCAGCTCTCCATTCCTTTCTCTGTAAAATCAATAAACATATTGAACTTTTTTTTTTTAATCTTATGACAACATTTTAACCTGGGAAATCTGTCTGGAAAGTTGCTTGGAAGGCACAAAGAGGGTAAATTAAAAAGTGTCCCTACCTTATTTTCAAGGAAGAATTTTATATTCCCCCAGAAAAATACATTTTGTTTCTCAGGAACACATTATCATAAAATATAATTAATGGCTTCATTGTAGCTGAAGCTATTTTTATTGAGATGTGCTGAGAAACAGTAATGGTAGTGGTGCTTAAAACAAGTAATATAGGCATCCATTAGAGAAATGAGGAAGCTATTGCAGCTGTTTTTCTTCTCTAGCCCTGCTGCCCAAGTTTAAGACTGTCGAGAGTCCTGTGCTTGGTGGAGTGTGGGTTGATGCTGATTAAGGAATGGGCTTCCAGACCTGGCCTGTGTCTTCCTCAGCACATTATTAACGGCAGCAGAAAGGCCCCCCAGTCTCTGTGTCATCTCATATGATTACCAACCTTCATACAGATTCTGACTTGCACAATTTCCACAATTCTCTTGACAAAGAATAGTGAAATGAAAGTATTTCCATGGGCCAATAATTCATTCTCTCTAGGGTTTTTGTGCAAGATTAAGAAGACATGATTACAGTTAGCATCTATTGTGGTTTTTTAATGGGTGCATTAACACTCTTCTCTTGAAATTGGAAAACGAGAGTTTTAGCATCTGGGAAGAAAATAAGTTACCCAGCTTCTTCTAATGATTGTTCATATTTTCCATTATTTAACACTGTACCTTTGGGTGCCTTTCAGAATTCCAAAGGTATTTTAAATCCACATGTGTCAAATAAAAATAAAAGAGTTTTAAAAACTCAAGTTCTTTTTAATTTAATCCTATTATTATATGGAACACATGGGTAAGAAAGGAGAATATTTCATTTTTAATTACTGTAAAGTATAATAATCCAGTTGCTATGCATAAAACAGAAATCTAACTCAATTTAGAGGTTTTTGGATGGGGATAATTTTAAAGCAGCTTGTTAGTCTTTATTCCTAACATTTTATTTCTTATTGACACTCTCTTTTTCTAATTTAATTTAAAACAGAGTTTTAAGTTGGTGTAGCTAAGGTTTCTGAGTTAGCCCTCCCTCCTCCACGGTGTACTTCTTCTCATTTTTTCCGTTTGTCTCAATTCCAGCTGATTATCTTCTGCTGTCCATTCTTTATATTCGTGTTTGTTACTATGTCACTTACTTTTGCGTTTCTCTACACAGTTTCTTAGATGTTCTTTTTTTTTTTCCCCTCCGTTATGTTTCTGCTTGTGGGCATAATTCTTAGAGACTCCAACATGGTGCATTCTGTTAGTTACTGCCCTTCCTTTGGAGGCAGTAGCATAAAAACTTAACACTGGGTTTATCCACTCTCCGTTCTTACTCTTAAACTATAGAGCTGCAAAGGCCCCTGAGCTCATGCAATCCTACCACTCTCCCCCGTCCCACCTCTACCGTATAGGTGAGGAAAAGGCCCTTGTGTCCTGCTGAATTTATCCTGTAAGACCTGGTTTAATTTTGTCTTCTTTGCATCTTTTCTGAAACACACAGAGAATTGTTCTCTTGCTACCACAATGGCAGGCATATGTCTTTATTATTTGACATTCATGCTCTCAGAAGTCAGTTCCATTCAAGAAACCTGAGTTTTTTTCTAGGGAACAGGCACAATAACTTGGATTAGATGCTTATAATCCATGAGGCAGTAGGGCAAGGTGGCAACAAATACTGCATTGTAATTATAGCCTTTTGCTGTGTTACGTATTATACATTTACTATTGACATAACTATTTCATCTTGCTAACTGTGAGTGTCCTTAGGAAGGAATCATATCTTGTTGCTTCTCACCCTCTAGGGAAAGACCCTGAACTATGGGCTAGAATTTAACGTGTCGTATATATGAAGTGTATTTTATTTTTCTTTTGATCATGTACCATACTATCTCACAACGAATTCATGGTTAAAATCCAGAATTATAATTACCAGTTTGGGCTCTGTCCGTGTCACTCCATAGTTGGAATGTTCCAGTAGTAATGTCCACAGCTGTGGGAGGATGTACCAAGTTTGTTTTTCGTTTTTAGTTATAAAATAAGTAATACTTGCACTTAACACAATATTCAAAGAGATTCTCCCTCCTATCCCTACCTTACAGATCCCTATGCTCCTTCCCAGAGCCAACCGCCACTTCTGGTTTTGCGTTTATACCGCTACCATTATTTTCCTGTACATATAGGCACGTACCAATATGTATGTTTTTATATGGCTCTATGCTTTTAATTCGAATGTTAACATACTATAAATTCTTCTGTTTCTTTTTCACTTTGTGGCGTATCTTGGAGACAGTATGAATCAGGACATAAAGAAACTGCCTTGTTTCTTTTGTTTTAAATAGATGTGTATGTCCTGTACCAAGTATTTACCATCTTTATCTAACTAGACTCTTAGTGATGGATCTTGGGGTGGCTTCTGATCTTTCAGTCTTACAGGCAGTGCTACAGTGTATAGACACACAAATATGCCATTTGTGCATGTATAGATATCAACTGTATGATAAATTTCTAGATGCAGAATGACTGGATTATAAGTGTGTGCATTTTAAATCATCATAGGGGTTGCCAGATACCCACAAAACCAGATGCTCTGATGTCCCCTCCCATCAATAGTGTAAAACAGGGCTTGTCCTCCCACACCTTCCCCTGCCTTTAAAAATCCTTTCCTGTTAGAGAAAAATGATATCTTCTTAGAGTTTTAATTTATGTTTCCCTTTTGAGTGTAGTCACTCAGTTGTTAGAAATAGCCACAAAAATAGAATAATTTGGCCTTACTTACCTCCACATTCCTGACTTTAATTTCTGAATCCTCCACATATGAGCTATATGACCTTGCCAAGATACTTGTTTTCTGACTCTAAAACACTGGTAATCATAAGACATGCCATTAATTACAGCGACATAGCCATTATAATGTTGAGACCTCACTGATTAGAAGATATATCAAAAATTGTGAGGTGCTAAAATGATAAAAAAGGAATGTGCATTTTAGAATTAATGAAATTGGCTAGTATCTGCCCTATGGGAGTGCCATAAAGATAATATGGAGAACCTCTAGAATAGTATCCAGCACATAATAAGTGCTCAACAAACATCTGTTACCATTCTTGCAGTAAAATGATAGCTACAAGAATGTCAGCCTCACTACTAGCACTTAGCACATACTGTGTGCTAACATAGTAATAACAGGCACTATTATTGTTAAAGCAAAACTACAGTTATTAGAACAGAAGTGGGGATTTTGTCTTTTTTTATTTTTTATTATTGTTGTTCCATTACAGTTGACGCAGTTTTCCCCTGTTGCTCTCCCCTGTCCTGCCCACTCCTGACTCCCACAGTCAATACCTACCCTGTTGTCTATGTCCATGGGTCATTTATACCTGTTCCTCTACTAGACCCTTCCCCTTCTGTCCCCGCTTATTCCCCACCCCCACCCTTCTGGTAGCTGTCAGTTTGTTTCTGGTTCTGTTTTGCTTATTTGTTTTGTTGATTAGTTCCCACTTATAGGTGAGATCATATGGTATTTGTCTTTCTCTACCCAGATTGTTTCACTTAGGATAATATTCTTCAGTTCCATTCAGCTGTCGTGAAAGATAGGAGTTCCTTCTTTCTTCCTGCTATGTAGATTTCCATTGTGTAGATGTACCACAGTTTTTTGACCCAGTCATTTACTGATCGGCACTTAGGCTGTTTCCAGCACTTGGCTATTGTAAATAATGCAGCTATAACAGAGGGGTGTATAGGTTCTTTGAATTGGAGTTTCAGGACTCTTAGGGTGTAATCCCAGCAGTGGAATCACTGGATCAAAAGGCAGTTCCATTTTTAGTTTTTTGAGGAAATTCCGTGCTGTTTTCCACAATGATTGCACCAGTCTGCGTTCTCACCAACAGTGCACTAGTGTTCCCTTTTCTCCACATCCTGGCCAGAACTGGTTTGTTGATTTGTTAACAATGGTCATTCTGAGTGGTGTGAAGTGGTGGCCAATTGTGGTTTTAATTTGCATCTCTCTGATGGGTAGTGATGCTGAGCATCCTTTCATATGTCTCTGGGCCCTCTGTCTGTCCTCCTTGGAGAAGTGGCTGTTCAGGTCCTTTGACCATTTTTTAATTGGATTGTTTGTCTTCCTGGTGTGGAGTCATATGAGTACTTTACATATTTTGGAGATCAAACCCTTGTCCAAGGTATCATTGGCAAATAAGTTTTCCCATGCAGTTGGTTCTATTTTCATTTTGATGATGGTTTTTTTTAACCATGCAGAAGCTTTTTAACTTGATGTAGTCCCATTTGTTTATTCTTTCCTTTATTTCCCTTGCTCTAAAGGATGTATCGGTGAAAACAGTACTGCGTAGATTATCTAAAATTTTACTGCCCATGTTTTCCTTTAGGAATTTTATGGTGTCATGGCTTATGTTTAAGTCTTTTATCCCTTTTGAGTTTATTCTGGTGTATTGTGTAAGTTGGTTGTCTAGTTTGATTTTTTTTTTTTTTTTTTTGCATATACCATTTTGGTTCTCCCAATACCATTTGTTGAAGAGCCTGTTTTTACTCCATTTGATGCTTCTGCCCCTTTTGTCAAATATTTATTGACCATAGAGACATGGGTTTATTTCTGGGCTCCCTATTCTGTTCTGTTGATCTATGTGTCTGTTCTTATGCCAGCACCAGACTCTTTTGATTACAGTGGTCTTTTATTTGGGTCCTCTCTCTTTTTTTCTTGATGATTCTGTTTAAAGCCTTGTCAATTTTGTTCATCTTTTCAAAGAACCAGCTCCTGGGTTTATTGATCCTTTGAATTGTTCTTTTAGTCTCAATGCCATTTAATTCTGCTCTGATTTTGATTTTTTTTTCCTTTCTTCTACTCGCTCCGGGCTTTGTTTGTTGTTCCTCTAGTTCTTGTAGATGTTGGGTTAGGTTGTTTATTTGAAATGTTTCTTTCTTTTTTAGGTAGGCATATATTGCAATGAACTTCCCTCTCAGGACTGCCTTCACTGTGTCTCATAGGTTTTCAACCATTGTGTGTTCATTTTCATTTGTTTCCAGAAGCTTTGATTTATTCCTTGATCTCATTATTAACCCATTCATGGAGAGCCTGAATTTGAATGTTTTTGAGTTTTTCCCTTGACGTTGGTTTAGTTTTAAACCATTGTATTGCGAGAAGATGCTTGATATGATTTCAATTTTCTTGAACTGGTTGTGGCTTGTTTTGTGTCCTACCACGGGGTCTATTTGAAAGTGTTCCATGTGCATTTGGAAAGAATGTATATGTTGTTTCTGTGGGGTGAAAAGTTCTGTATATATCAATTAATCCCAGTTAATCTAGAGAGTTGTTCAATGCCACAATATCCTTGCTGATTCTTTGCTTGGAAGATCAATCCATTGTTGACAGTGGGGTATTAAAATCCCCTACTATGAATGTGTTGCTATCTATATCTTTCTTGAAGTCCTCGAAGATTTTCCTTATATACTTTGGTACTCCTGTGTTGGGTGCATATATGTTTACAAGGGTTATATCTTCTTGATAGATTATTCCCTTAAGTATTATGAAGTGTCCTTCTTTGTCTCTTTTTATGGGCTTTATTTTGAAATCTCTTTTGTCTCATGTAAGTATGGCTACCCCTGCTCTTTTTCATATCCATTTGCTTGGAATATTTTGTTCTGTCTCTTCACTTTAAGTCTGTATAGATCTTTTGTTCTGAGGTGGGTCTCTTGTAGACAGTATATATGCAGGTCCTGTTTCCCGTCCATTTAGCTACCCTATGTCTTTTGATTGGAGCATTTACATTTAAGATTATTATTGATAGGTACTTATTCATTGCCATTTTTTCTCTTTGTATCTATATTCCTCTCTCTCTCTCTCTCTCTCTCTCTCTTTTTCTTCATCTTCTTAAAGCAGTCTTGTTAGCATCTCTTGCAGTGCTGGTGGTTTGGTGGAGATATATTCTTTCAGCCTTTTTTTGTCGTGGAAACTCCTTATTTCACCCTCCATTTTAAATGAGAGCCTTGCTGGGTAGAGTAATCTTGGTTGCAGGCCTTTGCTTTTCATTGCTTGGAATATATGTTGCCATTCCCTTCTGGCTTGTAGTGTTCCTGTTGAGTAATCAGCTGATAGCCTTATCAGAGCTCCCTTATATGTCACTAACTGTTTCTCCCTTGCTGCCTTTAAGATTCTCTTTTTGTCTTTAAATTTAGCCATTTTATTTATGATGTGTCTCAAAGTGGACCTTGTTGGATTCATCTGGTTTGGGACCCTCTGTGCTTCCTGGACTCATATGACTTTTTCTCTCATCAAGTTAGGGACGTTTTCTGTCATAAGTTTTTCAAACAGATTTTCTATCCCTTACTCCTCTTTCTGGTATCCCTATGATATGGATATTGTTACATTTTATATTGTCCTACAGCTCCCTTAAACTCTTTGTTCTTTTGGAGTCTTTTTTCATTTTGCTGCTCCATCTGGGAATTTTTTTCTACATTGTCCTTCAGCTCACTGATTCTTTCGATTCCTTCTACTGTGTTCTTCATTTCAGATATTGTATTCTTCATTTCTTCCTGGCTCTTTATTGATGGTTTCTGTGTCCTTTTTCATGTTTATGTAGTTCACAGTAAGTTCCTTGTAGCTTTCATATAGTTCTTTGTAGTTCTCATTGAGGTCATTGAGCAGCCTTATAACCATTGTTTTGAACTCAGTGTCTGCCAGTTTGCTTTCCCCAATCTCATTTAGCACTCTTTCTCAGGATTCCTCCTTTCCTTTCAGTTGGGGGTTGTTTCTTTTTCTCCCCATTATAGGTGACTCTTCTTGTTCATGTCTGCTTCTTAGATTGATCTGCTTTGACTCCTTGTCTTTGTGGTATGACCTTCTCAGGTAGGAGACCTATGGTGTTCAGTGGTGCAGTTACCTTGATCTCCTGAACTTGATGCTCTTGTGATGCCCTTTATGCCATTCATGTTATCTCTCTAGTTGTAATTGGGTTTTGGTTGTTGTTGGGTCATTCTTTGGTGGGTCCTTCCCTCTGGCTGGGTGAGTGAGTCACTCCACCCACCACAGCTTGTATGCTTTTGTATGGGTATTGCTGTAACAATACCAAACAGCCCAGGAAACAAACCCACATAGCCAAAATTAACCCGCACCCACAATCACACTGTCAACAGCAAATGATCCAGTATTAATAAAGGTGTAAAGAGAGTAAGACCGTTGTAAGAAAGGAAAAATGAATATGAGATGACTAACTGAAAGAAAAATGATTTTAAGAGGGTAGAGTGAGGCGCAATAATAAGAGTAGGGAATTAGGGACAAAGCAAAGAGAGAAAGAAAGAACAAAATTATATTGTAAATAAAAAAGAGAAGGAAGAAAGCAGAATGGATTAAGAGAAGGGACACATATAGTGCTAGGTCTAAGTAGAAATTTAAAAAAATAAAGTAATAAATTTAAAAGAAGTAGTGAGAGAGAAGAAAAAAAATAGGAACCAAATTGGAGTAAAAGATTCACCACAGTGCTATCGACAACAATGAGCAAAGATTAATATAGGTGGGAGAGGAATAAGAGTGTAAAAAGAAAGAAAAGCTTAAGAGATATCTAGGGGAAAAAGAAGTGATTTTGAAATGATAGATGGAAAAGTTATACTAAGAGTGAGGAATGAAAACCAGGTAAGACAGGGAAAAATTAAAATTCAAAATGAAAAAAAGAAAGGGCAGGAGGAAGACAAAATGGAGTAGGAGAGGGGAATGGTAAAATTTGAGCTTTGAAATTCAAAAATAGGGAAGATCTAGAAATACAATTCGAGAAATGCAGCAACAACCACCATATCCACAACTGACGAGCAAAGATTGATAAAGGTGGAGAGAGAGTAAGGGTATCTTTAAGAATGGGAAAAAGAATGTAAGGTGACTAATGACAAGAAAAGTGGTTCTGAGAGGCTGAAAGGTGGAGAAATAGTAAGAATGTGGAATGGAAACAAGTCATAGCAAGAGAGAAAATAAAATTTAAAATGAAAATAAAAGAAAAAGTTAAATTGAGTAAGGGACAGGAAGAGGAAAATATGAGATTTGAAATAAACTCATATAAATCATATAAAATAATATATAATAATAATAAATAATATATAATAAATCATATAAAAACTAGGGGCTTAATATGCACAAACTTGAAGGATAAGAAACTAATGTTAAAAAATTATGTAGGAGAGCCCTAGCTGGTGTGGCTCAGTGGATTGAATGCTGGCCTGGAAACCAAAGTGTCGCTGTGTAGGGCACGTGCCTGGGTTGCAGGCTAGGTCCCCAGTAGGGGGCGCGTGAGATGCAACCACACATTGATGTTTCTCTCCCTCTCTTCCTTCCCTTCTCCTCTCTAAAAATAAATAAATAAAATCTTTTTTAAAAAAAGCTATGCAGGAGAGAAATAACGCAAATCATGAAGAAGACTGGTAGAATTCATCTAACGTTTTTTTTTTTCTTTCTGGATCTGTCCCTTGTGATGTCAAATGGTCTCCCAGTCTGTCCCTTGGCAGCCTGTTTGAGGCTACCATCGATCCACAGTCTGTGGCTGTCTCCTTCAGTTAGTTGTTAATCTAGCCAGTCTGTAATCAGCAGTGAGGCTTAAGCACCACAGGGTGGGGCAGAGTAATTTCTGTGAGCAGGGCTATTGCTCCCTCTCAGGCCGATGCCACTTGGAGGGGACTGCTCTCTCTGAGCAAGGTGGCACCTGCAGTATGGGGGATGACTCAGCACAGGGATCCTGGCAGTTGCTTTCTCAGTTCTCTCCCCAAATCTGTCGTCCCCAGACTGTCCTCCAGCATCTCTAGTCCACTCTGTCCTCCCTTTGCCAGAGCCCAGGGTTAGTGACTGCAAAAGAAATTATGTGCATTGGCTCTTTAAAAGGCTCTCTGGGTCTCTAACTGCCTCTTCCTGACAGACAGAAACCCTGCTGCTTTTCACAGCTGGATGTTATCTGGGTTCCTTTCCCAGTTTTGGGCCCTGGTACTATAGTATATGCACTACAGAAAGAATAAAGAAATAACACATTTTATTATGAAAGTATCATGATTTTTTTTTTAACTGAACCTGAGCTCTTATGAGAAATTTTTCCTTCTTCTTTCTGGCTATAAGGATGTGGACTCTAAGAAAGTCTTTTTTTATTCTATAAAGTATATATCCTTTATACTCTTCTTTTTAAATTTTATTATTTTCTTCTTTTATCTACTTGACTCTCTAGACTTTGCTTTATTTTACTTGGTTATAAGTATTTGAATATTTCTCCCCAGTATAGGTCTGTTGGAGTACATATGGGGAGCAACCAGTTGATGTTTCTTTCTCTCTCTCTCTCTCTCTCTCTCTCTCTCTCTCTCTCTCTCTCTCTCCCCCCCAAATCAATAAACATATCCTCGGGTGAGGATTAAAAAAGAGAAGAAATACAGATTTTGAGTCTGTGTTTATATAAATGTTTGTGTATATATATTATATATATAAAATAGGTTGATGGATCGATGGAAATAAGGAAGGGTGGGCGGATGGATGGAAACTAAAATATAAACTCTGGCCTCAATATCAAGATGAGCTGGAATGACTTAATTGTCCTCTAATAGCCCATGTTTTATGGCTAATATTATTTTTCCCATCTATAAGTGGCCTTAAAATTCTTTGAACAGCTTCGAGTGTACTCAGAAATTAAATGTGGATTTTTTGCCTTAAATTTAGTTGATAGTGTTTGAGTCAAGAGCCTTGTTGAAAACTCAGCCTGCCTATTAAATCAAATAGCATGTCCCTGCTCGCAGGCCCCCCGTGGAAGGGACTGAAGCACACTCACTCTCGTATGAGCGTTTCAGTGTGGATGAAGGTCAGTCCCACGTGTTGTAAAAGTCCACTTTTATCACCAACTGTTTGTCAATGTGTTTATCTGACTTTACAGTCACTCACCTTGTACTTGAAGAACATAAGGTCAACACCTGAAAGTTTGCTATGAAAAATTGAGGCAAAACTAATATCTCCTACTGAAATACTGTCACAATCTGCAGTAAGACTTAGGACAACAGATTAAAATTGCTGCCAAGCTATCACTCAATTCGTGCCCCAGAAGATCAGCAGCTGCTAACACTTCAAGTCTGATTGGTGATTCTCCATTCCTTTTATGTACTTTGATAAGTTTAAACCTATTCACCAGTTTTCACTTTAGTTATAATTTACAAATATACTCATTTCTAAATAAAGACATGGCCCTGGCTGGGTAGCTCAGTTGGTTAGAGTGTTGTCCCCATGTGCCAAAGTTGAGGGTTTGATCTCAGGTCAGGGCACATATAATAAGCAACCAATGAATGCATCAGTAAGTGGAACAACAAATTGATATCTCTCTCTCTCCCCGCCCCCCCTCCTTCAACCCCTTTCCTCTCTCTGAAAACTAATAAAAATTAAAAATAAATAAAGACAAATGGTCTTAACTCATGAATGAAAAATATTTTTCAAATTAAGTATTCCTCATAAATTTTGAATATGTAACAGACATGTATTTAAACTCCCCTCAAGGATAATAAAACACTTATATAAGTATATAATTTCATAATATTTAGGTAATAAATTAGTAGCATAATTCATGCATGTTCGTGTTTTGCTCGCTACCAGGCCTTCTTGATACCTCCCTGCTCTCCCCTGCAGGATCCTCCTCATTTGTGTCTCTTTGATGTGGCTGTTCCCCATTCACAGCAGTGTTCTGTTCCTTGAGGGCACATGAGTGCTCCTGTGCACCCAGACATACATGCAGCACACTCCAGGGCATTAACTTCTGGGTGGCACCTCTGTCTCACTGTATGCGGGACTGAGTTTGTTCTCTCTCTCTACTTCACTCACCCCCTCGCCAATACATGTGCTCTGTATTTACTACAGTGATGAATATTAACACACCTTTCTAGGTACAAACCGGAATGTCATCCTGGACTCCTCCCTCTCCCTTTACCATTGCTTTTGGCTGGTCAGGTATTTCGCAGTCTGCCCCTGTGATTTGTCTACACTTGACCTCATCACCGCCATTGCACTTGCCTTTGTACAGGCCTTTGGCAGCTCCAGCTGGATTTCTTCATCTGTCTGAAACCGATTTCCCCATTTTCATTCTCACCGTTGTCCCAAATTCCAATTCATTCTCCCACTGTGTTGACGGGGATACTTATAAAATACAGTTCAGATCATGTTAATCCCGTGTGTGAAATACTCTCACAGCCCTCGGTACTAACAGAATGAAGCCACCTCATGACTTTTAAGGCCCTTGGTGACTTGGAGCTCCTTTCTTTTTACCTTATACCCTGCCTTACTGAATTCGATACCTTCCTCCACACACCCTCCATGCTCAGTATCTATGTACAGGTTGTTTTTTGTTTCTCAAAGCTACTGGCTATTTTGATCACCCGTTTCATCTGCCCTCTTCGGAGCTCAGATGCACCATTCCCTCTGGGGAGCCATCACCATCTTCCTCCACTGCCCCCCTGCCCTAGGAGAGCTGTCCCTTTTATGTGCTCCCCCATCCTCATTCTCTTTCTGTCTCCCCTGGGTGACTGGATTTTCTGAGGGCAGGGATTGTGTCATTAGGGCAGGGACAGGTCTGTAGCTCTAAGGACTAGTGCAGTGGCTGACACATAGTAGATGTTCAATGAGAGTTAATTTAAGGAATGACACGACAGCTTTTAAGGTCCGACTGGTATACAGGCACTCTTGAATATGTGTCTCTGAAGCATCTTCTGTATTCCATGCACACGCAAGAAATTTAAAAGCTTATGTGAACAAGCAACGCTCCCACGGGATTTCCATGTTTTATATTGAATGTGCATTTTTTCTATTTCCAGTTACATTTATATAAAATTAAGGAGAATGATTTGAAAGCAAGGTTAGCTTTCTTCTGTAACCATCTGAAGAGAGTACCAGCTCCTCATAATGGAGTGGTGCCACTTCTATACCAGAGGGTCACAAACTTGATGGTCCATTAGAATTACCAGGATTGCTTTAAAATATACTGATGCTTGGGTCCTACATGTCTGCACAGTGTGTGTGCGTGTATGTGTGTGTGGCATTGCCTCCAAATGTTCTAAATGAGCAAATTATGCTAATTGGCTTCATTATAGTCATGCGTTTCCATCTTAGCTGAGCCCTCAACCTTAATCCTTTTTTGCATCTGTAGTCAGCTTCTTTTCCCTCCTTTCCCAGCACTTTTCCCAAACCTTTATGGATTTCCTCAGTCCTCCACCTGCCTCACTCTGCCTGTACTACATGCACACACACACAGCCCCTTCATGCACTGGTCTTCTGCTTATATTACTCAAAGAGCAGACCTCAGTATACCATTTTGCATTTCTAGTTTTATCCATATTGTACTTAATCTGATAATGTGACATATCCGTAAGGACCCTAATTGACTTATTAGATATTTTATTTAGGACTGTGTTATGAATGACAGTTTATAATTTATTGGCCTCTTTAACTGAACTGTCAAGGTAGATTTTGCATTAAACAAGGCTACATTCAGGACTCCCGTGAAGTCATCAGTAACAATGCTTTGTATATCACTTGGCAATCTTCGATAATATCAGCTATTTTCAGGCTCATGTCCTCGGAGTCAGCAAACTGACCTCTGCCATGCCCCCTCTCCCCCACACTCCTCATACTACCAAATATAAAGAAGAGAGAAGTCCACTGTCCTGGAAAATCCAGCCTGATTGGGTTGTGTGCATGCACTTCCCTGAGTTGGGAGTTAATGTGTTGATTGACTTAAACCAGTCAGTGTTCTCAGCCCAGATGCTGGGGGTGCAACTAACCAACTCCAGCCACATTGGCTATAGTGTGAGGGAATAAGGCTGGTGAATTCCCCAAGGAGTAAAGAATGACTGCAGAAAGAACAGAGAACAAATGTTTATAATAATGCATGTTACCATCCTGTTATGTTTGTAGAGTTGCATCAACGTTTGACCAATATATATTGAATTTGAAGTATTGTACATGTATATGTAGTAAAATTGCTGTTATATGGTAACATTTGAATTTCTAAAGAAGGGAATGCAAAAAAAGTAGTCATAATATGTTCTGCTGTTATAAGCACTGTAAGAAATTACCCTCATTGAATTTATGAGTTTAGTTTTTTATAAATAATAAAACTTCTACACCAAACATTAGAAGGATGGTATAATAGAGCCTGAAGAACTGATTTCCAGTCAATGATGTTTTGTCACTTGATTTTGGGTAAGGTCATTTTCTCCAATCACTTATTTTGTTATATGCTAGATGTAGATGTAAATAATACCTGTCTTTTTATCTCACAGAGTCATTGTATCACATGCGATAATATATGTTAAAGCATATTATAAAAGGCAGAGCTGTTATTTATTTCTTCACTACCTCATCAGGTTGAGTTCCCCTGGCCAAAGAAAATATTATTATAATTAAAATGTAATTTTGTTTTACTAACACGTTGCCTTTATGACTTAAAACATGCTTTGTTTTTATTTTTGTTCTTGTCTAAAACCTCAGAGGGGCTTACATAAAACGTCTACAATAAGATATTTTAAGACAAATAAGAAGAGCTCTGTCGCTCACTCACAAATTCTGAGTCATCACTGCAGTTGGGAATAACAGCCCAGGCCCCTGGGAAGCAGAGGCAAAGACATAAACAGCTCAATGCACAGCTTTCATTTTGTAATAACAGAAAGTATATCATTCAAGAGGACTGACAACCTTTTCTTAAGGCAAATCTCTAAATAGAATACTTCCCATCAATCTTTCTGTTAAGGGGCATTGAACAGCATAATGGACCATTGTACCATAAAATTTACAAAACTCAATAAGCTTTGCAACTATTTTGGACAGTTTTCAATGAGAAGCACTCTAGCTTGGGTTTTAATCTGTCATTTATTAGCTGTGTAATGTAGGTGATTTGCTTAAACTTCTCTGAGCTTAGCTTTCTCATCTCTAAAATGGAGATAGAAAATAGTACCCTCCTCATGAAGTCATTACAAGGAATAAGAAAAAGAATGGATGTTGAAGAGATTGATACAGTGCTTTGCATGTAGTACGTGCTTAATAACTGTTAGTTGTTATAATAATTATTATTACAAATTATATCAGTAAACATTTATTATTATAATTATATACCTGTAAGGGAATATTAGCAGTGAGGTAATTTTGTGATTAAAGCATGCATGTGATTGGATACTAGAACTGTCAGTCACCAAGGTCCTTCAGCTTGATAAAAATCTAACCAACTAGAAACCTAAAGGAGAAAGATGAAAGTACTGTCCTGGTTCTCTGAGCTGATTAATTTTTTAAAAATAAGTCACTTTAGACTAGCACTGAGGCACTCTAAGGTGCCACAACAGTGAAAAACCTGTGATGGACAGGGTCATAGAGCTAACTAACATGTATGAACCCAAACAAGGCCTTATAATTCACACTTTGACTGACGTTACCTGCACCTTAGAAGTCTACTTAGATATGTGTGGGCTCATTAGCATATCATAGACTTGTTGATGGCGCCTAGTCATTCTTGTATATAAACAGTGTTCCGCAGGATACTGTGTTTAAATTCTAACTCTAGTCACCTGCAGAAAAAGTAGAATAATTATACTGATAACTCTAGATACAACCCAAAATATGATTACCTAGAATATCGTACATGCTAATAAATTGGTGAAAATGGGTTTTTGCATTTGTCCCTTAAATTATCAAAGTAATAGGGTAGAGACATTTAGAATCACTAAATATTAGTTTAGCACTGAGGGGAATTGTAAGGTGGGCTTATGACGGTTTCTTCTTTTTTCTTTCTTTTCAATTTAGATATGTAAACCTCTGCTCACAAAGGTTAAGTTCCATAGGCAGTTGGCTAAATTAATAATAAAACTGTACCTAAAAGTCAGATTTGCTGAGTTGTAGTCTGATAGGCGTTCTCAACACAAGGAGTGTTTGTTGTTGTTGTTTTCGGGGAGGGGTCGTTATTTAATTTTTTGTAGCTATTGTTAATTTTGAATATTCTGCAGAATAAAAACCCCTTTGACTTCCCATTATTCTGCGATTCAAAACTCCAGTACATTCCTCCTTTTAGCACCCTGGACTTAACGTTTTAAGGCCGTCAGGTTGACGTGAACTTGATTTGCTCAACTAAACATGAATTTCCGGTTACTAGGCATTTATCACAGCCCACATGCACAGATCACAGGAAAAGTTACTGCAGTACAGCATAACACAGCTACTGCTCTTGGATTAGGTAGACCTGCTGTGGGTTTATACAAAAGAAAGCAACTGTAACTTGCCCTTTTTACTTTTCTATTGGTAGAAAGCCACAGAATTGCCCAGGCAGGGTTCCTTTGCTCCTGGCATAGCCAGCACCCAAAGAAAAAGTATCTGGGGTTGGGAAAGTGGAGTGGTAAGAGGAAGGTGTGGCAGAAACCGCCAGCGCCAGGACAAAGGGACCTGCCAGTTAGAAGGGAATTCAGTTTTTCTTTTGTCAGTAATACTGTAAGAAGTCCTCTTCTGCCTGGTTTTCCCTCCACGTGAACTGCCACAGTGGAACTAAAAGTCATGTGTTCCCAAAGACAAATTAATGACACTGGGTAGTGTTTATGATATACCAAAGTTCAAAGGGCAGTCACAAAACAGTATATTCAGTATGATGCCAGTGTTACATACCTGTGCTTCAGAATTGTCTACCTTTTTATATAATACATTTTCTATAATGAAGAATAAAAGGAGTAAAAATTACTTCCTTTTAAAAAGGGGTGACTGGGCCAGAGAAAATTTGGATGACTCTGGAGTTTTCAAAATCTGGTTGGGTCCAATAAAAATAATAATAATAATAACAACAATTATTATAATTATTTTGCTGTATTGCCTGCTTTGAATATAAGCATTATTGAACTTCGGAAATACCAATTCTTCCTGATAGGTACTGCCTTATTGGGTGATTACCTCATTTACATCTAGCTCTAAAAAGATATATTGTTTCTGCATCAGTTTAATTTCCACTTTCTTGTTGGGCCATTTTGATCATGTGGCCTTGTATGTTTTTATCACAACTTTCCTCTCATACAGTGTGTCTTCATTACTTTGGTGTGGTCCATATTGTTATGTATATATCAGAAAAGTCAGCATAAACAAATCGAAAGGAACTTGAGTCCAGCCACCCAACATTAAAGTTTTGTTAGAAATAAGGCAGAGATACACTTCCTGGGAGGGAGTGACAGAGAAAGCTGTTGTTTAACAGCCCTAACACTGGGGGAAAGCCCGTAAAAACCAGGCAGCTAGCTACTCTAAAATGTTATTGCTTAGTTTAGAGCATGCAGTTATGTTTTCACTAATTTGAAGTAGTTTTCAAGGGAGACCTGAAACTGTATTAATCATATCCTGAACCAAGAAAGCATGGACATGTCTGTTTAATATGCACCCATACATATGTAACATTAGTTATTCATTCAGCTGTAAAACAGCCACAATGTATGCAAAGTCTGAATTAGTGAAAAATATTAATTTTTAATATTTTAAAGGAATATAGTTTATTACTTTCAAGTAGTTAGACCAATTTAGTATTCCAAGGAGTACTTTGTGATTCTTTATATGAGTGGATGAGAATGAGACATTTTCTAAGACATCAGTAAGACTTTAAAAAGGAAATGTAGTTGTTTAACCACAGAAAAATTCTTAACCTACCTGGTAATTAAAATAATACAATTTTAAATTGCAATAAAGTGTTATTTTCACCTATAAAATTTCTGAAGTTTTTTTTTTATTGAGACTGGTTTTAATTAAATGTTAGATGAGAATATAAATTTTAGAAAGAGCCTTCAAGTTAATATCATTAAGTTCAGCAGTTGAACCTCTGAAAATCTATTCTGAGGAAATAATCTTAAAGAGAGAAACAACCACTTTTCACAAAAATGTTCACTCTATAATTAATAATAGGAAAGAGAGAAATGAGGAAATTTATTGTATAAGTAAACCATAGTATATATATGTGCCGTGGAATACCCAAGTGATAAATATTATTTGCATAGAATTTCTAATAACATGGGAAACCATCACATTATTAGGGAAAAGGTGGTAACAAATTTTACATAAGTTACCATGTCAGGCTTATTTTAAAACAACATAATAATGAAGACAGAAATACTAAAATTTAAAAATTTTCTTACATTTAACCATTCTGCTTGAAGTCTTATCTTTAGTAATATGCATATTCACTTCTTTTTTCATTATTGCTTCAAAAGTAAAAGCAGGCTGTTCTCATCCCAAATTATCTCACATGTGAAGTTTTGAGGGTTACAATATAATTTTTATTTTAAAGCAGGAATATCTTTAGATAACAGCATTTAGGTTTATCCTATATTTCCATTTCCATTAGCCTTTTGTATTTGTGGTTTTTAATGTATTATAAGGATTCCATTTTGCTGTATAACTCTTCTAGAAGAAGTTTTTATTTCCTGGAAATTTCTCCATGCCTGCACATCTGTGTATCTCCGAAAAACTCCACAAAATTAGAATTTCAAGATGGTATTTCAGTGGCTATTGGGATTTGGAACCTATATATTGGTTTAATTTTTTTTTTGAGGTCCTACAGCATATGTGGATTATTTAACATTTTCTAGACACACATGATCCATTTACAAAGACAAAGCACCTTGTGTTTCTATAGTTATTTTTATGTAAAGCTATTAAAGGAACAGGAAACATTTTTCGACCACCTTTCTCCCTACAAATGCCCCAAAAATAGTCATTAGTATTAAACATAACAGAAACTAAAATTGTTTCCCATGGAGGAAGGCTGCAAAGTCCCACTAAAGCATTGGGGGTTATTTATAATAAAGCCTGTGCAAGAGAAACATGATGCCAACTCACGTGTCAAGCAGACAGTGGCAGCTGCTTTGTTACTATGTGGCACTGTCCCATCCTAAATCAAATGGGAAATGGATACTGTTTGACAGATACTGTCATCAGTGCAAACATCATTTTAAAATAATTAAAAAGCGTCTAATTTTTTTTTTTTTTTTTTTTAATCTCCAAGACAGGCTGTTTGGTTTGTTCGGGCTTTCTCAGCCCTGCTGTTCAGGGCTCCAGCCATGAACACTCCTGCGCCAGATTTTTTATCTAGCCAAGCCGGAGCTACGACTCTTTATCCCAGTGGGACAGTGCAGCTATGTTCTTGGCGTTTTCTGCCTATTACCAGTTAGGGTCTGTGAACAGAATCTCCATTTGTGAGAACCTCATTGTGGATAGCATGCAGTGGTCTTTTCACTTTGATTGATGGTTCTGGTTCTGCACCATCTGGCTTCTGATAGGCTGCATTAATCATATCCTGAACTAAGAAAGTGTAGACATGTCTGTTTAATATGTACCCATACATAATGTTACATTAGTTATTCGTTCAGCTTGCAGAACAGAGTCATAATGTATGCAAGGTCTTTATATAGTGAAACATAAATATTAATATGCGACCCATTAATGCTGTTTTCACTTGTACTAACCTCCCCCTACTACATTTGTTTATGAAGATTGAGGAATTAAGAGAAAGAAGACCATGTGCACATTTACATGAACATATATAGTTTTGCTGACTTCTCATGAATTTAGAGTGATAGATGTCTGCAATACTTGCTCATATTTACTTTATCTCTCTCTCTCTAATTGCCTCTTAAAATACAGGTTAAATGTAAGCTGAAACACAGACTCACTTCTTCTCATGTGAACGACTTGCATCAAATGTAGGTCATTCGTTGGCTGGGGTCTCTGGGGGTGTACATGGCTCTACTCTTTTGTGGTGCCTCCTGCTGGGCCCACTTTGACACAGCCTGTCCCCTGCTGTGCAATAATGTCTAGAAAAGAAAGGAGAGAGGCCAGGAGAGACAGGGTAGAAATTCACAAGTCCAACCAAGTTTGCTCCAGGTTTAGGACCATCATACTTATCAGTCGTTTAAATTTGGTTTTAGAAATTTGCTAGGACATTTTCCAGTTAAGAGAGATTTAGTGTGCATTAATCATAATCCTCCAGTACCTAGAGGAGGTGGGGTAAGGGGCTTGAAATTCTCCTGGGAAGTTACCTTGTACAAGATTGCTAGAACATATTTCTTCAGGTAGCAAATTAAAACCCTAACTTCATAAAACATTTTTATGCTTTATTAATTATGTTTTGTTGTAACAGCACATATTCCTGTGAGGTTACATCTTCTTATATGTGACCCAATTTCAAAGAATGTATTTTAATGAATTACGCCAGTGAAGAATAAGTGAAGATTAATGCTGTGTGCTACAGAATACAAAATGTAATCCACACTGTAACAGTAATCAATCATGAAATAATGCATGGGAAACAAGGCAGATGATCATAGTTTTTGTTGAGAAATAAGTAAACTACAGCTTCTGTTGGAAACATAATTTCATCGAGGTTTAGTCACATAAGTACTTTGAGCAATACCAATGGAAACTATAGAAAATGGAAGACGTGTACAATCTGACATCTTAAGAGTTTAAGACCTTGAGATAATGTTTTATATAAAGATGGAAAATCATTTTAAGAATAAAATCAGTAAAATTAAGTATTCAGCTCATCCACTTCTTATTTTAAAGCTATTTTTAGTTGTTTCTTCTAATACTCTAGATCCCATTATGGCTTAGTTCACTCTATTAATTGATTTTTTTTTAAATAGTACACTCCCTGCCAAGAACACCGCATTGACAAACTAGAGGATAGAAAATCTATAGTAAACAGGCTTATAACCATGAGAACACTGGTGTGATTCTAGGAGTTTGTGGGCAGCACCGCTTTTTGCTGTGTGACAGGGCGGAGTTCATGTCGTGGCTCTGCCACTCAGCCAGCGGGACGGCACTGGAAATGGGTCCAAACTGGCTGGCTATTTCCAAATTAACCCTCATTCTAAGGTATGTGGTATTAGCGAGGCTTCTACCTAAAAAAGAAATATCTCAAACCTGACTTCTTATTATGAAAATGGAGGTTATTCCTGCTCTAACTACCTTTAGTTGTAAGGGTCAAGTGAGATGATGTGTATGTGTTAATAAAGTTTCAGATTCTATATATATAGCCCTTTTTTTATTAAAATTCTCTGTTTATTCAACAAAAACTTCTGCTTAACTTTTGAATTTCGTCTTTTGCATTCATAAGAGTTGGCACAATGATACATTCTCTTCCGATGTCACAGTAAATTTAAGAGCTTGTGAAATGATGAATACGTGCGTTTCCTGGTGCCTAAGCTCTTCTTCTTGTATAAGTCATCTTGAGTTCACAGCAGTGGTTGAAAACTATTTTTTCCCTGTAAAGGACCATGCACTAGTGAAATACAACATAATTTAATTTCCTTCTTCAAGCAACATGTAAACTACTGGACTGCGCTTTTTGAAAATTAAGGACTTTTATCCTGAAGCTTGGACAGGACTGAAAGGGGAAGGATTTTTAAACCAAAACATTGACGAGTTCAGGGAGGCATGCCAACGGGACAGCTTTCGAAGGCCAGTGCTTCACTTCTCTAGTGGAGAGCTGGTGCCATGGTGGGGGAGGGGATAAACAGATGGGCAAGTGAGCAAACTAGGCAGCTCTCCCTTCCTCCACAAGTCCCCCTTAGATTCAAAATGCAGTAGACTCCCACAATGCCAAATAAATCTTTTTGAATGCATAAATACAAACACAAGAGATTTAAAAATTTGTAACATTTTACTGAATCTATGCTGTTACTTTTTGTATTATCATGAATATATGAATGTTTACATCCTTAATAAATTTTAAGCACTTTTTAATGTTGCCAGCTTGCCTTAAGTACCACCAGACATTATGGTTCTCCAAATCAGGGAAAAATAACATCCATTCTAGGCTGTATTTTGTGTTTTCTTTGATGTTAGGTGAAATCAGATGTCCTCTGTACACTGTGCCTAGTGTCGTGGAGCTGATTTTTATGTCTGTAAAAAGTCTTGCCCTGATGCCAGCATTATAAATGAGACTCAGTAGTCATTATACAAAATTTTATAACATGCACGTTTGTTTTTTAAGTCACAGTATGCCAGGCGCTGGGAATATAAAGAATAAGATATCGTTTGGTCCTGTGTTTCCATACACGCATAGTATGCTGGGGAGGATAGCAGTGAACAGCCGATTTTAATTTTAACAGTATTATATAATGCTGCCAACACCACTATTATTAGTTACTGTATTATTAGTGATGATATTAGTAGCAAGGCATGACTGTATTTTAAAGGTACCACGTTATAAAAGTTTAACTGAAGGTCATTTGGAACTTTGAAAGCCTCAGGGATTCAGTACTAGCTTCATGCCTGAAATCAGTTGTAGGAACCAAGACGCACTAATTATTTGATTCAGAAAATTTTATTTCTCATTCCCCTAAAACCTAAAACCTAAAAATATCCACATTTTCCCCCTAAAACTCATATTTTGAGGTTTGTCTACACTGTTGTGGTCTTTCTGCCGGTTCACTAAGAGCATAATGGTTCCAATGTACCTTTTTGGGCTTCACACCTGGCTTAAATTATAACCAGAAATAGAGTACATACCTGTCCAAATAACTGTCCAGCGCCTTTTCCTTCACAGTACTGCACTCTCATGTATTATTGCTTTTGACTCTCTCTCAGATCATAAAGATAATACTGAGGAATTACTTCCTAGCTAGCCCTCCTATGCCACAATCCATTATTTGCCCTCTGCTCTCCTCAAAGGCATCCCAGGTTATGGGTGCTCCGGGCTGATGTCTGCCATTGCCTTTCACCACCACCCCTTTACTGATGTGTCCTGCCCCATATCCACAGCGGTAGGACACACTGATTGGAATAAAAGCAGGAAACTGTCAGGAGGAGGGGCTGGTGGGTGGGACAGTCATGCATTATGCAGAGTTTGTCAGCATTATTGTGAACAAAAGGTCACCAAGACTCATCACATTTATAATGGAGAGCGAACATTTGCTCTTCAGAATTCCTCACTTCATAGCTAACCTTGTATGCTGCAATTATTTTCAAGTTGAAGAGACTGTTCTTGCTAAAAAAGCTATTTATGTTTAATAGTAGTTGTTCAACCTGTGTGTTGCTAGTTATAAGTTAATTTAGTTATTTACAATCTCTACTTGACCTTCACACCCAAAGGCAGATTTATATGAAGAAAGGAGTCACTCTTCTTATTTTCTTTTCCACAGCCTGTTACAATTTTCAAAAGGTAGTTAAAGCATGAAGAAGCCTTGAAATGATAAATAGGCTAAAGTCTTTTTCTAAAGATGAGATACTTATCTTTTGAAAGAGTATTTTTATGATTTAGGTTTTTTAAAATAAAACACATAGAAATGTAAATTAGTTTTCTAAAGCGAATATTTTATTACAATTCTTCATTAAAAGAATCTATACCCAGGGTAAAATGACAGTGTGAAGGCTGTTTAAGCTTATTATTTTCAAAGGGCAGAAACACAATAATAAAATTAAAGCCTCTTGTATGGTTAATATAACTAAATATTAGACGAGATAGGAGAAAGCTTGTCAGAATCAAATACCTTATAGACCATGGGGCCTATATTTTTCCCAAGAGTGGAAAGTCTTAATATCACAGCTATTCAACTTTGCATTCCACATTTATTTTTTATAAACATTTCTGGAACAGCTCTCTGCGTAACATATACATATGCCTTGTGTTTAGAGTTTCCTCCTTCCTCCTTTCTCTCTCATTTCAGTTTTATTATTGATGTTTTATTCATTTTCCCCTTTCTCCCTTTAACATTAGAAAAGAAAAACAATTCACTCTCACATGTATTAGTAGGGTTATATTTTTATTTCAAATGATGCTTGTAGCCCTCAACACCAAAATATGGGGGTAAATAGTTTATTGCCATCTGTATTTTGTTGTAAAAAAGGAAATGGATTCTCCAAATAAATTCAGTGGCTCAACCATAATAACTAACATTATCAGGGTGTGTGGGGGGTGGGTACATGTGTCAGAGAGAGTTTGGGGGAAAACCATCATTTTATCAATTCAACCACAGACAACCTCAATCCAAAGCTTTTTTAAATGCCCACCCTTCAACACACATAATTTTATCTCTAACAGTTCTGTAATCCAAATTTGCTGAAACAGGCAGGCAGCACGGCGCGGAGCAGAAAGAGCAAGCGCTTGGCAGGACAAGGGGGCCTGGCTGGGGGCGCGCCTTCTCCCATTCGCAGGCTTCGGGGCCTCGGGCGCCTTTCCCCTCTGTCTGACCTTCACATTTGCCATCTCAAAATAGGGAAAATAGTATCTACTTTCTGTGAGAAATAAACCTCTGAAAACTGATTCATCGTAAGTACTCATAAAATCTCTTACCCATTTCTTTTCCCTTCCTCCCAAGCAATTACTATTTAATATGCTTAGTAGTCTAGGTACTTGGAAATACTGAATTATTAAATGCAGAGTGGGGCAAAAGTAGGCTTACAGTTTTGAGTACTTGAGGCACAGGGTTTATTCTTGTATTACAACTTAATAATTATTATTTTCCATATGAATTAGGGTCCTGAGTACCTAGAGTTCTGGGTAAGACAGAACTGCAGATCTGACCTGACCTGAGCCACAGTAGCAAGCACCAAAAATAAAAAATAAAAATAAAAATAAAAAAGAAAATCTACTTGTGTGGATCAAGCCAGCCTGCCAGGACTTGTAGAGGAGCTGGGACGCCACAGATATTGGGGTGCCCCGCTTTTGCTTCCAGCAGCAAGGTTTGTGGTAGCACAGCCAATTCTAGTGCCTACATCCTGGTGAGCTGGTGGCCACCAATGTAACTAAATGACTTAGGAAAATTAAAAACACACAGTAGTAAGTTTCAAAAACATGGTTCTCTGTCCACATTTCTCTATTTCATTGGGTTTTTTAAGTGTTTTGTCATCAAAGCAAGTGTGCCTGTAATGCTTATAAGTCACATCTGTGCAAATGAGGTGGGCAGGACTCAGACTGAGGAACCTCACCGGCAGCAGCTGAGCGGGCTCTGGGGGGCGGCGGCTGACATCCCTGGGATGTAAGGAGCATTGTGCCAGGTATTATGAACATTTAGAGATGAGCCATTGTGGTGATAATCTAAACCAAAAGCGTAAGCAAGAGTTCAAACAGGATGATTTAAGAGAAAAGAGAAGTGTAACTTGTTATAAGGCAGTCTTAAAGAATGAATATGAACCACTTTGTGCAAATTCAAGCAAGGAAACATTATTTTTACAAAATTATTACAAGAAGCTAGAGATGGTAATGGGAATAGTGCATTTATTGACTGTTGAATGAGAAGCAGTGTGACCCTCATAAACATTATTTATATATAGCAGGACTGAAGTGCCACATGATAAAACTCCTAAGCTTTACTTACAAGAGTTCTAACTAGTGTAGAAAAAAACTCCTGCCAGACAGCCTGTCTGCTTTGTTTGGAATAGAAGCATAAATATCTAATTTGCCTTGTTACAGAGAAGAATGCATGATCTATGCAGCTTGTAGCCAACTAATCATTCCATCAGGCTCAAAATGTAGGGAACCATAATTAATTTGCTGATTCAGCCTAATCCTCATTCTCAGATGGTGAAACAGATCTGTACGTTCATATTTCATTTAGTCATATTTTATTTCTTAGAAGCTGAAAACACGATGTTGCTAGGCCAAAAATAAAAACAACCAGAAGTGTAGGTCAGTATACTCTGAATTAGGAAAGTTAAAAACACACCATCATAAATTTCAAAAAGTTTGTTTTCCTGTCCACATTTCTCTTTTTGTAGGGTTTTTTTCCCTTTCTGTTTAAATGTTGTGTCATCAAAGCAAGTGTGTCGTCTGTAATAATAAAAAGTGTCATCTGTGTAAATTAGAACCATATAACCTTTAATATTAGCATTTCACCACAAAAGCTCTTCAGTTAATTTTTCTGTTGAAGAAAAACAGGGGTGACTAACAGCCTCAAACAAAAGCTTTGTGTTTGTTTTTAAACAAAATTGGCTTGATCATATTTAAATTAGAAATTGATATTTTATTTTTTTAATTTCTCAGGGTTTTATTTTTTAGCTGGGTCTTGCTAACCAACTGCCATTCTGTGTTAGATGTTTCGGTTCCCTGATGATTTGTAATAAACAAAAGTAAATACATTTTTATTAGACCATAAAAATGATCAACTATGCACTCATATACAATGCTCATGTGCAGCATAATTGTTTAATACTGTTTTCCTTCCACATTAAGTCAACCTGAAAGACTATTGATTGTACCAAACACCGTTTCTTGATGCCATAATTCTCCAGACCTGCGTCCCTGGGGACCCGCGTCAAGAGAGTAATTGTGTATCTTGCCGCTCTCTGCTGAACACCCAGTGACAGCCTGTCAGGAACAACTCAGACCAGGAGCAGTGCATTTCACCCCGCTGAACTGCCTGCTGTTTGGGGACAGAGGACAAGCATGTCCTCATTTATGGCGAAGAGAAGCAGTCTGAAGGTGAAAAACACCAAAAGTTTGGTAGGCGGAAAAGAGTAAAACACCATTCTATAGGAAGTTTTAAATTTTGTCTCCGTTTATAAAGATATGCCAAAGCATTATATTACTTTCATTTGTATAGTACTTAATACAAAGCACTTTACATGTGAATCTTCTTACCACCAAACTGTGTTCTCTGGAACATTATTTAACTTCCTTGATTCTCAGTTTTCTGATCTGTGATAATGGGCACAAAATTACAAATAACCTTATTAACCTCCTAGAATTCTGAAGGTCAAATGACAGAGCTTAAGCAAGCAAATATTAGGTATTTTCCTTTTGCTAAAGTCAAGTCACATGCATTCATTAACAACAGGTCTCAAAGCACCTACCACGTGGTAAGCACTGTGCTATGAGCAGGGAGCCCACGCCAGGCACTAGGCCTGGGTTCTGTGAGGGGGCCATTTGGACCGAATCACCTGTTCATTCTTTAAAACGAAGGAACCAAGGCTGGGCAGGCTGGGGTGGGGGTGAGGAGGCAGACAAGGAGAAGGGCATAACTGCACATATTTTCCAAGACTTCCTGTTTTAACTACTCTTATTTGTTCTAAATCTGAGATTTATACGAAGTGGCTGCAGCTTCATCAGATGTCCAGAATTAGTTCTGTTTTGCTAGGTGGCCATGTCCTCTTAGGTTACCTGGGGCTGGAGGGTTCAAATGCCTTCCATGTGTTTCTGTGAGGTGTGCGGGGCTGGGGGCAGGGAGCTCATTTGCATGCAGGATTCACAGCCTTTCTTCTAGGCAGTCGCATGCGCTCCTCAGAACAATATCCTGAGTGCTGAAAGTGTGCAGATTTTCATGTTCGTTCTTAATGATGAAGAGCAAAAAGTCTATAAAAATTGTAAATTAAAGAAATAATGTAAATGTCTTTATTTACTAAACTGATCTTTTCACATTTAGAATAAATATCTCTTTTGTAGTCACTCCTTTAAAAAAAAAAACAAAAAACCAAACCTTTGTAACATTATTATGAGAGGAGTTTTTTTCCGCCCCCTCCGGTGAAACTGTGTTAGCGACATCCCAGAAAACTGGAATTCTCTATTAACCTCTAGGTCAAGCATCCATCTTGACACACATCTCTTTTATTCCACCTCATTTATGAAGAAGCAGTTTATTCTTGACTTAATTCCTAGCTTCTTTTTAGGGAGCATTCGAAACTCATCTCAGCAAAGAACAGTAAATCAGATTTGCAACGTGTGGTATTAGGAAATAGAATGAATTCAAGTAATTTTAGTATTAGAAAGATTATAGAGATCATCTTATCTAACCACTTCATTTTGCAATGAGGCAACCACAGCCCAGAGAAACCAAGTGTCTGCCTAAAATCATGGCTGATTTGTGGCTGATCCTATAGCTCAGTGCATCACACTAGACAACATAAAGAGTGACATTTCCTAAGGTTAAGATGGACTAGAATATAACATTTTATTCAAATAAATGCATGTGAAAACTGGCTTGGATATTGTGCACTTCTGGACTGCCAGTATACTGGCATATCTTTGTGCAGTCCTAATGGGTCTGGATGGTGTGTGACGCTGTTGCCCTAGTAAAAGAAGACTTACCACCACATGTGGCCTAGGGAGGCGGGGGCCAGGCATTTGCCTGAGTTCCAGCATGTACTTCTCTGGATCTGGGGTTTTTTCCCTACTCTGAAATTAAAATAATAAGAGGGCTGACATGATAAACTAATAGCTCCGTGGAGTACCGTTCTTCCATAAAAATTAGCCAGAATTTATTTTATGTCCCATATTCCAGAGGGAAAAAAAGTTTTTGATCTCTGACCCTAACTTTTCTAGGCTATCCTACAGATTCCAAGGTAGGTTCAGCTGAGAATGAACGAGGAATGACCCAGCTGGACTCATTTTCCTTCCCTCTTAATCTTATGAGTTTTAGAGCAAGGAGTAAAATGGGTAGAATCATTTCTAGAGCCTCTTGTGTATCCCTGAGGTAGACTGACTTCTCTAAGACATCCTTGAAGTTACCTTCCTATCTGGGGTTCCTTCAGATCTCTGCCAGTGTCCTATGACCAAAATCACCCCGCTCCCCTTTGCGCTTTCCCGTCTGACCCGGGCCCAGATCTACATTTGCTGACGGCGAGTCAGAAGCAAAGGCCACGGGTGGATGGGAGGAAGCGGTCCCTAGCGCCTGCCATCCAACAAATAGGTTTTTGCTGTAAGTGTATCACAAGATCCAAGTGAGGACCAACTCAGGTTATTTTTAATGCATGAAGTTATGTTTTGAGATGCTTCTTATACACAACAAAGAGTAACTTTATTTAGTACAGAGAATGTGCAACAAGATGACAGACTGGAAAGCTCGGGTCCTCAGCTTTTTATTATAATCTTTTTCACTTTTTAAAAATGATTTTAACCTTTAATCATCTGAAAAGTAGCACTTTGTGAGTAACTGATTTTCTTACCAGATTGGCACGTAGTGTGTGAGGAGGATTAGCGTGGCCTGTGGAGTTAGGGGACCATCACAGAATGGCTTAGCAGTTAGAATAATGAGAACAACAAAGGCGAACTTGCAGCTCTGTTTCCATAGCCAGTTCACAGGAGCCTTGAAAGTTATATAAGCCAAGCTTGCTGGGTAGTGCTCTGCAACCAAGGCCACCCTCCCTCCTTTATTTATGTGGGGCTCTGACTCTACTTTGAGTTGAGAGGAAGCTAATTAGGGGTTGATTTTTTTTTTTGGAAAGAATAATTAATAATCACTTCCATTTGGAGGAATGTAATCTGTGGAGACAGCATTAATATTTTACTAGCTTATGAACAAACATAAGAAAGAAGGAAAAAATCTGTAGATTCTTTTGTAGTAAAATGATATATTTAATCTTGAATAATTGAACAAAACATTTTTATTCACATAATGTTACAATCAGATTGCTAATACCAGCTTAATGCTTGCTTTTTAACTAATTCATTTTCTCATTTGTGGCCATCTAGAAAGGTTTATTAAATCTAATGACTGTTTTAGGATTAAGAAGGGGAAAAAGCATGTTCTAATTACAGGGATGGATAAAAGCAAACTAATTAACCAAAAATGTGTATTTCCTTCCTCATAGATGTCTGGTCAGCCATATCCAAGATGAACTTGGGTTACCTAGCCCCTGAGTTTTCTAATCATGTTTTTAGATTGCATTTTTTACACCATCTGTACCATTAACATGACTGTAATTTCTGTCACAGTTGGGAGCTTCAGTTAATAAATGTTTTGTTTTGGAGGGGGATGGGAAGGCAGACAAGAAGATCGGAGTGTTTATGAATGAACCAAAGGAAGAGACTGTGCCTTAACTGAGGACCATGAGGTGATGCTGGACTCCTGCCACTGGGAATTTGATGTTGCCTTTTTGTGATCCACTTTGTAGCTGTATTTACAGGGGAACATAGTCTTCATTCATCTTTTCATAAAAAAGAAAACCTGATCTAATAGAAAAATAACTACCAGCTAGTCAATAACCTCATTCATATGTAACAAAAATATATGTAGGATATATAATTATTTTGTGAAATCCAGACGCATCTATTTTTCAGTGTTTTGTATGCCCCCAGAATTACAATATTATCATTTTGAGTTTCAATAAGCTAGTTTACCTTTAAAAATTACAGGGGGGTTTTTTGGGTGGGGGGAGGGTCTGGAAACTACTACTGCAGGTTTTTTTAAAGCATACTGATTATGTTTTCAAAACTGGAGAGAATGATCAGAGCTGTTAATTTGTTTGTTTTCAGGGCATTCAGTTTGACCTGCTAGTTCATTGGATTGGGTTTCTGCATTTTGAATGATTCAATTCATATCTTTTTTTATTTTTTAAAAGATTTTATTTATGTATCTTTAGAGAGAGGGGAAGGGAAGGAGAGAGGGAGAGAAACATCAGTGTGTGGGTGCCTCTCACACTCCCCCTACTGAGAATCTGGCCTACAACCCAGGCATGTGCCCTGACTGGGAATTGAACCAGCGACCCTTTGGTCTGCGGCCCAGTGCTCAATCCACTTAGCCACACCAGCCAGGGCATCATATCTTTTTTTATTAAAGTATAATTTACATGTAATATTATATTAGTTTCAGGGATACAACATAATGATTCAACATTTATATACCTCACAAAATGATCACCATAAGTCTGGTAACCACTTGTCACCATACATAGTTATTCCAATATTATTGATAATATTCCCTGTGCTGTATTTTACATCCCCATCACTTACTTTTGTTTGTTTGTTTGTTTCTTCTTTAGCTTAAAAAAAAATTATTGATTGACTTTAGAGAAAGAAACATCAATTTGTTTTTCCACTCATTTATGCATTCATTGGTTGATTCTTGTACGTGCCCTGAACTGGGATCAGACCAAAAACTTCAGCTTATCGGGATGGTGCTTTAACCAGCTCAGCCACCCAGCCACAGCCACTTACTTACTACCTTTCTTACCCATCCCCCCATCTGCCTTTTCTCTGGCAACAATTAGTTTGTTCTTCATATTTCTGAGGTGTTTCTGTTTTCTTTTATTTGTTTGTTTTGTTTTGCTTTTAGATTCCACATATAAATGAAACCATATGATACTTGTCTTTGTTTATCTGACTTATTTCACTTAGCGTAATACCCTGTAGGTCAATCCATGATGTCAAAATGGCAAGATTTCATTCTTTTTATGGCTAGGTAATATTCCATTGAATAAATGTACATCTTCTTTATACATTTATCTTTTTAATGTATTTTAATATAATTTTTCCATTACCATTTATCCCCCTTATACCCTTTTCCACCCCCCCACCCTACCCCTGCAGTCACCACACTATTGTCCATGTCCATGAGTCCTATTTCTTTTTTGCTCGATCCCTCCACCTACTAAACCCCACACCAAGGGCTGTCAGCCTACTCTCTGTAAGGCTTCTCTGCAGCTAGTGTTCAGTTGATTATTCAGGATGACTTTTCTGTAATTTACTTGTAATTCCAGTTTGGTCCTGGGAGGAGGTCGGTATAGCTTCCACCTACTCTGCTGCCACCTTGGGCCCTCCTGTACTTTTATCTCTTGATGGGTACGTGGGGTGCTTTCATATCTTGGCTATGGTAAATAATGAACATAATGGATGTCTTTTTGAATTAGACTTTTTGTTTTCTTCAGATAACTACCTAAAAGTGGAATTGCTGAGTTGTATTGTAGCTCCATTTTTAATTTTTTGAGGAACCTCCATACTGTTTCCTAGTGGCTATACCAGTTTGCAATCCCAATAGCGGTGTATGAAGGTTCCCTTTTCTCCACTTTCCTACCAACACTTGTTATTTCTTATCTTTTTTATTATAGCCACTCTGACAGGTGTGACAGGCTCTGTCATTGTGGTTTTGATTTGCCTTTCCCTGATGATTAGTGATGATGTGGCTTTTCATGTGTCTGTTTGACCATCTGTTATCTTCTTGGGAGAAATGTCTATTTAGGTTTACTGCCCAGTTTTTAATCGGATTGTTTGTGTTTTTTGATGTTGAGATATGTGAGTTCTATATATATATTGGATATTACCCCCTTATCGGATATATTTGCAATTATCCTCTCCTGTTCCATAGGTTGTCTTTTCTGTTTGTTCTGTTGATGGTTTTCTTCACTGTGCAAAAGCTTTTTAGTGTGATGTAGTTCCATTTGTTTATTTTTGCTTTTGTTTCCCTTGCCTGAGGGGACATACAAGAAGTATTACTAAGACCCATGTCAAAGAGTTTACTTCCTGTGTTTTCTTCTAGGAGTTTTATGGTTTGTGGCCTTAAATCTAAGTCTATAACTCATTTATAATTTATTTTTTGGGGCGTGGTATAAGAAAGTAGTCCAGATTTTTTTCTTTTTTTGTTGTTGCTTTTTTCCCTGTACCTTTTCAGTTTTCCCAGCACCGTTTATTGAAGAGACTGTCTTTTCCTTACTGTGTATTCTTGCTTCCTTTGTTGTAGATTAATTGAAAAATATAAGCAGAGGTTTATTTCTGGGCTTTCTAATATTTCATTGATGTGTCTGTTTTTGGGCCAGTACCGTGCTGTTTTGATTACAATAGCTTGGTAGTATAGTTTGAAATCTGAGAGTGTAATACCTCAAATTTTGTTCATCTTTCTCAAGATTTCTTTAGCTCTTTGGGGGTCTTTTTTGGTTCCATATAAATTTCAGAATTATTTGTTCTAGTTATATGAAAATGCCATTGGTATTTTGAAAGGGGTTACATGGAACCTGTAGATTGCTTTGGGTAGTGTGGACATTTTAACGATGTTAATTCTTCCAATACATGAGCATGATACAGCCTTCAATTTCTTATGTCTTCTTCAACTTCTTTCATCATTGTCTTATACATTTCAGAGTACAGGTCTTTTGCCTCCTTGGTTAAATTTATTCCTAGGCATTTTATTCCTTTTTATGCAATCAGAGTTTTTAAAGCATCTGATTACTATTTCAAAGTGTGGTATACTGATAAAAATATAGAAATAGTTAACAAAATAGGGAGAAAGGGTAGGGGTGAGGTGGTAAGAAACAATGCAAGCTGCAGACTATTGACTGAAAATAAGTATACCTACTTTTCAAATGGAAAAGATTACCACTAATAACTAAAAAAAATAAACTATGTGAAATGAAGACTGAATTTTTAGTTAAGTCCTAGAATACTATGCTGAAGCTTTACTTACATCTGGAATCGTAAGAGACATTAGTATTCTGAAGGAAACACCAGTATATATTGTGTGCGTACTATATGCTGGGTGTTTAGGGATATAAATGATTAAGCTAGAAGCTTCCCTTGAGGAGCTTATAGTGTAAGCATGCATTTGGGGAACCAGGACTTACAGCAAAATAGGAAGCGTAGAAATTTACATACAAAAACATTTTAAAGAGTCATTTATTTTGGGAATACCACTTATCTGGTTGCAATAATTTGTAAATAGTGGTCTTTGGACATTTGCAATTTTGTTGGCGATACATTCTAAACCCTTTGTGAATCCTCAAATTCTCAAGCAACCTTACAGCTTATAGTTGCAGCCCTCAATTGTACTAATAAAAGTAATTGAAAATTTAGAGTGACACCTTCAAAAATAACCAGGCCTTTCTGAAAGTGACTGTGTACACTGACAGTAAAGAAGCCATGCAAAAATAAAAATACTGGGAAGGGGCTCAGTTCACTCAAGTGAGTCCCTTCTGTTGACCCATCTTGAAATAATTTGGGGATACCAAGTTGTGCATCACCAAAATAGCAAATAGACATGTGTACTGAACATCCCAATTCAGATGAGTGGCGGGGATCTATAGAATTCCCACATTAACTGCACTTTTACCAAATAGCACACACCTCAGGACCAAGGAAAAAATGAACATTGGGTATTCATAAGCAAGGTACATAGTTTTTCCTTATTTGCCATACTAAAAATTAAAATTTCTGATGATTTCTCAGAGAAAGCTGCTTTCATGGACTTCAGTCCAGAACTGTGTTTTTTAGCAATACATTCTTTTTAACAGAATACCATGACTGAGTAGAATAGTTCAGATATAAAGTTTATTGTAATGAAAGTTTCCCTATAAGTAAATCTTTAACCCTTAAAACAAAATCTAGTTAGGATTATGAAGGCAAGGATACCCCAAGTTTCCATAAATTTTGTTTGAAACTTGGCTCTGTCAGTTAGCCACTCTTGTTCATAAAACCAGTGACCTTGGAATTGATCAGATTAAGCATTCAAGTCAACTTAATGTTTAAAATGCTTTCAGAGAATTGCCACAAAGTCTTGCTGAATACAGCAGCCCAGTTTCAAGGGTGTCCTGCCCACTGCGTCCTGACTGGCTTTTCCATATTCCATTGCTGGCTTTCCAACTTCCTCTTCACCAGACTGAAATCAGAGTAATGAAAACAGTCAAACTGCTCATAAAATGTCACATTACTATGAGAGCACACATTATTTCTACAGATATTTTCTGTCAGTCACTAGATCACTGCTCAAATGACAGCAGTGCCTGCCTGGAACATGCTTTAAAAATGACAATTCCATACTGTAAAGACTACTTCAGCAGTAAAATTAACTGATTTGTTCCTTTGATCTCAGCCTACAAAAGATACCAAATGTTACTCAGGAATAAATAAAACATTTATAGAGAAGAGGAGAAAAGGTTATATGCTTCATTTTGCTTATCAATGTCATTTCCAGGCCAACAATTTTATTAGGGGTAGGGGTATGGTGACATGCTATTTTTAGTTTGTGGGGGAGAAATGTGACATTTAGAAAAATGTCACAGCATTTCTTCAATAAAAATCCATGCTGTCAGCTGCCTAGCTCTAGAGAATTATAGAAAAGCTGTACTGAACCAAAAGAGAAGCAACAATAATTTGATTTTTAGTTTAACGCTCTCAGACCCAGCCTCAATGTGGATGGATAGTAATAACAGTTTTTGTTGCCTGGATGGCTCTAGGAAGCAGACCTGTTTTGCCCGAAGAATATTTCTTAAAAGAATCTCTTCGGTCTAACCCTGTGCTCAGCCAAAGCTTTGTGATCTGTTTTGTTCAGCGAACTTTGAGAAGTCATTTTTTCACAAACAGAAGAACTCAAATACCTACTAAAATAACTATTTCATTATGAAAGCCAGAAAATTTATTGTCTATAAACAACAAAATAAACACAACACACACACACATACCAAAAACAAAAACAAAAACAAAAACACCACCAAACAGTAGAGGAAATCATTATTAGAATTTAATATAAAAAGAAATAACAATTAATGAATATAGTTTTTGTTATAGAATGTTTTGCCCTTATCTCTTCCATTTTTTTTTTTAAACTTTGGCATATATTCACATTCTACCATGAAATATCTGGGTTGTTATTTAACTTTTCAGGGACAAGAGCCATATCTTACATTTCTCTAAGTTCTCCATAGTGCCTAGCACAGTTCTTGATAAAATTATTGAACAATGAAAGCACTGGCTTGAGATGTATGGTTCATATCTAGAATTTTTTAACTTTCCAGCTCTCCCTAGCATGCCACCCCCACCGCTGAACACACACAGTGACTATTTGCAGCCTTTGCCATTCTCAAGGCTTAGATCTTCCTCACTTCACCCTTACTCCTGTTGAGTGGTAACAGTTGTCTTTGCTGACACTTACCTCTGTGCTTTTTAAGTGGGTATTACCATTTTCATTAAGTGGGAGAGTGGAGATATTTGTGACTTTTTTAATCTTCTTCCCGTTCCCCTTGCAAATAAGTCTGTGTTTCATTCATGATCTCCTCTTTCCTTCCTGGAAAAGAGGGAAAGAGGTTCTCCTCTTCCTTGAGGACGCTCTTCCTTCTCTTCAACTCTCCATCAGGTCTCTGCAGGCTTTCCTGGAATCCCACCATTTGTCTCCAGTAGTTGTGATGTCTCCCCTTTTCTGGAACTCCTTTCTTTTTGCTTTCAGGTGGGCTTTGTAATAGTAACAATAACTTTAATCTTCTGTCTTCTCTAATTATAGTAAAATTGCAAAACATGAATTGAGCACTCAGTAGGTGCCAAGCATTGAGCCAAGTATTGAACCAAATAACAAGGGCATTTACTCTAGAATAAGATGGACTTCCTCCTCCAAAAGAGCTGGAAGCTGCCAAATTTCTTACACAGGTAACCTGTTTCATCACCTCCACAAACATCCACTCAGCAAACATTTACTGAGTCACCTTCAAGTGGCACAGTTACTACTAATGACAGTCCTGGCTCTCAAGGGGCACACAGTGTATGCTATTCCCAGAGCCATACCAGCTGTGCTGCTCATTTTGAACTTTTACTTATTTTCTGTCCAAAATCATGAAGGAAGTTTTATATTTATACATAATGCTTAATGCCCCCTTTTTTTTTTTTCAATTACTGTGAAAACATATTGAAGGAAAAGACTGCCTTTCAAAAACTGAGTTACTTTGTATGGTCCTTGTATGACCGAGCACCCTAAACGAGGGCCAGCTCAGGTGGCCACCAGGCCGTCCCCCACTCAGCTCCACAAGGTACCAGGCACGTCGCGATCCAGGCGACCTTGCGTAACAGTGCTCAGGAAATATTTTTGTTTGACTGTTAGGATATCAGTAATTTATAAGACATTGTTTCATTTTCTAAACTTTACTTCTAAATCTTTTCTTTCTCCGACTCCTTTTAATCCCCCAGTGAATAAAGTCATGTGAATAATTTATATTCACTGATTCAGAAGTAGGTGATGTTTTAAAAATTCATTTTTACATGTATTAGACACACATGATTTAATAATTTGTATATACCCCCAATTATATTCCTAACCTGCTCTTTCTAATAGTGTTTTGACAAGACTTTTTAGCACTTGTTATATACATATATTGACAGCCTCACTGGCAGGGTGGTGGTATGTGATTTCATTTCATCATTAAGCATTGTCATGTCTAACCATGGATTCTCAAATACAAAGAAAAATAATTACTCCCGTATGGATTTATTTAAGGCTTTAATGAATTAACCTAATGTCATTTAAACATGGATTGCTTGTGCCTCTATTCTGATTAGTCAGTGAGCATATGTCAGACTTGTTCTATTATGGCAGCTGTGTAATGATCTGTAGCAATATTTTATAGTAATCTTAATGTAGGATATCTCACGTCCATATTTGTGTGCACGTATGGGCAGAAGGGTATCATTCTCTTAGCCAGCAACAGAATTCCCTGTAGAAAAGGAAATGGAACCTGAGGCCATGTTTAGAAAGAATGCCATGAAAGATAGAACTCACTGTTCTGCAGTAGAAGAGTGTAGGGAATTCTTTCAGTGTAAGTGAGAGAAAGAGTGATAAAAGAGGGCAGAAATGGGGGAAGTAACTAATACTCAATTTGCATTTTATCCCTGCATGCACTTAATTACAAAACTGTCAGAGGACCAGAAATTGGAAGTTAGATATGACCTTGAGAATGCAAGTTCCCTAGAGTTTCAAGTCACTTGGAGAAGAGCACTGAACTTTTCCCCATAGGATCAGGTGCGGGAGGCCAGATCTTAGAGCCAAAGGGGCAGGGAGACCCCAGATGACACCGGAGTTTCTTATATGTCCATCCAGGCTTTGATTCCCAGCCCTGCCTTTGACAAGCTGCACGCCCTTGGAAAAGGAGTTGCTCTGTGCCTAAGTTTTCTCATCCATAAAATGGAAATAATAAAAATATATTTTTTTTCATCGGGTTGTCTTAATGATGAAACAAATTAGTACTTCTGAAGATATTAGAAAAATACAGAGTAAACACTGGAATAATGCCAAACATTACTGACACTCATGCAGACATATGTAGGGTAGATTTGGATTTGCTTTTTTATGTGTTTGCTTAAAACTTAACTGCAAAGAAATTACTCATGTAAAACCCATTCTAAGGGATCAGAATTGATTCACTATTCCTTCTTTGTAATAATATTATCAAGGCCAGAATTTTGTCGAAGTCCTGATATATTTTCATATTCTTAGACATTTGAGAAAAAAAGTAGTGCCTTGTTTCTAAAGCAGCGGTGTAACTATATACTCATTAGCTATAATTTTTAAAGTTTTATCCATTTGGCTCTTCTCTACATGAAATGGAAAAGTAGCTTACTTTGTAGAAGTTGCTAGCTTCAGCGGTCACTAAATGCTATACTGTGTAGAATGTTAAAATGCGGGAACGATGTTATTTTGATAATGTAATTGCTGTGTGTTTGGATTAGTTCCTTGCAAAACATCTAGGCCATTTACTGCTGACCGACTTTGGTAGCCATTTATGTTCACGAGAATTGTTTACCGCATTGATTACAAATTAGAAATTTAGTTATGAAAAAACTACAGTTCAAATCTACATAATCTTCTAGAAAAACGTTTTCCCTAAGTAATTGCTTAATTGTACCTAATTTTTCTCCAAAATTATTCTGTTTTTAATCAGCCTGTAAGTGTGTGTGCGAGGGGTGGGGATTGACTTTCAGAAGATGTTATATTTAGTAGTGATTTCTTTTATAGTTGGGAGGAGACTTTTTAAATAAAATATACTTGACCCTTCAACAGCATGGGGGTAAGGGGTGCCTCCACTGGAGAGCCAAAAATTCACGTATAACTTTGACTCCCCAAACACTGAGCTACTAATGCCCTACTGTTCACCAGAATCCTGACCAATAACATGAGCAGTCAATTTGTATGTTATACACAAAATATACTATATACTGTGTTCTTACAATCAAATAGGCTAGAGAAGAGAAAATGTTATTAAGAAAATCATAAGGAAGAGACAATACATTTACTGTATTTGTTGAAAAAATCCACATGTAAGTAGACCCAGTTCAGACTGTGTTGTTGAAGGGTCAACTCTATTCTGTTTAACCTCAACTCAAGCTCAAAATAGAAATAGAAACCATGGGAGGATAAGGAGAGCAGCTGTTGTGGCAGGACTTTGGTCTGAGGAACTCATGGAAAGGCCCGGCCTTGCCTAAGGCATCCAGTCCGTCCCAAGACTTGCAGTTCCACCTCTAGGCACCATTCCAATCTAGTCATTTCTGTTCATTCTCATGAGGTCCCATTTTTGTGCTTTTAACAGTTTATCGTTATCACTTCCTTCATTTTCTGTCTTGATACAAAGAAGGTTCTGTAAGAGGAAGGACAGTGCCTGCTTGCCGTATCCGCAGAACCTGGCACATTTAGAAGGTTAATGAGTAGTTGCTGAATTAATTAGTTAATTCACTTACAAGTTACTTTGCAAGTTGGTGATTATTGTGTTCAAGATACCCATTTCCCGTGCATTAGTACTTACTCTTGCTGGGAATGAAATTTCATAAACCCTGTGAGAAGCGAACCTGGCAGTACCCATCAAGGCCTTTTGAATGCGCAGAGGAATGTGTGATGAAGAAACGGGCATGAGTCTGGGTAAAAACAAATCTGCGAGGATGCCCATTGCGTAACTGTTTATAATGCTAAAATGTTAAAACAGCCTAAATATCCACTAATAGGTAATCAGTTAGGTCAGTGTGCTACATTTATATGTGCATAATGCTTTGCAGTCACTGAAATCATATCGTAGAATATTTCATGACAGGAAAATGTTCACTTTGATTTTAAAAATTTCAAAAGTACTACAGTACTATACACACACACATAAATATATACACATATACATGATATCAACTTTATTAAAATACTTATTATATATCTGCTTAGAAAAAATATATACCACAATTTTAACAGTGGTTATCTCTAAGTGACAGAATCTCTGGTGATTTTATGTCCTTTTTTTATGCCTTTCTAAGTTTTTTGAAAATTTCTAAAATATTTAATGGTTTTGTAAAAAAAAGGGGAAGAAAAGAAAGTTTTCCAGTGCCACTTTGTAGAGTGGTGGGACAAGCCCACACGGGAAGAACTGAAACACAGATGGGCGGTGCCGAAGGAAGAGCAGTACGTGTAAGAAGACAGAGAGATGGCTTGTCGGCTATGAGTAGCAGCCACCAAAGAATTTGTATGGCAGAATTAATAGAATTCAAATAGCTGGAAAGGTGCAGAGAGATCCCAGGAACATAAGCATTCAGATTGATAGGATGCCTTTGTCATTGCTTCGGCATGAATCCTCCTAAAATATATCAAGCCCTATGCAGTAGGTTCTAGAAAATAGAGCCCTGGAGGCCTTGTAAGCTTTGCCAAACGGAAGGGTCTCCTGTTTGCCTGGATGGGTATTTTCCCAGCATAGGACTTGAGTACACTTTAGCCATGTATTCCTTTGGCTCTTAATATGTGTTTATTGATCTCTTTTCCTGAACGTTCTGCAGTAATGTTCTGAAAGACAGTGGGTGGAGTGGAATGAGCTGGACCTTTGACCATGGCAGAATTCAACAGCCATGAGTTTGACCCCTGCTCTATCCCTTACAAGCTCCGTGACCTCGGACAAATTTTGCTTCCATGCTCTGAGCCAGTAGTGTTAAAATGAGGCTAATAACTATCACCTTGCAGGGCGTTAAGATAAATGTAAAGTCGCTAGTTTAAAGCCTTTTACAATAATAGGCAGCCAATAAATGTTAGCTGTTACTGTTGGGATTGTCTTTTCTCATTGTTCTTGATTATACAAGTACAATGTATCTTATAATTACGAAACCACAGGCTTGTGTTGATGTCTTGTTTTGTTTTTTGTCTGTGTAAATTTTTTACTTAAGTAAAGAAAAGCTAAGTCAAAATCTTCACCAGGAAAGCAAGCTGCTGTGCTAGTTCTCAGTGATCTTACCCAGAGTCCGTAGATGGTGATGCTTCTGTTTCATCGTGACATCACCAGTCGCCTACCCTGGCCTCACTGAAACAAAACAGTCTTTGAAATGCGAGCACATCACTCAGTCTTGTTATGGAAAACAGGCAGACACCTGGATGTGCCCAGAGGGACTGTGATTTCACTTCTCACTCCATAAGCAACATCCTTCTGTTGTGAATTAAATCTTCACAGTCAAAATCTGTGTCTGCATGTGCTTGTTTATTTGGAAAAGAAATGTTATTCAGAGGCATTTTTATTTGTAATAGTTGTGGAGCAATAAGATATTAAATGAGCTTAATATTGGTCTAGTGCTGTTTTCTTGTTAAGATTCCTCACAAGCATTTGTTTTTCTTTCTGACCTTATTCGTTTATTATTAGGCCAATGGGCAAGTTATATTTTATACATATGTGTAAGTATGATGTTTTGCATGTGTTTGTAACATATAGGAATATTGTATATATTCTATTATTCCATATGTGAATTGATGTGGTTGTCTGAGGACATGCATGTTAGTGAACTGGTTTCTGTTTACACAGGGAGGTTTCTTTTTTCCTGGCTTTACCCACTCCTACTTTATTCGAGAGGGTAAATGCTGTCCTCTTATCTCACATCCCAAGCTGAGTTCAGCATCTGGAGAAGCTTAAGGTCCCAGTGTATCAAATTATCCAACTCAAACTGTTGTTTATTGCAGTCCATTTTGTCCTGTCATTCCAGTGACAGAATGTCAAAGCTGTTCTTTCTGCTCCCTTCAGCTTTCAGCATCTGCAGGGATCTGATATGCTATTCCTGCTCCCCTTCGCGAGGGAAGCTTAGAGGATCACGGTGAAAGCTGAAGCCAGAGAACCGCAGGCACTGGGTAACTTCTCCGCTAAAGCTTGTGGTGGCTTTGCACTCCGCAGGGTCCCTTCCCGGGCCGCGGACATGCACTCTGTTTTATGCATCCCTATTAGTTTCTTACGTATTTCCATTTCTCTTCTTTTTGAGTAACTACAAGTAAATGATGTGTGATAGCATTCATAGACGTATTGACAGTTTAGGTCTGGAAACTTAGTGTGAATTTCATCGCCAACTACAAGTATGTGATCTACAGTCCGAGTGATTTAATTTAGATAATGAGAAATATTGTGTCCTTTAAAACTCAGTCCAGAATAACTAAACAAGCACATGAATGTCCCGTTTAATTTCTTAACTCTTCAACTTCTAACCTTTACACCTATATATGTAATTACGTATTTTAGTTTTAGATAAGTGTGTGTGTGTGTGTGTGTGTGTGTGTGTGTGTGTGTGTAAAATTACATATGATTTGTCTTCCAGGAAAAAGATTTGTTGGGCCAAAAGATGGTTTCATTTCCTGGATAGCATCTAACTTCTTTTCTTCAATAAGAGAAAATCTGCCAATAGTAAAAACACCACACCGATTACAGGCTAGGAAATATTTGTATGTTTCTACTTAACATCAACTCTGGACTCTCTTCTCTCTTTTTTTTCTTTAATCCTCACTTGAGGATATATTTACTGATTTTAGAGAGAGATGAAGGGAGCAAGAAAGAGAGAGAAACATCAATGTGAGAGAAATATCAATCTATTATCTCCCATACACGCCCTGACCAGGGATAGAACCTGCAACCCAGGTGTGTGCCCTGACCAGGGATCGAACCCTCAGCCTTTTGGTGTGTGGGATGATACTCCAACCAGCTGAGCCACAGGGCCAGGGCTGGTCTGTCTTCTCTTGCCAGTATAGCAGTCACCTAGCAGTCGCCTTCTGACTGGCTCCTCAGCATTCATTGTTATTTCCCTCTCAAATCTAGTTGCCAGAAGGCAACTAGAATGGTCTTTTATGCCAACGAATACAATTATATCACTTCTCTGCTTAAAACTCTTTGCTGGCTTTCCAGTTCTTCTTAGAGAAAAGGCAAAACCCTTGGGTGTGTGAGGCTGAATCTCTGCCCACACTCCCCCCGGCTCTTTCTGCTCTAGGCACTCCTCTCACCTTCTTCTGTTCGGTCAGGCAAATGCTGTTCCTCCCCACCGTGGACCTCGCCACACAACTTCTCTGCGTGAAATCCCGTTCCTGTCCTTCTTCACCCCTCACCCCGTTAGCTTCAGGTCACTTAGCAGATCTCACCCCCAATGTGCTCTCAGAGAACCTTTCCAGTCCTCCCAAATCACCACATGTATACTCGCTCTCGTAGCAACACGGGACACTCCTTTAACGCACATCAGAATTACCATTTTACGTGTGTGTGATTATTTGGTCATGGTTCACCTCCCTCACTAGACCATAAGTTTATAAAAACAGGCCATAGCCAGCTGTGCACACCATGAGCCCAGCCCATTGCCTGACATGGTGCATGCTCAGTGAAGAGCTGCAGAAGCATTAAATGAAGACAGTCATGCCTGTAATATATTCCAGTTTATGAAAGCATGACCCCAGCTGGTCCGCACCGTTCTCACAGATGCAGACATCTAGTTCACTTCTAGTTCACTTCATTTTCACTCTTAAGACCTTACCTTTGTGTATTTGTTTCGTGGTCTGCAGTGTGGCAGGGTCTGAGATTTAAAAACTTCCCTCTAGTTCCACCAACCGTGGTTGGGTTTGAGGATTTGTTTACATAAGGGACAAAAGGGGAAGATTCCTTGAAAAAGATGTTTGCGGTGAAGCCTGATTATTTTCATATCATGTGTTTTCAGAACAAAAAGTGTAAAAAAAAAGAAAAACAACCCACCCTGTGACACCTAATGGATCGGATTTGTTCTTGCGACTTTGGATTACCCTTTGCTTTTTCTATTCGTGTAGCATCTTCATGGCCTATAAATACTTGTGCAGTCTACTTTAAGCCACATACACCTAGGTTTGAAAGTTTCAGAGGAAGATGAGTGAGAATTTTTTGGCTTTGAAATGGCATCAGACACAGACAACAGCGCGGTGAAAGCTGGCGGGAAAGGGAGCAGTGGGGGTAGATGGAGGCGGGCGAAGCGGGGTGAATGGGCACGGAGGGAGACCTGACTTCGGGCGGCGGGTGCCCGATGCGGTGTGCAGATGTCGCGTCATTGAGTTGTCCACTTGAAGCCAGTTTTGTGAACCAGAGTTACCCCAATAAATTTAATTTAAATTAAAGAGAAAAGAAATGGCATCTGAGCCTCCTACCTTTTGTTTTTATTCCGTCCTTTGTTTTTTGATGGGAAAAGTGATTTTTTTATTTACTACAGTTTTGGGACACACATTTTTAATTAGCAGTGGCTTACTCAGTCAAGAAACTAGCTACTGGAAAATTAGAAAGTGCATATTAAGGAAAAGTAAGTATTGATCACACTATAGGAAGCCCCTTTTGTTAGCCGGGAGTGCGGTAAAGGTAGGGTCAAGGTACACAGGGAAGATGATCTGCTGGTGACCCCAGCCCGACCTTGAGTGTCAGGGCAGAGTAATTACCCAGCTCCTCTGAGGTAAAGACATTATGGAAGCCTTATATCACATGGGCCCATCCTCCGTATGTACTTGACAGGGCTACATTTTTTCCTCCCCTCCAAAGATACTGTTTAAGATTAACATTATCAGAATAAAAATGTTACTTTTATTTTTTTTTCTAAACAGCAGCAGATAAGCGAAGACCATTTTCTAAGTAACAGTGACTTCATGCTTCATTAAAAGATTATTTATGTTCTGTTTTGAAATGGTAGTTCCAACAAGCAGGTTGGATCAGTGTAAGAGATAAACTGTGAACAATAATAAAGAGGTGCCCACTGAGCTGAGGGAGAGTGTACTGTTTAAGATAAAGAACTTTTTTGATGGTTTTAGTCACTTTTTGCCTTCCAAGAGAATTTATCTATTTAATATATTTTATAGAAGTGATCTGTGTTTCAGATTTATAATGTTTCTGAATATATGTTTTTAAATGTACAGATAAAAATTAAATTTAGAGGAAAGAGTCTCAAAAATCAGTCTTTAAAGCTAACATGTAAGCTCTACTTCTACATTTTGCTTCCTTTATGGGCTTGGAGTAATTAAGCAGACATAATATAACACATACAGGAATTTATTAGGCTTTTATTAAGGCTTGATAATTTGAGTTTCAGATTTTAAATCTCAAAGGGCTCATAATTGTTGACATTTTCTACTAAAAGCTACGTTTAAAAAGAAGTTGAACTACGGCGCTAAGGAAAGGCGTGTTTGAATGGAAAGTACGAAGTGCCATTTTCATTAAAGCAGCACACTTGAATGCAAGTGTCTATTGTGCCTGCCGTGCGGCTTTTACTAAGTAACGCAGACACTGCTTCTATGAGTTAATTTGTACTGATATTTTCTTGAAACAGTGTTAATTTCAGGAAGTAGAATTTTGAGATTGAGATATGCCTTGGTAGGAAAGGAGAGATTGTTTTCAAACTCCAAAAATGTAAGTGACTAATTTGCCAGATCAAATTAAATCTTAGAAAGGTTTTCAATTTGATTATTGACTCAAGAAAAACACTGAGACAGTTCCAGGACTCAGCGGGGTGGATTCTGGAATGGTTTGTAACATTGGACAGCCGTCTTCTGATTAAACAGGGTGTTTTTCCAGTTTTAACCTTTGTTTTTAAAATTCTGTCTAAAATGTACTAAGTATGGTGTCTTTAGTTCTTTAGGTCTTTTTTCAGAATATTAATTTGTTTGGTGTTGAAATTCTGCCTATGGATACTATAAGGTATTGAACTTTCCTGACCCCACAAAATTCCGTGAAATTGTGTCTTTATTTTTTTTAAATATATTTTACTGATTATGCTATTACAGTTGTCCCATTTTTTTCTCCCTTTTATTCCCCTCCACCCTGTACCCCCTCTCCCACCAGCATCACCCCATCACTTAGTTCATGTCCATGAGTCATGCATATAAGTTCTTTGGCTTCTCCATTTCCTGTACTGTTCTTTTAAGATTCTCTCCTTACCTTTACTCTTGGGTAATGTAATGATAATGTGCCTTGGTGTGTGCTTCCTTGGGTCCAACTTCTTTGGGACTCTCTGAGCTTCCTGGACTTCCTGGAAGTCTATTTCCTTTGCCAGATTGGGGAAGTTCTCCTTCATTATTTTTTCAAATTAGTTTTCAATGTCTTGCTCTTCCTCTTCTCCTTCTGACACCCCTATGATTCGGATGTTGGAATGTTTAAAGTTATCCCGGAGGTTCCTCAGCCTCTCCTCATTTTTTAAAATTCTTGTTTCTTCATTCTGTTCTGGTTGAGTGTTTATTTCTTCCTTCTGCTCCAAATCATTGATCTGAGTCCCAGTTTCCTTCCCTTCACTGTTGGTTCCCTGTGTATTTTTCTTTATTTCCCCTTGCATGGCCTTCACTTTGTCCTTTATTTTACAACCATACTCAACCATTTCTGTGAGCATCCTGATTACCAGTGTTTTGAACTCTGCATCTGATAGATTGGCTGTCTCTTCATTGCTTACTTCTGTTTTATCTGGAGTTTTGATCTGTTCTTTCATTTGGACCGTATTTCTTTGTGCCTGTGCACCTGTTGTGTTGTAAGAGTCAGAGCCTCAGGTGTTCACCAGGGCAGGACGACCCATGTTGCTGCCATTGTGGTGCTGTATGTTGGGGAGGGGTCAGAGAGGGAACAGTGGTGCTTGCTTGGCTCTGGGCCAGCTTTCAGTGGCTTCCCCTGCTACCCCCAAGCAAATTGGGCTTTTCTGGTGCTGATTCCCAGGTGGATGGGTTAGGTATGTTCTAGGCTCTGTGGGCCTCTCCAAGGAACATTCCTGTGAGGCTGGGAGTTTCTCCTGCCACTGTAGCTCCTATTGGTTTTTACAGCCAGAGGTTTTAAGGCTTGCTTTTCCCACGCTGGAACCCTGGGTTGGATGGTCTGTCCTGCTCCCGAGTTGTTCCTCTCAGCTTATCCGCATGCAAATGTGGGACTGCCCAGTCCTCTGGCTGCTTCCTTGCCATGCACCCTCTCCGCACCAGCTATCTGACTGCATGCTTCCTACTTATCTGGATGGATGTTTCTTCTGTAACTCCTTGGTTGTCAGACTATCATACAATTCAATTTTCTGGCAGTTCTGGTTGTTTTTTGTTTTTAAATTTGTTGTTGTCCTTCTTTTGGTTGTGAAAGGAGGCCTACTGTATCTACCTATGCCTCCATCTTGGCCAGAAGACTGACTTAATGACTTTTAATGAAAGTTCCACCAAAAGTAACTATGGCTGATTCATATGAAATATAGAAGGGCTATTCATAGATGCCAGAAAATATTTAAGTAACTTAGAAGCAAAGACAACAACTAGTTTATAATAGCATGAGAACTTTATCTAACAATAGCTGTTCAACTTTATCATTTTGCCAGTGTCACCAGAATTATTTAACAACTTTGGCTTCATTGTGGTCAAGAATGTATTCTCTGAACCATCAACAAAACAAAAAGAAAGCCTACTGAGTGGGAAACGATATTTGCAAGTGATACATCTGTTAAGGGATTAATATCTATAACATATAAGAAATTCATGAAACTTAACATCAAAAATAACCCAGTCTAATAAAAAATGAACAGAGGACCTGAAGAGACATTTCTCCAAAAAAGACATACAAAAAAGATGGCCAAGAGATACATGAAAAGATGCTCATCATCACTAATCATCAAGGAAATGCAAATCAAAACCACAATGAGATACTATCTCATACCTGTCAAAATGGCTATCATCAATAAATCACAAGTTCTGGCAGGAATGTAAGGAAAGGAGAACCCTAATCTTGGGATTGTGAATTAGACCATTATGTAAAATAGAAAGGAGATTCCTCAAAAAATTATAAACAGAACTTTCATGTGATTCAGCAATTAATTCCACTTCTGGGTATTTATCTGAAGAAAATAAAAGCACTAATTCTAAAACATATATGCACCCTTATGTTCATTGCAACCTCACTAGTAATAACTAAGATATGTGAGCAGCCTACGTCCATCAATAGATAGGTGGATAAAGAAGATGTGGTACATATATACAACGGATTATTTTTCAGCAATAAGAAGGAATGACATTTTGCCATTTGTGTCAACATGGATGGACCGAAAGGGTATTACGCTGAGTGAAATAAGAGAATGACATATAGGAAAATAAGAAAAAGACAAATACCATATGATTTTAGTTATATGTGAAATCTAAAAATTTATAAAACAAATGAATAAATAAAACAAAATAGAGCCACAGGTAAAGAGAACCAGCTACAGGATGCCAGAGGAGAGGGGAATAAAAAAAGAAAAGAAAAGCCCTGGCTGGTTGGCTCAGTGGATTGAGTGCTGGTCTGCCAACCAAAGGGTCGCTGGTTCAATTCCCAATCAGGGCACGTGGCTAGGTTACAGGCCAGGTTCCCAGTAGCGGGTGTGTGAGAGGCAACCACACATTGATGTTTCTCTCCCTCTCTTTCTCCCTCCTTTCCCCTCTCTAAAAATAAATTAAATCTTTAAAAATAAAAAAAAATCAAAAAGAAAAGAATATACAGTCTGTTCACATCAAATTTATGGGAAGTGCAAGGGTATCTGTTCTATTCTGTGACCTTCCTTTGACACAATGAGAAAGACCACTCTCAGATGACTACCTCAAAGCTTATAAACTAATTAAGTGACCGAAATTCTAAATATACATGATGGCCAATTGACAGCACCTTGTCTAACATATTCTTCATAGCCATTGAAGTAAATCAAGATTGTCATAGATTCCATTTTATTTAATTGAATAAAATTTATTTACCATGAGGCTTCATAGGCTTTTCTCAAGAAGACACAGGGTCTGCAAGCTGATGTCAGATTATATGTCTGAGCTTCTGAGGCCTCCTTTCATTTCATTCCAGAGATGTCTTCAGAAACCCTTGAAACTATTGCACGCTGATAAATAGACTCTAGACATGCATACCGAACAAAGCATACTGGATTTCAAATGACTGCAGAGCGGGCAGAGCACTATTGTTTGACAGTGAGCCTGAGGAGTGGTGAGGTGGTGTTGCAGGGCATGTTTGGGATGTCCTGTATGGAGCCAAGCTCGCAGCTGACTACAAGGGGCATGCCGATTAGTGAGCTGAGTAAAAGCAGGAAGCGAAGTCAAGTCAGTTTATTCTTTGGAGGTGATAATACCACATCCAACATCAGCGAACTCAGCCTTCTTCTCCTGGCCAGGACCATTTTCCACACAGCATCCAGGTGCTTGAGTTGTTGCATCAGTGTTGAAAGATCATCTGAGATTAAAGCAAATTGGGATCTTTATCAGGGTCCTGAAATGTCAAGCAACCTGAGGGTGAGGGTGTGGGAAAAAAACTTTGTTTGAGCAGATGCTCTATAAGTGATATATGGAAGCCACAGTGATTAATTTTTATTCACTATTGAGAAGAACATTTAATATTTAACTGACATAGCTACACATGAGGAAAAATTTTTGTCTGTAATTGTACATATCCTGGGACTCAGAGCTATTGTCTTAAAAAATCAGAAAGTAATATACCACAGTGGGGAAAAGTTGATAGGGGTAATTTCAAAATAAAAAAGTATTCCATCTGTTTTCAAGGGCTAAAGGGACTATTCTGAAAATCAATTTGAAGAGCTATAAAAACATTTTCAAATGTACCCATAGCCCAGGTTATAGCAGGCTTTTAGCAGTTTTCTTTTAAGTAACGTATTTATCCCCAAACCAATGGCACTTCAGTATTTTTCTGTATCTCTCCATCTTGCTTCTTATTCCTGTCTCTCATTTTGTCCCTCTCTCTTTTCCACACATCCCTTTCTACTCTCTCCTTATAAATATCCTCCTGCACCAACACATAAATATGTAAGTGTATTATTTTCTCCCTCAGACAGGAGCTGATTTAATGTTGATAATTGGGTTACAAGACAAAATTCCGGGTCAGCGAAGACATGAGAAATTCACGTGAGAAGCAAGGAAGAAATTATTTATTTACAGAAAGTAGGAACCTGGATAGGATAACTTTTATTCACATTAAAGGAATGCAGGAAGAAGCAGATAAGATAGTCTACAAGTTTGACATTAAAAAATACAATTAAAATATTTTAGGAAGTCCACTTCATGATAATAATAGAGCCAAGCAGATATTATAAATGCTGTGCACCTGTGTCCCCACTGAAAACCTGTGTAATTTAAAAGTGATATTTACTGACTAGCATGACCCTCAGTGGATTTGTCAGTTTTCTGACAGGATGAGGAAAAATGATAGAAAAGCCATCAAATTTTGATGTAGATGAATTCATACCTACCAATGAGACAAGCAAAGTGATAGTGAAGACAGCTAATGATCTGTGGACGTACAAGTGAAGTTTAGTGTATGCTGTCTTCAGCTTTGTCTGATAAGATGCCTACGGCATGCCACCCGAGATGATCACCAGGACCGTATTTTATGGTTACAGAAGATGGAGTGGATTGACTGTGAAAGTCATGTGATACCATGTAATACTGCCGTTAGGGGCGGGGAGATGGTGGATTACAAGAGTTTTATTAGTCATCTTATTTCACATATATTATCTGCCCAATGATTTTTTTTTAGGTTTTCTTTCTTTATAAAATTTGGAACAAAAAAATCATGACACTATTTCTAAAATATTACTAATACCCAAACATTTGTCATTGCTCTTTTCATATGGAAGTTAGAGAAAACATCATGCCATTTCCAGAGGCCAAGGAAGATAGTATCCTAACCTACCAAAACATTGCATTGCTTATAGCTGACTCCATTTAGCAGCTCTGTCATCAGTCATCAGTATTCTAAGGTGACCTCAATACTATGTAGAAAGCTGAAACAATATTATAAACAGAAGTTACAGTGTAGAGAGCAGTAGTTCTGATGATCCATTTGATTACCTATCTTTATTAGCAGGGTTTTTAAAATATCTTCTATATGATTGTTTTAAAAATGCTTATTTCAGAAATCCGAAAAGTAAAAAATATCTATTACTTTATAAAATACATAAAAGATATGTATAATTACATTTTCATTTTATAGTATATATATTATATATCACTCTTAAGTTTACCACACAGAGTTAATCATTATGACCTTTTTAGTGTACTTCCTTCCTTTACATTGTGTTGCTATGTTTATTTTATTTTACGGTATTGACATTATACTGTCTATACTGGTTAACTTACTTTTTTAGAAAATCCTATTGTGAGCAGTGTTCTGTGTGACTGAAGTTCTCAAAAACCCAGGATTTAATGACTATGTACTACACCTTTGAATGGATGCATCTTCTTCTTAACTATTTCTCTACTGTTGGACATTCAGATGTTTCTAATGTGTTGTTGTTATAAATTATCCTATAATAAGCATCTATGCACACATTATTTTTGTCTCAATGGCCATTTTCTTTAGATGTGGAAGCACAATTATTCAGCTAAAGAGTACAGATATTATTAGATTAAAGTTATCTTGACCGATACAACCAAATTGCTTTCTGTAAAAGCTGCTCAGTGTACATTCACCCCAGAGTAGCCTTCAGTTTCAAAGATTAATTTTTTTGTATTGATGAGTGATTCTTTTAATATTGTTGCTGTTGTAGTTATTTTGCTTATATTGCATTCAGATTTTTGTTCTGCGTCTATACGCAAGAGTAAGATTAGTGTATAACAATGGATCTTAACTTTGGGGAGGGGCCATGATTTATTTGAGAATTTCAGGAAAACCATGAACCCTCCTTTCTGAAAAATGAACATACTGACAAAATGCAAACTTTTACATATTTTAAGGGAACCGTAGACAGTCCTCCCCTTCAAATATTGTTGCTCAGATGATGCTAAATGCCTCACATGAATTATTTCATTTAATCCTCACAATCTGGTGCTTCACAGAAGAAAGTAATTTGTTCAAAATGGCATAGCAAGTGAATAGTAAAGCTGAGATTCAAACTCCAGAACCTGTTCTCCCTTATTCATGAAATTGCACTACCTTGAGGTTAAGAAATCTGTCTTTATTATTATTTTTTCATGTTACTTTGTGCAGGTTTTTCCAGTCATAGCAACGCTGGCTTCCTAACATCTAATGGGGCAGTTTGCCATTTTTCTTTATGCTCTGGATCTGTTTCTGTAGCATAAGGTTTTCTGTATCTTAAAAGTTTAAGAGTTCACTACTAAGAAGCTTTTTGCCTACAATCTTTTAAGAGGAGATTGTTTCATAACCTTTTCAATTCCTTGTATGCATATCAGTTTTCTTTTTTCATTATATTGACTCAATTTTTATAATACATTTCTACAATAACTATCTATTTCATTGATTTCTTTTTTCACATTATTATCATAGATTTGTATATAACATTTTCTTATTTTCATGCCCCTTTCATTCGTCATTTTGTCTTTTGTAGCTTTTTTTTTCTTGATTCGTTTTGCTAAAGTTTTGTCTGCTTCAGTATTGATTTGTTGTTGAGTTTTGTTTTGTTTTTGTGGGCCCTGCACCCTAGAAATGTGCTTGATTGTTTCTATTTTTATACTTTGTATTTCTGTTTTTAATTGTATTTTTTTCTGCATTTCTTAGGGTGCAGCTGTGTTGGCATTATTCTTCTTAACTTTCTAATTGCTAAAGTATTTTATTCTCCCATGTTTAGTGTGTAGTGTTCTGATATTTTTTGTTTTTAACTTGACTTATTTGGAGTATTTTTCTTTTGGACCCACTGATTATTTAGGAAAGTGTTTTTAATTTTTTTATGTGTTTTCATAGAGTAATTATTAATTTTTTGGATAGTAGAATTGTAAGTTAATTCTTTTAGGAAGTTTGACTACTGTAGGAAAACATGAACATGCATTCATACCCATATATGAGAAGAGAAACCTGAATTTACATTTTAATTCCATTCAGTTCAACAAATATTTATTTATTGCCTACTGCAGAGATCTGTGCTAGATAGTGGGAATGTGACAGTGAAAAGGTAGAAATAGTCTCCTTTGTCATGAAAATTTTAGTCTAGTAAATAATACAAATATACAAACAGTTACAGAAAATGTAAGAGAATTAATTTAAAAACTAATAAGACAACTGATTCAGTCCAGCTCTAGTATCCCATCAAAACTAAACAGAAAATGACAATTTAAATAAATGATGAAACAGAAAACCTGGACAGGTCGCTAGTAAGGAGATTGAATCAGTAATCAAAAAACTCCCAAGAGACAAAAGGACAGGACCAGATGGCTTCACTGGAGAATTCTACTAAACATTCAAAGAAGAATTAATATCAATCCTTCTCAAGCTCTTTCAAAAAAATCAAAAAGGAGGTAAGACTTTCAAAACCCATCATCAGGCTAGCATTATCCTGATACCAAAACCAGACAAGGATGCCACAAGGAAAGAAAATTACAGGCCTGTATCCTTGATGAACATAGATATAAAAGTCCTCATCAAAATATTAACAAATCAAATGCAGCAAGACATTTAAAAGGATCATACACTATCATCAGGTAGAATTTATTCCAGGTATACGAGGATGGTTCAGCATTTACAAATAAGTCAGTGAGATACACCCATTAACAAAGTGGAGGATAAATATTATATGAACCTCTCAACAGATGCAGAAAAAGCCTTTGACAATATTCAACAATAATTTATGATTTAAAAAAATATCAACAAAGTGGGAGTAGAGAGAACAGAGAACATACCACAATATAATAATGACCATATGTAACAAACCCACAGCTAACATCATACCTAGTGATGAAAAGCTGAAAGCTTTTCTTCTAAGATCAAGAACAAAACAAGGATGTCCCATTCCTGCCACTTTTATTCAGCGTAGTACTGAATGTCCTCACCAGAGCAGTCAGGCAAGAAAAAGAAATAAAAGGCATTCATATTAAAAAGGAAGGAGTAAAATTGTCACCGTTCTCAGGTAACATGATATTATACATAGAAAATCCTAAATATTCCATCAAACATATTAGAACTAATCAACAAATACAGTAAAGTTGCAGGATGCAATCAATACACAAACATCTGTTGTGTTTCTATTTACTAAATAATGAACCAGTCCCATCTACAGTTTGAAAAGAACACAATACCTAGCAATAGATATAACCAAGAAAGTGAAAGATCTGTATGCGGATGCTTCTCAACTTACAGTGGGGTTCTGTCCCAGTAAATCCATCAAAAGTTGAAAGTGTGACAAGTCAAAATACTGAACATCAATAGCTTAGCCTAACCTAACTTATATGTGCTGGATTTCTTACACTAACCTACAGCTGGGCAAAATCATGTAACACAGTGGATACACTGTAGAGTGGTGGTGTTTATTCTCATAATCGTGTAGCTGACTGGGAGCTGCAGCTCACTGCCCCTGCCCAGCATCACAAGACTGTATGGAACCACAGGCCACTACCCTGAAAAAGATCAAAACTCAGAATTCAAAGTATAGTTTCTATTGAATTTATATACTTTCACACCATTGTAAAGTTGAAAAACCCCAACTCAAACTTAGCGTAAGTCAGGGATCATCTATATTAAAAAATATAAGACATTAATGAAAGAAATTGAAGAAGGAATAAATGGAAAGATATTCCGTGCTTGTGGATTGGAAAAATCAATGTTGTCAAAACATCCGTACTGCCCATAGCCAGCTACATATAGAGTGCAGTCCCTATCAAAATTCGAAAGGCACTTTTCACAGTAACAGAACAAATGATCCTAAAATGTATATGGCACCATTAAAGATCCTGAATAGCCACAGCAATCTTGAGAAAGAAGAATAAAGCCGGGGGCATCATGCTCCCGATTTTAAAACATATTACAAAGTTGTAGTAATTAAAACAGTATTAGCATAAAAACAGACACATAGATCAGTAGAATACAGAGTCTAGAAATAAACCCATGCAATTAATTTATGACACAGGGGCCAAGAATATGCAATGGGAAAAGGAGAGTCTCTTCAAGAAACTGTATTAGGAAAACTGGACAATTATCTTACACCACAATTATCAAACACAGAAATTAACTCAAAACAGATTGAAGACTAGAATGTAAGACGTAATATCATGAGACTCTCAAAGAAAACACAGGCAGTAAATTTCTTGGCATAGGTCTTGGCAATGATATTTTAAATCTGACACAAGAAGCAAAAGTACACAAACGGGACCATAGCAAACTAAACAAAGAAAACCATCAAGAAATTTTAGCAACCTGCTGAATGGGAGAAAATATTTGCAAATTACATATCTGATAAAGGGCTAATATCCAAAATATTTAAAGAACTTATCGAACTTAACAGCAAAATGACAATCCAATTGTAAAAATGCACAGAAGATCTAGACATTTTTCTAAAGAAGACATAGAGATAGTTAACCAGGTGCAAAGAAAGATGCTAAACATCACTAATCATCAGGGAAATGCAAACCAAAACCACACTAAGATATCACCTTACACATGTCAGAATGGCTATTATCAAAAAAAGAAAAAGAAAAAAAAGAAAAGAAATTAACAATGATGTGGAAAAAAGAGAACGCTTGTGCACTGTTGTTAGGGTTTTAAATTGGTGCAGCCACTGTGGAAAGCAGTATAGAGGTTCCTCAAATAATCAAAACTAGAGCTGCCATATGATTCAGTAATTACAGTTCCGGGTATTTAGCTGAAGAAAATGAACACAGTAATTTGAAAAGATCCACGCACCTCCATGTTCATTGCAGCATTATTTATAATGGCCAAGATATGGAAACATCCTAAGTATCCATGACAGGTGAATGGATAAGGAAGATGTGATATACACAAACACACACAATGTAATACTACTCAGCCATAAAAAAAGACAAAATCTTCCCATTAGCAACAACATAGATGTCCCTTGAGGTGCAATAAGACAGAGAAAGATAAATTGGTGGGTGCCGGGGGCAGGGGCTGGTGAAGTGGGAGAAATGAGTGAAGGGGTTCTGAAGATAAAAGGAAAAAAATAATCTGGGGAAGTAAGAGGTAATATATGAAACAATATTAACCATGAGTTCATTGTTGAAACCAAGTGATATCAAATTAGGTTCATTATATTATTCTTTAAAAAAAAAAACAAAACCAAAAAACGCTACCGGATTTACACTGTAAGCACATAGAATTGGGTTTACACCAGGTGTGTCTGAGCTACTCTTTGGGGGGAAGTCACACCACACCACAGAACAACCTATATACAGCTTGGTTTCGGGAACCCTGATGAGACCTGGAAAAGAATTTTTTTTTTCCTAACAGAAAATACTGTTTGAAACTAAATTAGCAATTAAACTTGTATAACAACTTTTTAAAAAAGATTTTAGAAACTATATAGGTGACTTAAGTAAGCTAGACGTGGAGACACCCTTAGGCTGTTTTCTCTAAAAACTACACACTGTCATTCTCTGGAATTTTTAAAACCAAAATTATATATTAGTTTCTATTAATCTAGCTTCCTTTTTTCCTCACTGCTTCTTCATTGTTACTATAACCCTTTAGTAATAAAAAAATTAAACACATTTCCAACTTTTCTGTCTTCCACCATCCCTCTCTGGTTTTTTCTTTAATACAGGATACCTATATTTGTTTTCCTGACTGTGAGAGAGATAAACAAGTGTGAAGAATAAATAGATATAATAGAAAAATATCATTCATAGTAGAAACACAGCAAATATATATATATATCTACAAATAAATTGAATAATAAATGTATAAGATCCTTATGATGAAACATAATTTTTGAAGAATATAAAAGATATATTGAAATTATAAAATATGACACATTCCCAGATAGGACAATTTAATAAAATAATGTCAGCTCTCCCCATAATATTCTATAGAGTCAATATAATCTTAATCTAAAGCCCAACAGAATTTTTTAAAATAAACTTTATTGCAAAACAGTAAACACTTCAATATAATGAGTGTTTTGATAAAGTTAAAAGATAACCAGCAAGCCAGGAAAAAATATTTGCAATATTGTAATTCAGTAACTGTAACTAAACAGGAAAATGAGCAAAGACATTTAATAAACATATAAAGGTGTTCCATCTCACTGGCGATTAGGAATATTAAAATTACAACAAATATTTATTCATAACTTTTGCTAGCAAAGCTTTTTATTTTAATGGATAATGTGTAGTGTTGTTAAGTGTAGGAAAGAAAACCCTCATATACTAAGGGGGAACATATAAATTGACAAAGCCATTTTAGAGGGTAATTTAGTTGTATATATATTAAAATCATAAATGTAAATATTCTTCCTTCAACCAGGTAATTCCACCTAGACAAATGCTCACCCGTGTGTCCCAAAAGGTTGTTGTTGTTAATAACCAAAAATTGGAAACAAGTCAAATGTTTATTAATAGGAAAGTAGTTAAGTTTGACATATCCATTATATGGTCTCCTGTGCACTGATTTAAAAAATAAAGCAGGGCTTTATGTGGCAACTTTCTCTTGAGAGCCATGGGGAACCATTGTAGTGTTTTAAGTGCAGGTGTGACATGACCAGACTTGAGTTTTTTAAATCTCTTTCTAGATGGGTTATGGGAAGTGGACCGGAGAGACATAAAATAAAGGCAAGAATTTCATTATAATTGGCTGGTAATCCGGTTGAGCATTGATGGTGGCCCCATGATAGAGCAGAGCTGGAACTTGTTACACAGCCAAAAAATACTTTTATGTGGCGATATATTTTTGCATTGTATTTTAAAGAACACTTGGTGGGCAGCTCCTTGGTACAAAGCACTTTCTTTGGCAAGGATGATAACATAGGTTTCCTGACTGTGAAATCTGTTTACTGATTGCTTAAAATTACAGGTCTATTAGTTTTATTAAGTTTGCTTTCCAAATGAGGACTTCCACCTCTGTTTTCTGAAACAGTGGGGTTCATTGGGTAACATGCTAGTGTTTTTGCTTGACTGTCAGAGAGCTCAGAGACAAACTCAGTGCTCAACTGCAGAGACCGCATAGCTCAGGTTCAGGGTATACAGTAGTCCCCCCGATCCACCCGGGGATGTATTCCAAGACTGCCAGTGGATACCTGATATTGCAGAGAGTACTGAACCATATATATATTGTACTGTTTTTTCCTATATATACATACCATGATAAAGTTTAATTAACAAACTAGACATAGTAAAAAATTAACAATGATAACTATAAAATAGAATAATCATAACAATATACTGTATAAAAGTTATATGAACATGGACTCGCTTTCTCTCATGACTGAGCCCACCCCTGAGTGTCCAATGGGCAGGGAGAATAACACTTTGTGGAGACACTAGACAAAAGAATGACTCACATTCTGGTGGGAATGAAGCAGAAAGGCTCGCGATTTCATCATACTACTCAGAATGGCACTCGCTTTAAAACTTATGCAATGTTTATTTCTGGAATTTTTTCGTTTAATATTTTCAGGCCATGGCTGACTACAGGAAACTGAAACCACAGAAATCCGAACCACAGATGAAGGATGGGGCGGGGTGGGAGGGGCTGTAGTACCATCATCGGCGTCTACTTTTTCCTCCATAGATTTGATCTTTTTCTCTTTTTCATTTTCAAAGTCTACATGGTTTTGTGTGCCTTTTATTGGGCAGTGTTTACTCATTTTTAAAAACTTGACAGGTTTAAAATACTAATAAATAAAGGGATACGAAAGGTACCATTTTAGCTGCATAGTCTCTTTGATCCCTTGGCAACTTTAAATGTATCACTTGACTTTTATCTCCTAAAGTTGTGAATATTTCATATTGGTTTAGCAAAGCTCTTTTAATAAGATAGGGACCATTTTAACTGCACAGCAGGCTACATGATAGTTATCAGCTCCCCGGGTTAATTTAGCATTTGTGACATCACTTTAGAACAGTAGCCTGACTTTGAAATTGAAGAGGTGGTGTAGCATGGTGGGTAAGAGCTCAGACTCTGGAGCCAGGCTGCCAGGCTTGCAAATGGACCGTGCCCACCACTCACCGGCTGTGGGACTGTCGCTGAAGCACTTGCGCCTCTGGGCCTCAGACTGCCATGAGGAAGTCCCTGCTGCACGGGGTTGTTTTGGGCATAGAACTAGCAATATTTGCAGAGCACTCGCTATAGGTGTTTGTTAAGTTTTTTAAAAAAACTGAAATGAAGATTCTTTCCTCGTGTACGCCTTTAGATGGAATGGAAGTTTATTCCATTTAAGACTCTGTGATAAGAGGAGCATTAAAGGTTTAAAGCTCTGGTTTGGGTTTTTCATGCATGTAGATATATTTCTAAAAGACGAGAATGTTTGTCGATATATAAATCAATTTAAAACCAAGGATTGTCTATTAGCATCTGTGGTGATGAATTTGGTGTTTCTGTCACAAGGACAGGCAGTGAAACAGAGCAGTGAAGAGGCCAGCATTTTAAATGATGGACAAATATGGCAAACATGCTAAATATACAACTCATATCCCCAGTGGCGGCATTTTTAATCTGCTTGGGCTGTTTTTCGTTTTTTTGTTTTGTTGTAGTCTAAAGAAAGGAGTAAAAAGTACTGCTTTGAATTCATGTGTGTAGAGAACCACCTGTACTTGAAGGACGACATGGGCTAGAATGTGAAGTTTACAACACAAGACAGCTGCCCCAGTATCTGAAATGTCTTCCAGGAGGGAAGTTCGCTTCTGGAAAGCAGTCCTCCGTCCCTTGACTATTACAGAAGAATTGGTTTTGTTTCTTTTTGGTTTTGGGGGGGGCTTTTTGGGGGGCGAGGCAGTTGCTATTCTTTTGAATTATTTACATAAGAAAGGTTTCTCCTTAAATTAGAATCGTACTGAAATTTGCTTTTTTAGACTTTTGGGTACTGTCAGTTAATTTAGGTAGACTTGAACAAAATGAAAATCTATAAAACACTGCATTGTTTTTAAAGGTAGTTCTCTTCCCTTCTACTTTTGAAGGGTTTTTTCTCCATTTAATATACTAGCTTATTTCCATTTTTATGCTATGTAGTTTTTACATATCATAATTATTATTTTTTGATAAATTGAACATCACTCATACACACGTACACAAGCACACTTTATTCTGTAGAGTATATCTGTCATCAAATACAAGGAAGAACTAGTTCTAGTTGTAATGATTGCGAAATTTTCATAGATTGGATTTAACAGCCTAATTTTGTTTGAAGACTTCAACTTATATGATTTTTTTTCTACCCTCTTTTCGTTAACTACGAAAAGTGAATACCTGGGGTTAGTAGGCATTTTGAACAAAACCAGAGCACTTGATTTACAAAATGAAAGACTTGCTATAAAGAGTGTGATATGATCTTTAATCTTGCCAGGTAGTATTTAAGGCTTTCAACTGATTTCTTTTTTTTTCCTGCAGCAAGGAGATACATTGTCTCAAAAATGACTATTGTGTCTACTCCAATGTTTATTCTTTAAGAAAATCGAAGAACTGTAATTTACAGATATATTTGATGATATTCTAAAAAGACAATGAGAGTAAATACATAAAGCAGTAGTTTATTTTTGATTAAAAAAAATTCTCAAAGCCTAGAAACCTAACCAGAAATGGTGAATTAATCAATGTGAGAAGTAAAATTTTTAAATTTAGGCTGTAGTATTTTAGCTGATATTTTATGTTTCCTTAATTCTAAAGTAGTTAGATGCATGCTTTTTCTGTTTTGTAGATGGTAAAAGTGAGTAGTTGTGCAAATAAAAGTCAGAATCTCTCTTGAATTCAACTCGTTTTATCATCTCTTGATACTTTCTTTGGCCTGTCAACCAAATAGGAAAGTAGCAGTCAGAGTTGCAGGCATAGGGCAGCAGAGAGGATGAGAAATGGAGACCCCAGGGACAGTCACAGAGTAACCACATCCCAGGCGATGTAATGGGGACGGAGTAAGATGAGAGAGAAAAGGAAGCAGTCATGAAATTACATTTTGTATCATCATTCTAAACAATATGACAGGGGTTATATATTTAAGGATCTTTTATAAGATAAAATTCTTGCAGAAAACCAGTGCCTATTGTTTCTCTGTAAATCCACCACCATTTGCATTGTAATTCCACTGAAAGTGGAGAAAACATGAATGTGCCGTTAATATGATGTCCCCTGTATAACTCTTAACTAAAATAATGAAGAGGAGGCCGTATTTTTGAGTTTATGTTTCAGTTGATTTGAGAGAGAGAGAAAGAAACAGCAATGCGTTTTTCCACTGATGCATTCATTGGTTGATTCCTGTATGTGCCCTGACTGGGGATCAAGCCCACAACTTTGGTGTGGCAGGACAATGCTCCAACCGACTGAGCCGGGGCCATATTTTTTAGCTCTTTAAAAAACTTGGTTTTAATGTTAATTTTAACTTGTACAGAAGGCTTTTTAATTGGGAAGAAGGAGGGATCACAGTGTGAAAGATAATCATGTTAAAAGTCTTTGTGGAAGGAATTAATCTGATTGAAAATGCTACCAAAAAAAAAGTTTCCAGACAATAACTTAATCACTTGTCCAGTCACTGGACCTCTGGAGTTATGACAGTGATAATATCGCCAAAGCCTATTTTCATGGAGCGATTGTCAGTTTTTTTAAGGAATGACACCTGTTCTCATTTGCTCAGTGAACTGGCTCTCATTGCACCTAACTGAGATCCAAGAGGAGTTGCCCCAAGCACGGGAGAGCTCCAAGTGCCGCCTCCAGCCTGCGCTGGTTCCGTGTTCTCTCTGCAGCGCTGTGGTCGCTCACCTGCAGAGCGCACAGCTCGGGGGGTGATGCCAGCCTGCCACACGTTTCTCATTTTTTTAACTAAACATGTCAGCTCTAAATGTGGGACAGGAGTACTGTCACAATTAGTTTCACAAGTTTAGAAACTCCTATTTGCCAGTATCCCTGTTATCTTTTAACCTAGGAGAGAGCACATGACAGACTCATTAGAAGGGACATAATTTCTCCGCTGTTGGTGTGACACTGCTTGTCTTCCTTCACCTCTTTTCAGGATGAGAAAGGGCCACAGTACCATTGCAAAGAGGGTCTGGGATTTTCAGAGGGAAGGGGGTTCAGGTCGCCCGCACGGAATGAGAGTGTGAGATGGGGAAGGGGATGGGGAGAGAGGGAAGAGAGAAGTGAGGAGTGAGGAGGAATGGGGCGGGGCCATGGTACAAACATTACTTGCAATAGGCTCATCAAACTAGTTGCTCTGAATCAACAATTCATTACCATGTGTTTGCTCGTTAATCATAAGATGTTTCCTGCATTTACCAGTTTATTCGTCTGGGGCTTAATTTAACCTCAGGACCAATGCTCAACAAATCATGCACTGAATGTGAAGATGCATAGGGGCAAGTAGTTCCTCAGCGGCATTTCCCGTTTGTTTTCTAGGACATGCTCAGGTTGGGACATATTTTAATATCCTTAGCATTAAGTTCATTTAATATATTTTACCTACTGTCTTTCTGTCATGATCAAGAATTTGGAAATAACCATTCATAAAAATAGCTCTTTGTATTTGTTTAAAAACAGAAATGAAATTTTTGTGACTGAATATTTTAAGCGATTAATATCAAATTCATAAAACAACATTTTTAATTTGCTACACGTTTCTGTCAATGTATATTTCAAGTAATAGATTTCTGTCACTCGGAATTTTAGACTTTACATGAAATCACTCAACTTCACTGTTATAAACTATGTGACTTCAGCTAAGAGTAACTCAGTGGGTCTTAGTTTTCTTATCTGTGGAGTGAGGATAAGTCAGTACCTACTCTTTCGGGTGTTTGGTAAAGAAATAAAATAATCCATTTTATCACAGGAACGAAAGTAGTGACGGGGCGGTGCCTGTGCTCATAGCCACAGCAGTTAATAGAAGCAGCAGAATCAAATTTTCTCCATCTGTTGCTTAAGCTTTCTTGTGAATCCTTCGCACCTACCCACCCACCACCACCAGTATTTGAAACTTTTGCGACCTTTAATTTTTATATCACTTGCTAGTCCTTGTGATCCTGTCATTGGTGCAAGTTCGTGTGATATCGCAAGGAAGAGAATTTCCTGAGACCTACATGGGAGGATGGGGTTCTATGGTGAATTTTATTGATGATATACAATTAAGGGGGCTCTCTTCCTGACTTCCCAGTGTCTCATCTGCATCCATCCCGCCATAGAAAAAGTCCAACCTTATCTTCAGTAGGGCCAGGATAAAGGCCACTGCCCAGAGCATCCGCTCCATATTAAAGTCCAGTCCAGTCCAGCCCAGCATGCAGCCAGCTTAGTGAGTGTTTCTAGCTGCAGTCCTTGTTGTGCTGCAGTATTCAGGCTCCCTCCTGGAGCCTGTGGGTACAATACACGGCCATGGGCCGCATGGCTACTAAGGCCACATGGCTATGAAGAGAGGACACGCAAGTGCCCAGGGCAAGTGTGAGGGTGAGAAAGAGAGAGATAGAAGGGGCTTCTTTGTTCCCCCGGGATTATATTAACTTGGGCTTGGGACCGACCACATGCTTTTTCAAAATGGCCATACAATTTCCCAGGTTTTCATGGGCTTTGGATGGGTCTACACCCCCTAGTTAGAATGACAGGCTTCTGTGGTCCAGCACTTTCCCCTGTACCCACCAACAGCCTGGCACTGGAAGGGGGAAGGGAGGAGTGTTAACCCCCTTGGTGAAGCAGTGTTATGATTCCCTGGGGTATATAATTATAGCTTCCAGTTGAAGCAAACAGGCTTATACTCCTCAGTTTCTTAAGCTCAATGTCTGGTTCTCTTTGTTCCCCTTTATTCATTAATAATTAGTTAAATACACATGGTAACAATACCAAAGAATGTATCAACTGGAATATACCAGTAGCTTGGTAAAGTTGGCTCTTTACAGCTCCAAAAGTTTTTAGAAGCAAGCAGAAGTTAGCTGTCTGGCCCAGTTGTAATTTTCTAATCTTTTACTAATTTCTAGAAAGCTTCAGCCAATCCGAAATAACTGTTAAGGAAACTGGTTTAGCATTTTGGATTTTAAATTTCTTCCCATGTACTTTTTACCTAGTTATAAATGGCCCATGGGGCTATCAATATTGCTTTATGAATTTTTATTCAACTTGTATGTTCCTGTAAAGGGAACAGGACCCTCTGGTGGTCTTGCCTTCTAACTATGATTTGGTAGGCAAGCATGTAGCACACATTTGACTTTTTTTTCCCCCAAATCTCCTAATTTCTGAATGGTGGAAGTCCAGTACATCTATGTGTCTGTTCTTATGCCAGTACCAGACTGTTTTGATTACAGTGGCCTTGTTATATAGTTTGATGCCAGGTATTGTGATCCCTCCTATGTTCCTCTCAGGACTGAAGGCAGTCCTGAGAGGAAAGTTCATAGCAACACAGGCCTACCTAAAAAAAATAGAAACATTTCAAATAAACAACCTAACCCTACATTTACAGGAACTGGAGGAACAACAACAGACAAAGCCCAGAGCGAGCAGAGGGAAAGAAATAAGATCAGAGCAGAATTGAATGACATAGAGACTAAAATAACAATTCAGAGTATTAGTAAATCCAGGAGCTGCATCTTTGAAAGATAAACTAAATCAACAAGCCTTTATGCAGACTCCTCAAGAAAAAAGGGAGATGAGGCATATAAATAAAATCAGAAATGAAAGAGGAGAAGTTACTACTGATACCACAGAAATACAAAGGATTATAAGAAATTACTATGAACAGCTGTATGCCAAGAAATTTGTAAACCTGGGTGAAATGGACAAATTTCTAGAAAAATATAACCTTCCAAAACTGAATGAAGAAGCAGAAAGCCTGAATAGACTGATAACAGCTGGTGAAATTGAAGCAATAATCAAAAAACTCCAGGCACACAAAAGCCCTGGACCAGACGGTTTCACAGGAGAATTTTACAAAACATTTAAGGAGCGCACCCCTATCCTTCTCAGATTATTCTAAAAAATCCAAGAAGAGGGAAGATTCCCAAACTCTTTTTATGAGGCCAGCATCATTCTACTCCCAAAACCAGATAAAGACAGAGCAAAGAAAGAAGACTATAGGCCAATATTGCTAATGAACATAGACGCTAAAATCTTAAACAAAAAATTGGCAAACCGCATCCACCAATACATTAAAAAGATCGTACACCATGATCAAGTGGGATTCATCCCAGGGATGCATGGATAGTACAATATTCACAAATCAGTAGACGTAAGACATCAAATGAACAAAAGGAAAGGCAAAAATCACATGATCATATCAATGGATGTGGAAAAAGCATTTGATAAGGTACAGCACCCATTTATGATAAAAACACTCAGCAAAGCGAGAGTAGAGGGAGCATACCTCAGTATCATAAAGACCATATATGAAAAACCTAAAGAAAATATCATACTCAAGGGCAAAAACTAAAAGCTTTCCCACTACAATGGGGAGCAAGACAAGGATGTCAGCTGTCACCACTTCCATTCAACACAGTATTAGAAGTCCTAGCCACAGCCATCAGACAAAAAAAAAGGAATAAAAGGCATCCAAATTGGAAGGATGAAGTAAAACTGTCATTGTTTGCAGATGACATGATAATGTACATAGAAAACCCTATAGACTCCACCAAAAAACTACTCGCCCTAACTAGTGAATTTGGCAAAGCAGTGGGATATAAAGTCAATATTCAGAAATCACAGGCATTTTTGTACACCAACAATGAAATATCCAGAACAGAAATGAGGAAAAAATCCCGTTTGCTCTAGCAACAAGAAAAATAAAGTACTTAGGAATAAACCTAACCAAGGAGGTTAAAGACCTGTACTCAGAAACCTGCACAGCACTGAAGAAATAAATTACGGAAGACACAAATTATTGGAAATAAATGCCATGTTCATGGATTGGAAGAATTAACATCATCAAAGTATCCATACTACCAAAAGCATTTATAGATTCAATGCAATCCCTGTTAAAACACCAATGTCATATTTAACAGGTATAGAACAAACATTTCAAAAATACATATGGAACCATAACCGACCCCGAATAGCTGCAGCAATTTTGAGAAAGAAGAACAAAGTAGGAGGGATCCTTCTTTCTCTATTGATTAGTGAATGATGATAATGAAAATTCCTTTTCCATTTCTCATCTTTTTCTGCTTTACTGTGTTGCGTGGTTATTACACTATTTTTTTTTTCCTTTTAGGAGCTTGTTTTGTGCTTCATAGCAGACACAAAATAAGTAGCAGAGGTGGCACCTCATTGTATGTTACAGAAAACACTAGGCTGGGAAGCTCGGCACCTGTGAGCTCCATCTCATTCACAAAGGAGCCTTGAGCAAGTTCCTTAAATTTTCTGTGATCTTCATCTGTGAGTTGGAAATAACAAAAGTACATGTGAAGATGAAAAATAAGGGACTATTATCAACATCCCTCACCAGAGGGGCGCATTTGTTACCGCTAATGAACCTATGCTGACACCTCAGTGGAGCGGGAGGCTGAGCACGTGCAGGGGCAGGGAGACATGCGGGAAATCTCCGCACCCCCCTCTCGGTTTGGTTGTGAACTTGAAACTGCTCTAAAAAAGAAAGTCTTTGATAAAAACAAGTTAACAAATTACTATGTGAAATAAGATTATCACAGCTGCTCTTCATGAAGAAGGTAGTAACAAAAACAAAAGCATTTGTTCTATGTTCCTTAGAAGAAATTATGACATTAAATCCTTTAAGGTAACATCGCTGATAATTTTATTCCTATTTGGCAATTTTTCAAAAAATACCAATGCATGATACTGTAACTACCAAAATATAACTGTATACTTGTTAAACGAACTGGTTCTTTCGTTCATTTATTCAACAGACATGTATTGAAAACCTACTATGAGCCAGGCATGGTGTTTAGCAGTAGGGATACAGCTACAAGTAAAAGAAACAGTTTTTCATCTCATGGAATTTAGAATCTTGTGAGCTTTCCTCTCTGTTGTTTCCCTTACGGCGTTTTAAGGCAGGAGCTTGCTCAAGGTAAACAGGACATTTTGCCCTGCTCTCCTGTCAGGCTGACACGGTCCTACATACTGTTTAGAAACAGAATTGTTGTTTATTGTGATTCTGATATGTTAATGAAGAGGGACTCATTGACAAATAACTGTTTAATCTGTAATTAAAATCTTAAAGCTCTCCTCAAAATACAGTTAAAATGTATATTCACCGGCCTGCCTTATTGAATATGGAATGGCAAAACATTAAGAAAGGCATAGCCTATCTATCACTTCTAATGAATCTTTCACCTGGCCCCACTGAAGTCCTTGATGGGATTCCTGTCATCCACCCTGCCCACATGCTTCTAAGAGCAATAACTGTTCTTGGCTCTGTGCGTGCCTGCGTATAAAATCAAAGTCCATAGGGTTTTTTCAATCATATGTGAGCAAATTAAAAAAACAAAACAAAAACCATAAGCATTATTACCATATCCTCATTAAGATGATGGACCCATGACCATACCCTAATGCTTGCTTAGCAATCTGAAATTCATGTATGCAAAAGGAATTTTCTAATCCTTTTGAAAGAAGAATGATAAATATTTATACACCCTTAACTCTTTCCGACAGGCAGAGGATCATATTTTAGAGATGACAAGAAGCTGCTCAGGGTTTCTTTCCCCCTACGTGATTCATCTTTCCAATAGCCACTGAAAAAATGAATTGTAGATTTATCAATATTAGCAATTTTCCTCCTTTCTCCCCATTAAATATGCTTTGTCTTACTTCTCTGAAACCCTTTTGAGTCACGGCTTTGAAAAGTGAGCACAAGAGTTATCTCTGCTTCCAGGCAAAATTCCTCAAGGGGACAGCGGCTGCGCAGCAGGACTCCTGAGCGTGCTTCTTAAGGCCCCGGCCACATCCGTCCCACAGATGCCCACTTTGTTAGCTGTTTAGAAACGGTCTAGACTCCACACACATCTATGCAGCGTTGTTTTCTAAAACTTATTCCTGCTCTGAAGCAGTAATTGGATAGAGCCCCAAGACAGTTTTCTGCTTAAAATTAAAATTTTCTCCTGACTACTTAAATCAAGGCACCCAGTAGAAATGTTGAAGTCGTGAGTGTGTCTCAGCTCACAGAGCAATCTTCTGGTGGTAAATGGAAGATGCATGAAATGTTGAAATTTACTCCTGGCAGTAGGAGGAGTGCTATCGGCTGTATTTACTGGCAGTAGTCAAGCTTTCCCAGCGCCGATGCAGACTCCCAGAAGCTAGGTTATAATCTGAAGACAACTCAAGATTCAAGCCTGGTAATTATTTTAATTATTTCTTTCAGATAGGTAAACTAAATCGCTGAAACATTGCTTCTGTTCATTCCTTCATTCATCCTTGCCTTCGGCAACCATCGTTAATCCCAGGCCGGGTGTCAGCTCTGGAAGTGAAAGGCAGGAGCAGCAGTGAAGAGACCAGTGACAGGCTGTCAGGGCCAGCCCCTGGCCGTGTCCTTGGGACACCACAGTCCCTGTCAGCAGAACCTCCCTTCCCATGGGGGGCCCTGAGCATGCACTGCAGGACACCTTGCGCTGTAACCTGCAGTTCTTAATTTAGAAACACAGGATATGCGAGTCACAAGAGGCCTTATAGGTTATTGATTTCAAACCCCGCCCCCCTTTTTCACACGAGGAAACTAGGGCCCCAAAGTGAAATGATTTGCTCCGAGTCAGACAGCCGGCTGGTTAGTGGCAAAGGTAGAACTACTGGCTTCCTGACCGCCTGATTAGTGCTCTTCAGGCTCTCACTGGCTGAGGTCCTGTCCTAAAAGAGAAGGCGATCGCGCCAGTGTCCCTAGAAACCTGTACGTAAGACATAAGGCCATAGAAATATCTCTCACTGACTTAGGATTAAAATACAAAGTGACTGACCTTTAAAATATAAAGCAGTATAGAATTTATATTAATGTGTTACATTCATATACTACTTTTGGGGGAATAGGCGAGAAGTCAAAAATTACGGTGTGATCCATCTATTAAACGGGAGAAAGTCAGTAGGAGAGAGGATTAGAAGAAAAATCCACTCTGCTTGTAGGATAGAAAGTAGAAACCAGCTGCCTTTTGAATGCTGAGTAGGTCACCACATAGAGAAGGGCATTTTAGGATTTGGGTGATGTCCCAAGTTTTATTTTAACTGTAAACTGCCACACGCAGAGTATGTAAAGTGTTAAAATGTCTCACACCAGGTCTCCAGCTGTAATGTTAAAGACTTGAATAGTCTCAAGATCTCTTAAGTTCCTACAATGCAGTGACTTTACAGCAGTTTGGGAAATCCAGACTTATTAAATAGGTTCAGTGGATTTTCCCAGCTCCTCAGTGAGTTGGCTCATTTCTGCTCTTTAGTCTCAGTAACAATTGCAGAGGTTCCTGTCTACATTTGTGATAAACAGATTGTCCTAGAGCAACCTGCAGACATGGCAGTGTTCAGGTTTAAGTAGACTATGTAATATTGTGTTTGGCGGAAGAGGTCTTTAAAAAAAAAAATCAAAGCAGGGCCCTGGTGGTGTAGCTCAGTAGGTTAGAGCATCGTCGCAATACACCAAGGTCGCTGGTTTGTTCCCCAATCAGGGAACATACAAAAATATCTATTAAAAAAATTTTTTTTAATCAAAGCATCCCTCATAGCTAGATTCCTTTTGTAAGGTGCAAAAAAAAAAAAATCACTCAGAATTGGAAATTGTTTGGATTAAATAACTTCGTCCATTTCTCCGCTCTTCCCACTCAGTCTTTCCCCCAAAGTAGATTGGTATGAAAAAGTGCAAAGGATTACTTGAAGCCTGTGTCTTCTTTTAATAACCACCCTGGAATAATGTTTTTGCATTCCTGGTTTAATTCGACTCTTTTATTCTTTATTTAAATTTATACAAAAACTACCCACATGCTTACCTGCAACCTCAGTTTTATTTTGTTGAGTTTCATGTTTTCTCAGTTGTCTATCATCAAAAGGAAATAAGGGGAGAGGATAGGTCCGAATCAAACTACTCCCATCAAACTGCACGATGTGTGTGTGCGCACATGCACATCATGCTCACAGCTAGTTACTGGTTGCAATAAAACTTGGTAGAATTTTAATTTAGCCTCATTAACCCTGAGACTGAAGTAATATTAAAGGCGAAAAACAGAATAGGTGAAGAGAACCAAATAGATCGCTTTTCTTTAGATAAAGACATTTTAGGGGGAACTAGTATTCGTTTGTTCAGGTCATTATTGCCATTTCTCAAGATTATATACCTACAGACTTCATAGCAGGACTTGTATGTGCTTGAAGATGCTGCATTTTCGCAGCAGGAGAGGAAATCGGGATAAAGCGCCGAGGTGCAGGTGCACAGTAACACAAGTGGGCTCTTTAGCCTGCAGCCTGAATGCCAGGCCAATAAAGCAGAAGCTCTCAAGCTGAGCTCTCAGGGTCCCCCAGAGCTAAGCCAAGAAGTGTGGGGGTGGGGGTGGGGAGCGGGAGAGAATAATTGTTATTCAGTCTTCTTTAATGAGATGTATTGCCCACTGCTGAAAGATTGTGGCAGTGTTTTTGTTATGCTAATTAGACACCATTAGAGCTTGGCTGTCTTTGATTTCTGCTTAATCCTCTCTGCTTCCTCAGCCTCAATTCTGACTGGCAAATGGTTGAAAGATGGCGGTGTGTACTGCACGTGTTATTTATTGCTCACATCTATGCTGAGTTCTTTGGTAACAGGGTTGATAACCACAGATTTAGCTCACCAGAGGCTGTATGTATTTTGGACATTCTTTTGGGGCTTTTGAAAAAATGAATTTGATAATGATCGATTTCTGCCTTTTTCATCCAAACGCCATTGTTTTTTATATGGTTGCTTTTGTAGTTACACAAAATGGGAGATGACAGATTGGAAAATGTAGATGTCCTCTCCTTGGATGCCTGGATTTCCCTAAAAATAACAAACAAGTTGATCATGGTTTAGCTTTTGGAGAGGCTGTGGTCAACCAGAAAGATGGAAGCAGTAATTTTAAGGTCAGAAAGAAAAATTTAACGATTCAAAGTTCCTGCCTTTACAATTTATAGATATGTATGCATTCTTTCTTAAAATTAAAGTGTTACATTTACATGATTACTGCAATTAAGACTATGATAGGTTAAAAAATATTTTTTTAATGACAAATGCGGTTCTCTCTAAATAGTGAAATGGAAAATTTCTGTTAAATCATTAAAAGCTAGATAGTAATGTTTCAGAGCAACCCTGTCCAATAGGAATATAGTGTGAATCACAGGTGTTTCTTTAATTTTCTGGTGACTACATTAAAAAAGTTTAAAAAAAAAAGGTGAAATTAACTTTAATGTATTGAACTCAATATATCAAAAATATTTCAACATGTAATCAGTAGAAAATTAATAGTTTGCACTCTTTTATTCATGTTAAGCGTTTGAAATCTGGTGTGTGTTTTGTACTGGAGTATATTTTACAGCTCACCTCGATTGGGATTTGCCACATTTTAAGGGCTCAACAACCATGTGCCATTAGTGGCCACTGTCCTGAATGGTACAGGCTTAGAGCCAATCAAGAATTCACTTACCATGCCTAAAAACAAATGACAGGATAAAATCCATTTTTCATCTATGGATAAATATTACGAGCCGTATGTTTGACCACATTACTTACTCTCTAACGGGCCTAACTCTTCTCCTCTGTAACATGAAGAGTTTGAACTAAATGATCTATTAATTCCTCCACCCATGCCAGCTCTGAATTCATGGTTCCGAAAATTCACATTTAGAGGCTGGGTGAGCTAGAACTTACCCATCTTCTCCTATAATTTAATATTTGAAAAGGCGCTTTCTTTCGCCACATACCACCCACACCCTTTCCCCTCCAGGTGTCTGAATCTTTCTTTGAATTCTTCGTCTTACACTGTTCTGATGAAGCATTTGGCAGGGGAGGAGACTGCAGGTCCTGGGCTCCCAGCAAACATCGCTCAGTGCTTTTGGCATGAGGGCTTTGAGCAAAGGTATGAGGGGAATTGGCAAGTAATTACGTACGTTACTACATTACGTGAACACTAAGTCTCTAAAAACTTGGTTGTCTTTCTTTCTTTCCCCTTGTAATCTGGCTCGTTTATTGTTTCATCAGTGAAACAAAGATTCTAAAGACGCTTTCCAAGAAGGCAGTGTGTTTAGAAGTTCTGAACTATAAGTGTGGTCACCTTTGTGAGAAGCCCATCAGAGGATTGGCCCAGACTTTCTGAGTAATGACTGATAGAGACTCCTGAGAAAAAGATTAGGAAGGTGGAAGTGACGGAGATAGTCATTCAGTGTTAGAATTGAACTTTTAACAAAAAGCGCTCCACACATGTAGGCTGTATTGGTCCTACTTAGCCATCCTGTTAACAGGATCTCATGGACGATACTGTTGGCCACATCTGGCCATAGGACTTCAGATAGCTTTCAAGGCTGAGCACTTTCCTGCACTACCTAGGCATTGTAGAGTTTCCAAGGTATGGGAAAAATTGATCTAATATACTGTGCCGGGCCTGTGATAAGAAAGGGCAACCCGAAGGAGCCCCTTCCCAGGTAGAAAGTAGACATCATGTTATGTGTTCTTAACCACAATTTTTTAAAATGCCACAAAAGCAGTGTAGATAACCCTTAGAATATTCTAGAATACCAAAAATGTACAGGCAAGTGGTTAAGACTTGGCTGTTTTTGAAAGGGAAGTTCAGTCAGCACTCAAGTATAGATCTCTGATGCTGGCATTTATCATGTAACTTTGCCATGTAACGTTGCTGTCAAGATTTATTTTAACCAGACAAAGCACTGTTACTATACTTTACTATTGGCTCTCAACCAGCAGATGAAATAGCTTTGTTATTAAGAATGGGATTATACCTCCACCTGGGAAGAGACTCCCTTGGGTCGTCTTTCTCTTACTGGAGTGGACACATGGCTAGAAAAAACGTTAGCCGGTGATTGAAGAAAACAGCACACCAGGCTGTTGTCAAAAGAAATATCGTAGTCTGACTTGATTCAACTGAACCACCTTGGGGCTGGTCTTTATATCTCATATCATTGCTTTGAGAAGGACTTTAAAAAGCCAAATTATTTTTGTTTTCCTACATGTTTATGTTATTTCCGAAGCATGAGGAAGGAATAATAAGGCCACTAAGATACTCATGGCAATTAATAAATACACATAGATTAAATACTTAAAGGGACATTGTTTACCTTTTGAATGTATTTAATTGCATTAATGAGTAAAGATGAGGAATGTGTTTTAACACAGAAGATACTGTTTTTTAAAAAATCTAATAGAGTGTGTTTTTCTGTTATTGTTTAAAAGTCACTTACCAATCTAACCTCTATGACAATAAACTGTTCAACAACTCTCAAGCATCCGTACCCAGACCAATAAACTGATGGCAAGCATTTTGAATACAATGGACTATGAGTCTCATTACTTGTTTTTTATGCTATCATTTTGACACACATTCCTATATCATGGCCCTGTTTCATTATTGAATGGCCTTGTGGAGTAAGGATGATATTAAATTTTAATGTTATTGCTATTATTACTGTTGACTGTTTTTAGCATAAGTATGCCTGGTTCTTTAATTCCAGCTTTTGCAGGGCCAGAAAACAGAAGTGTATATAAACAGTCAGGAAAATTACTGTATACCCTGGAGACCCAGTATCGCATGCTCTGCCCGTTGTGAGTGATGGATCAAAATGGAAAGGTTATCATTTTCATTAGCTAGGAAAGAACAAGACCATACTTTTTTCCAAGTGTAATTACAGTGGTTCACCGGCAACATTACACTGCAGTAATTAGTCTAAAGGTGTATGTGAGGGCAGGCTTTTGCACAGACACTAGAAATATTATTTCAGAGTTTAAGTTCACAGCCTTGTGTTTAACATGTTCCAGGCAGCTTTGGGGGAAAAAATAAAAAAAATTAAAAAAAAACTAATTTGACTGGAACTAAAGAAAGACATTTGACATTTCCCAGAGTCATGCATTCAGAAACCAGCCAGGTAGAAAAGTTGCTTTTTATTATCTATAATTTAAAAAAAAAACATAGCTGCAGAAGTGGCTTGTCAGAATATTTTGCAGGATAAACAGAGATAGAATTCAAAGTTTTTTAGGATCTTGATATAAATAATTATGAGAGATTTGAAATGTGTGTTTTAATCTCCATTTTTTCCATCAGATAATTAGACAGAAAAATTAATTGCTAGAAACTTTTCATGGGAAGCAAAATAATTTCTTTACCTTCTTATGAGTGTTTTTAGGAAATAAATATTTCTCTTAACACTGGTCCTCAAATATATATCTGTCCTTTGTAAATGTTTTTTGGATACTCTGGGCAGTTATATTGAAATATTTAACTCTAACCTAATCTAATCCTTCAGAGTAGAAATTGAATTGAAATTATTTTCCAAAGCCACGTCTCAGCTTTTTCTGTTTAAGTAAATCAAAAGTGAGAAGGGGAAAAAAACAAAGTAAAGAGAACATAAACTTCATGTAAAGTTTATATTTAAAATCATTTTGAGCTTAAAAGAAACTTTTTGCTTCTTCTAGTCCAAGGAGTATTTACACCAGCAATATTTCATACCTGGTTAAAAGTGAAAAGCCCAGGTCCTCTTAATGTCTTAATTTTGGTATTGTCTGCCTGTCTTGAAGCAATTCTTTTTAGTTTCTCTCTTCAAATCCTTATATGGCCATGTAGAATATTGTTTGTTTTAAGACAAATAAAGAAATAGAATGTTCTTGAATGAACGTTCATTCAGCAACCAAATTCTGTTGGAAACCACTGTTTTTTTAACGCCAGTGTGTTTTTTGTGTGTTATCTGGCCATATGGTTAGAACTGATGTTTCTCACAACTTCAGGCACTTGGGAAATTTTAAGCATAGATGTGACACAAATAACGCAGCTTAGCTGATTATGTAACAATACTGAAAAATCTACACAAAAACTGAATTTAAAAAACATTGCCTTTTGTTTGTCACAGATGTTTCTCTACTTAAGGAAAAGCCATGCACCACGGAATTAGATCCATGATGTTGTATGTTTTTATGGCCGGCAGTTCAATAGGAGGCGTTAAGCGGCGGCAGTGCTTCCAGGACTTCCTTTTCTTCACTCTGCCGCTGCTCAACTCCCTGCATCATGCGGGAACTCAGTTTCCCCTCCGTGAAATCAGAGATTGCTAAGCTCCCTTCACATTTCTACCTTCTTTGTCTAGTTAGGGGAATAGTGTCGTTAGGTTCTGCCTTTATAGTTCCAAAAAAAAAAAAAAAACCCCACATAAGAGCTTTTCTCCTATTTTTCGAACAAGACCAAGAAAATTGGGCCGTCCTCATTCTTTCGCAGCCACGTCCTCATTTTCCCAGGAGCTCGCTGAGATCACCAGCGCCGCGGATCTTGGGGATGGAGGGGGTTTTGCACCTTTCCTCACCTCAGTGACCCAATCCGTGAAATGGAGGGATGGCTTTACAAGACTAGTTTTATAATTCATTTTCTATAAAATGGCTTTTTAAAAAGTTAGGTTAAAATGACCTACATGAAGCTCTGCACATTCTAGGAAAAATTACTTTCTCCACTGACATTTGATGAATGAATTACAGAGTGTGCCTAGCTTGTTAAAGCAGGTGCCAGGACTGAAAGCCACTTTCAGAAGTCCTGACACATGTCCTGAAGGTCAAACTTTGTCAATGGAAACTGAGTTTCCCATAGAAATGATATAGCAGGGGGTTGAATTCCACCCCCAAGTTCTTAAACTCTAAAATGTTATAGAAACTAAATAAGCATTTTCTTTAATCACCTATAAACTATATACCTATACAGCAAATCAAAAGGAAAAGGGACACCTTTCTTAGGATTATAAATAAAGTGCGGGGAGGGGCCTTCAATGGGAAGATTTGGACAGGCTTCTTTAGGTTCAGGTCACTCCATAGCTTTTTGAGAGATTTTGTGAATGTTTCTTGATGGGTATTAAAGATTACCTTGTTACTTCAAGTGCAGCAAAAAAGTAGCTGTACTTTGCAGAGGGCTCTGGTCATACATTTACTGTAAGAAACAAGATCCTGGATTTAGACCACATATTTCCTTTACCGGAGACCTTGTGCTCATACCAGTCTGTAACCTACAGATCTGCCATGAATGATGACTTAGAATTTTGGAACCGAAAGACCCTTTAAATATTATAATCCTACTTCGGCCCTACTCTCCTCCCCCAACTCCATGTCACTTCTAACAAAACTCATCTTTTCGATGAGGAATGTGAAGGCCCAAAATCTCTTTTTTCTTAAAAATAATCTACCCAAACTCTGAGCCCTCCCACTCTCCTGTTCAATTCAAGTCTGTGGCATTGGATGTTTTTGAGTAACCCTTCCGCTCCGCAGGTTTCTGCTAGAACTATGCATTCCTGCTTCTGACCGTTCCTTCTCCCTCCTCATCACTCTTCCCCTTTCTTCCCTTTCATTTTTTTGCGTATTGTGTGTTCACCACCCCAAGTTCAGTCTCCTTCCATCACCATTTATCCCCACTATACCCTCTTCTACCTCCCCCCACACCCCTCTCCTGCTGGTAGTCACCACACTGTTGTCTGTTTCTGAGTTGCTTTTGTTTTTGTTTTATGTAATCCCTTTAACTTTGTCACCCAGTCCCACAACACCCTTGCCATCTGACAACTGTCAACCTTTTTTCTGTATCTATGAGTCTGTTTCTATTTTGTTTGTTAGTTGTTTGTTCATTAGGTTCCAGGTATGAGTGAAATTATATGGTATTTGCCTTTCTCTGACTGGTTATTACACTTAGCATAATGTTCTCCAGGTCCATCTATGTTACCGCAAAAGGTAAGGTTTCCCTCTTTTTTTTACAACCAAGTAGTATTCCATTGTGTAAATGTACCACAGCTTTTTTATCCACTCATCTACTGATGGACACTTGGACTGCTTCCAAATATTGGCTATTATAAATAATACCACAGTGAACATAGGGGTGCATATACTCTTTCAAATTAGTGTTTCAGGTTTCTTCAGATCTGTTCCCAGAAATGTAATTGCTGGGTCATAAGGCATTTCCACTTATAATTTTTTTGAGGAAAAATTATAAACATCCATACTGTTTTCCATAGCGACTGCATCAGTCTGCATTCCCAGAAATGGTGCCCAAGGGTACGTTTTTCTCCACATCCTCACCAACACCTATATGTTGATTTATTGATGGTAGCCAATCTGACAGTCATGAGATGATATCTCATTGTGGTTTTAATTTGCATTTCTCTGATGATTAGTGACATTGAGCATCTTTTCATAGGTCTGTTGGCCATCTGTATGCCCTCTTTGGAGAAGTGTCTATTCAGGTCCTTTGCCCAATTTTTGATTGGATTTTTGGTGTTTTTTGGTGTTGAGTTTTGTAAGTTCTTTATAAATTTTGGCTATTAACCTCTTACCAGATGTATCATTGGCAGATATGTTCACCCATTCAGTGGGTTATCTTTTCATTTTGTTGATGGTTCATTTGTTTATTTTTTCTTTTGTTTCCCTTACCCAAGGAGATATATCAGAAAAAAATATTGCTATGAGAGATGTCTGAGATTTTCCTGTCTGCGTTTTCTTCTAGGATCTTTTTGGTTTAGAGTGTAACTTAACTTTAATCCATTTTGAGTTTATTCTTGTGTATGGTGTAAGAAGGTGGTCTTATTTGATTTTTTGCTGTATATATTTGTCCAGTTTTTCCAACACCACTTATTGAATAGACTGTATTTACCCTATTGCAAGTTTTTCCTCCTTTGTCAAATATTAATTGACAGTAAAGGGGTGGGTTGATTTCTGGGCTCTCTGTTCTGTTCCACTGATCTATGTGTCTGTTTTTATTATGGTACCATGCAATTTTGATTACTCTGGCCTTGTAGTATATTTGCTATCAGGAAGTGTGATTCCTCCAACTTTATTCTTCTTTCTCAAGATTACTGTGGTTATTTGGGGTCTTTTGTGGTTCCGTATAAATTTTTGGAATATTTATTGTATTCCAAATATTAATGTACCATTAATATCTTGACAGGAATTGCATTGAATCTGTAGATTGCTTTGGGTAGTATGGACATTTTAATGATGTTAATTCTTCCTATCCATAAACATGGTATATGCTTTAACTTATTTGTATCTTCAGTTTCTTTTTTCAGTGTCTTTTAGTTTTTTGAGTAGAGGTCTTTTACATCATTGTTTAAATTTATTCCTAAGTTTGTTTGTTGTTGTTTTTCTTTTTAAGCAGCTGTGAATGAGATTGTTTCTTAATTTTCCTTTCCAATGGTTTCTTATTGGTGTGTAAAATTGCAACTGATTTCTGGGTATTTGTTTTGTATCATGCTACTTTACTGAATTTAATAATCAATTGTAGTTTTTCGGTGGAATCTTTAGGGTTCTCTGTATATAGTATCATGTCATCTGCAAATAATGACAATTTTACTTCTTCCTTTTTAATTTGGATGCCTTTTATTTCTTCTTCTTGTCTGATTGCAGTGGCTAGGACTTCCAGTACACTGTTGAATAATAGAGGTAAAAGCAGACATCCCTGTCATGTTTCCAATTTTGAGGGAAATGCTTGCAGTTTTTGCCCACTAAGTACTATGCTGGCTGTGGGTTTGTCATATGTGGTCTTTGTGACATTGAGGTATGTTCCCTCTTCCCCTTTTTTCCTGTCCTTGAGTGTTCTGATTATCTCGACGCCAACTTCCAGACCATTCTTTGGGTTTATATTTCCACTTTCATCTTAATCATCTCTGCTGAACAGCCACAGAGTGCTATTAGTCACAGAGTTTGTAGAAACCATTATCTTCAGCCTCATACACTCACAGGAGTTCGTTCATTTTTGAAATTACACAAACATTCTTTTCATTACCTTCTTCTGCAAAGGGCTTGTCTTAAGCCAGTAATATAACCTTGCATTCCTATCAGTGGTCGCATTGTTAAGGAAGATTCTATCAGTGAGGTACCTGTAGAAGCTGACTGTACTTCTCAGAGGAATATCAGAAGAATGTCAGTTGAGACACAGCTCGTCTCCATCATTATTTATAAGACACACTGATCTGATCTCTTCTAGTGGGTTATTTCTGTCATTAGCATAATTCGTTTCTAGGTGATTGTTGTCTGAGGACATATGTGGCCTTGTCTTTTTTTCTTCATATGCCTTGCCTCTTTTCTTTTACACTGGGATTCCTTGCTAGATAGCAAAGACATTGGTAGGCAAATCTGGATGAGTAACCTGATTCTCGTTATATGCAGATCTTTAACCACATGGTGTTAGCTCATGGTGTTGAGGAGAAAACAGTTGGAAATTATAGGAGGAGGTATCTCATTTTAAAAAAAGAAAAAAAAAAGTGAGGTTTATTTACATGTCCTTGACCCATAGGTTTACTTATTGTCACCAAGGCAAAGTTGCCTCTTCCAGAGTTCTACCCAAACTCCCCCTTCCTTAACATCATGGTTGTTTTTAAGATTATCTGAAAAAGCTGATTCTCTTAAAGGTTGTGTATTTTATATTCATCTCATTCTAGCTTTATTCTTTAGAAAACATTGAGGAGAGCATTTCTTACTTTTTGTTGGGTTTTTTTAGGGACTGGGTGTAGATTATAGCAGGCTTTGATCAAGGTTGTATGTAGCTTTTTTATGCTCATCTTTGCCCAGTATATGCTGAGGAATTTAAAGAGCCTCACCAATAAGATAAGCATCCATGGCTGAGGGGTCAAAAACGGTGACTGAAGAGTTGTTTGCCACTAAAAATTATTGCACACAGCAGTTTTCCTGACCCCCTTTGACAAATAATAGTTAAATACTCACCTACAAATAGTTTTCTGATGGTTGATGGAAAGCCCTGCCCTCTACTGTGTAAACATAGCAAGTCTTTCTCTCTGCATATATATTATCATTATTATCTCGAGATAAAATAGAACAAAATGATCACTACCACTGCCCACATTAACTCTATCAAGAAAAAAAGAAGTAGCATCTGGTTTCAGTGTCTCTACAATCTCATATTATTGTTAGATTAGTTTCCTGAAAACTTAATGTTAGATGGAGTGTAATTGCAGATTTCCTTAAGAACCATCAACAGATACTTATCCTAAGTTATAAGCAACTCATACTGTGAAATGTATGCAAACATTCTAAGCTTTCTTGAAGACAAATATAGTTCAGTGAAACCCAGTATGCATCAGTCTTTTTTTATGAACAAAGCTCAAAGTAGAAGCTGGCGGAACCTTTTTTGTTGTTGCTACTTGCTTTTTAAAAGAAATTAATGTTGCTGGAACTATTATTGGTTTTCAGAGTAAAATAAGTCTTCAAAAGGTATCATCCTAGAAACCTTACAATATTTGGCTAAGTGGGGCTACATTTTTAATGAGATAGTAAAAAAAAAATAGTAAATTATGGTGTATTTAGGTATTGGCATTATATGTTGAAGAGGGGTTTGGTGTTCTTTTTTTTCTTTTTTTTTTTTAATTGTTAGGTGGTCTATTGAGTGCAGCTGTGTTTATGTTTCCTGCATGGGAATTGCCTGAACACGGTGGCAAGTCCCTACATATGAGACTAAGGATTGCTTTTTTAAAAATCTTCATGCTAATATGCTTTAATATGGAGGGTTAAATTTACCAAGTAGCGATGGCAAAAATAATTCTGGGCACAATCATTCAGTACAGCTGGTTTGCTACATCAGACATTTTGACAACCTTGTGAAAATAAGCAATTGATACCTTAAATGTTACATTTCACAGTGGTATAAACTTGGAAATGGTAGAATATTTTAGAATAGTCACTTTTTTTAACCCATGTTTTGTCTGCTTTAACTTCTTGGCTATTAAAAAGGCATGCTTAGATCATAAATATAAATAAATGCAGATTAATCCTGTAGAGAATTAGCAGGCCCATATTTTTGCTGTATTTCTCTTTAAAAACATGAATATGGGGTCATGGCTGCAAGATAGGAGAGATGGTAACCTGCGATAGAGGAAATGTACATAATAGATAAATAGCTGTGTGAATTAATCAGTAATTTCAGAGTAGTATGTAACATGTGAAATGTTTAGGTGCAAGGATTTAATGACTAGTTTTTGGAAGGATTTTCTTTACTATTACATCCCTCATAACTCAAATTAATGTTTATTACTACTCTTTCATATTGCCAAAATATTATCATAAATTTGGATTAGAAGCAGCTTGTTCTGGCTTGTTTTGCAACTTTGTTTCAGGAAACAAAGTGATATTTAGAAGATTTTTATATGTCTTAGAAGCTTTAATTATCTTCTGTTGAAGGAGGAAATAAGATAAAGTTTTGTTTCATAGTTATGTAAGAAAATTAGATTTCATACTACACTCATTTTATATTACCAAATAGTTCATAATGCCTTTCAGGAAATTTGAATCCGTGATTCTTGTATTAGCTGTAACTAGCAATTTAGAGTCCATTTTAAATTCAAAAGCATACTACTCGCTGGTCCAGGGTTCTTTGGGCTGGCATTTATTTTGAATTCTCCGGTGTTTGCCCTTCTCATCCCTTTCTCTCTCCTCCCCCTTCCAGATCGGCGAAAGACAGCGAGTGTTAGTAACAGAAGAATCTTTTGATTCCAAGTTTTATGTTGCACACAATCGATTCTATGAGCAGGTAAGAGTTATAAGAGATACTTTCATGTTCTTAAGTTTTCTCCAGAATAAAAAAGAGTTCTGAAAGCAAGTTGGTTTAAGCAAAAGGAACTTGGAAGGGCGGAGGATTGTAGAATCTTGTTGCGGCAAGGCTATTCTATAGCATCAAGCCAGCTGGGCTAACACAGGGCTTATCTTTATGGCTTAGTGTACGAAATAGTCTCTATAAAGGAATGTGTGTTTTAGTCCTCATTAGTCTCTGACAGGGCCAGCCTCAGGCTTTTGGGAGTTTGGAACAGGCAGCCGTCCCTGCCAGAATTCCCATGGCCTGGCGAAGTAGAGGGGAAAGTCCCATCCAGAGCAGGAAGGATGTCTGCATGGGCGACATCAGCGTGGAAGGGCAGGGATTTCCTCCCACTGTCGTGGCACTCAGACAGGTTTATTGGTTGGTTGGGTTTTCTTTTTGTTTTTCTTTTTTTTTTTTTAGTTTTGTTTAGTTTTAGTATTTGGTATGGGTTTGTTTTTTTTTTTCTTTTTCTTTTTTTTAAACTCTCGCCTTAATAAAAATGCTGGAAGCAAAGAGAGAAGAGTCTATTCCTTGGATTCAACTCAAATTTTGTGAACAACTGTGGACAGCAATGTGAGGATCAAAGTGACTTTACTCTGAGAATTTTCTTCAAGGCCAACCCGAAGGCCTTCCTCCGCTGCCCACGTGAGCTCACCTGCCTTGCCTCACCAGCAGCCAGCCTTCTGTTTCAGCATTTGGAGCTCCACTTCCCCAGGTGGTAAAAATTCCAAAATGAATGAAGAAAACAGCATGCCTTCCTTCAGGGGCGCTGAGATATTAACATGGGGTATGCCCTCTTAGGTGGGAGACTTTCCTGGGACGGGGATTTAATGGGTCATTCCTGGATTATTAATTTTTAGATCGAATAGGCTTTCTTCCCTTTTTGTTCCTTTCTCATCAAATGAGAAGTGAAATTTTTTGTTCTATGGGTCATGGCTGGAATTAGAGCTTGGGAAGGCTCTTAAGACCAATGTGGGCGAGTTAAGTAAGGAATGGCCAAGGGCGGCGGACTGTGCCTGTCCAAAGGCAGGGCAGCAGTAGCTGAAGGGGCCTCCGAGCCCTGGTGTCCCACGGGGAAGAATCTCGGTCTGGGCCCTGGGTCCTCAGGAAAGGTGGGGGAAGCTTTTTAAGACCCAGACTAAACAAGCCCTGTTCAGTACCCAATGGAGACTACAATTGAGGAAGGATTTCCAGCACTCCATGTTTGAGCTGAGTCTCTTCCCCATTTTCCATCTCATTAATTGACTCCAGAGAGCCGTTTTTCTATTCAGGCCAACTTTCTGCTCAGCCCTGGGGAGGAGCTTGATTGTATTTTTGTTGCCTCTTCCCTCTCCTTTCTCTTGCCATCTGGGTTTTTGCCTCAGCGGGGGAACTTTTTTCCCTTCATTTTAAAGGCAATGGCATGCCTCATTAGCTGTTTCCTCCAATTTAAAGCAGTCGGGCTTTTTCCAATTATTAAAACCGGAGGGGGAAAAACACTGAGCCCTTCATTCAGATCAAGGCAGCAGATCAAGGCAAGTTATTTTCCCCCAGAATAGTACCACATCTCCCAGGGATAGTTTACTCTAGAGATTTTCTTGTTTTATAAAAACCTATTTAAAAGGGCTTTCATATTCTGATACTAAAGCTCTTTTAGTTAGGTTGCTTGCCATGAGTAACTCACCACCCAGGTGACCTTCTTCCTATACTTTGATGAAGCAGAGTACTCAGTGGTCATAAAAAACCAAACTCAGAAAAACCAAGATCCAGTTTTGCCTCCCCGAGAAATTGGCTGTGGAACTTCTGGCTCTCCTCTGACTTTTTTGTCTCTACAACTAAGTATCAAAGATTTCATAGGAATTATTTTTCTAATAAGATGAGTTCCAGAAGTAAAGATTGTATCAAGATATCAAAGTATTGCTGGATTAGAATTAGTCTATTTATTTTGGATCCTAACTTTAAAAGATTGGCAAGTAGCTACAGTATTAAAATAGAAGTGTGAGGGAGACATAATGCATACATACTACCTGTGAGTCCCAAAGCAGGGGAAACATTTGCTCAAGGTAAACAAGTACTTTTATCCGAAATCTCTAGTGGAAAGAGACCATCTGACAGTTTCCTGTGAACCAGCCAAAGCGCCCTTCGGAGTAGTCGATTCTACATGGAGGCGGAACTAGCAAATACCGTACTTTGCCGTGTACCATGTGCACCCACGTTTTTGGCCCAAACTTTCAGGAAAAAAATCTTTCATTTTAATTTTTTTGTTCAATTATTTATTTATGTATATTTAGAATACTTGTTTTTTGTATTGCAAAGGAATTTTAGCATTTATTTTTGAACGCATTATGAACGTATTTTTGAACGGGAAATTTTCTGTAACAAATAATTAAAAGAATCAGAAACATTTATATAGTTATGGAATTAGTACTGCCCATATATAATGAGCACCCTTATTTTTCCCTTAAAAATTTGGGCAAAAAAGTGCTGATTATACACAGCAAAACACAGTACCTGTGTTTTATAATAGATCGAAAGAACTGAATGGCAACCATTAGTTAAAGGAGCCATTTACCTCCAAACACCCATATTTGGGTTATTGAAAAGATTGCTTTTAAATGTTTTTTTTCCTCTTCCCCCAAAACACATGCCCTTGCGCTCACACACACACCCATATATACATGCAAACACTCAGGCCTCTATTCGAAGTGTGCGCTCAAACCATTACTCTGACAGCCAACTTGGAAGGTATCAAAAGTATGAGGCTTTCATCAGTGTTGTCTCCGTTTTCTTCATTGCATGGGACAGCCAAGAGCAGGATATCAAAGGCCTGTCCAAAAGCGAGTGGCTGACTGCTGGGGGATTTCCCAGGTCTGCCTTCCACATGCCTCAAGACAGCAGGCAGCCTGCAGTGAAAGAGTGCTGCCCACAGCCGGCCATTCCCCACGGAGCGCCTTCCCTTCCTGCTAGGCCCCCGGGCCCTGGAGCAGCTGGAAGATAGGGCCCACTTGGGATGGGATCCCAGAATAGAAAAAGGACATTAGTCGACAGCTGAGGAATTCTGAATAAAGTATGGACGTTAGTTAATAGTAATATACCAATAATGGCTCATTAATTGTGACACGTCTCTCATACTAATGTGAAATGTTTTCATAGGGAAACTGAGTGTGGAGTATACAGGAACTCTCTGTGCTCCCTTTGCAGTAATTCTATAAATTTAAAACTGTTCTAAAATTCAAAGTTTATTTTTAAAAAATTAAACCTTCTGAAAAAAAATTTTTTTTTAAGGTTTTAGTGCCAAAGAACCCCACATTCATGGGGAAAATGGTTGAAGTGGACATTTATGAATCAGGAAAGCATTTCATGAAAGGCCAGCCGGTATCCGACGCCAAAGTGTACACACCATCCATCAGCAAACCTTTAGCAAAAGGAGAAGTCTCGGGGTTAACAGAGGTGAGTAAAAGATGCTTCCCCCTCCCCGCCAGTAAAGCAGCAGCTGTGGACGCACGACGATTCCAGACCCTGTCTCTGTTATCATTTATAGTTCCCTTTTTATGTATGCATGAGGCTTTAATCTTTTCTGACAGATAGAAATCTGAATGAGAAAGATGCATTTTTGCTGATGCCTTTAGCTTTTTCCCCCCCTCTGCTTGTAAAGCGAATAAGCTGTTTCTGCTTCTAGCCTAGAAGCAGAAGGCAAAAGCCATTATTTTCAGGTGAAAGATTTAACACCAAAGACGATCCGATCCAGTATGTTTCTGTGTCAGTAGATCCTGAGTGGAAGAGGGTGAGGGAAGAAATATTTTCTTGCTTTACAAAGCTGTTTATAACATAGTAAAAACCTACTGTTAAACAGGCACTAAGCATGTCAGCATATGTGCTTATGGTACACTTCACTAGGGCAGCGATTTTCAACCCTTATCATCTCATGGCACACATAAACTAATTACTGAAATTCTGTGGCACACAAAAAAGATATACATTTTATGCCTATCTGACAAAAAAATAAGTATAATTTTGATTCATTCGCACAGGACAGTTATTGTTGTGTTGGCTGTTTTCATTTTTTTAAATTTGACAGTCTAAGGGAAAAGAGGTCAGTGTCCCTGACCACATAGTCAGGTATTGCATGTTTTAAAAATTCTTGCAGCACAGCAGTTGAAAATCGCTGCTCTAGGGTGTTAGCTGAATATCTTCTTTAGTCATGTGGAGTGAAAATTAAACGTTTTTTTCTTTCTATAAAAAAGTAACCTGACCCCTATTTTATACCTTGGTATATATGGCTGTTTGCCAAGCTCTCTCTTACATTTCATTGAGCTACAGTTGTAAAAGCTGATGGAGTGTGAAATGAAAATGTGTATCACATTTCTAAGCATCATTTGATGTCCTTTCTCTAACACAATTGTTAAGCACTCCAAGAAGAGTGCATAGCAATGACTGAACATACAGAGAAAAGATAAGTGGTATTTATCTGGCTATATAATCCCAAAATTGTTTTAATATATGTGTTATCTATTCCCTCAAAATAAATTGCAAGGGCATGTTAATTAAACTTTGGGAGTAATGACAAAGAGGACACTATTATCTGTATTCTCACTTAGCATGGTGATGCACTGTGGTGTCCAAACACGAGTGACCCCTCTCATGAGCTTGACAAGTGCATGTGAGGAATCTGTGTGCACAGCCATCTGACTGATAATGGAATGACGTAGCCTAGGCTTTGTCCAGACCCTGCCAAGTGTGGCATCCTGCTCAGCCAGGAGTGAACTCTAAAACTTGATAAGCATGACCATTAATGTTTGCCGTTATTTAAAAAAGAAATCGTACTTGGCGGTTGGGATGCATGGCCAAGAGGGAATAGTGTAATTCAGTATTTAAATTATATTTCTAGAAATGTGGCTTTTACTTCTGAAATTCTTAAAGGAAGTTGACTTATTTTTGTTTCTTTACACAGTGTGTTGTACAAGCTTGATTTTTAAATAGCCACAATAAAAAGGATCACAACAAATGGCAGTAGGGGGCAAACTGTTATCTCAAAGACCTGCCTGACGTAATTCCTTCGTGTACGCCTATTAAAAAGGATGGTGTTTTAAAACATTATCACTTATGACACATAAATTAGAAAACGTACTACCCTTTTGTTAGTTTCCTAACTCTAGTGTTCCCTTCTAGAAGAGCAGCCCCGTGTACGTTACCTGGGGCAGCCTCTTCTATTCCGCTCCCTCTGCCCCGGCCTATGAGATGGCGGTGTCACCACTGCTACCGCAGCCCTCCTCTGAGCTGGGGAGGCCCAGAAGTCCTAGGCGCAATGAGGTTAGGGGTCAGAGGGCTGCTGGCCCTCCTGGGCCTCTAGAGATAGTCTTATAACATGCGTGAGACCAAGGAGTCAGGAATATTGAGTCGGGTGTTTACATTAAAGGAAACATCAGTCAAACATAGTAAAATGTTTTCACCGTTACACCATTTGTGACTTCATATAAATCAATGAACATTGCTTTACGCTTCATTGTTTGTCAGACTTGATATGTCAAAAAACCTTCTTTAATGAATTTGCCCTGATGTTAAAATGTTTTGGTTGATAATATAAATTAAGCAAGAAGAGAGCAGCTTCCATTTTTACAGGATTTAGAAGTAGATGGTAGAGGTTATAATCATGTCTCAGACATTTTGGGTTCTTTGAACACTGATCAAGGTGCTGGCACTCCTGGATGAAAACAGTCAGCCTAACTCTGTGGGTAAAGCCTGGCCTTGGTGTCAGGTAAACCTGGGTTTGCATCTGGACTTGCCAGTTTGCCGTAGGCACGTGACTCCTGAACTTTAGTTTAGTCTGTTAAATGGGAACAATAATGTCTACCTCATGGGGCTGTTGAAAGGAATACTTTCAATAGTGTATGTAAGCCATCTAATCCTGTTTCTGGAACACAGTCAGCAGTTACTAAGTGGTCATTGTCCCTTCCCCTCAAAGCTGGTTGCATGTAGAGAGAGTAGACTCTGAAGATGACCTGATATTAAGAGTTTTGGTTTTGTTCATTATTTCACTGTGATAATGCTGTACAGAGACAGTAGAGGGGGTAAATTTCCCTATTAGAATAATCTCTTTAGTGCTTGAGAACCAACCTCATCAGAATTAATGTCTTTTTGAATTTTCTAGGTGTTCCTGGGTTTTCTGGAATGATAACCTCCCCTACACACTTTGTAAACAAATCTGGAAAAGCCAAAGCATCTAAAGCAAAATACTGTATTTAAAAATTATTTTCTTTAGTATTAAATTTAGCATTAAATAGTGTTTAAAAATGCATTTTCTTAATTGAGAATTTTATGATTATTCTTTAAGAATTATATAGTCCCAAAATAAGTGGACTTATTTTGTCTCACTTTAGGCCCAGTTGATGTCTTTTGATAAAACTGGGGAATGGCACAGCCTGGGTGGGAGTCGTGAGTGCTCTGCTTGTGGTGACAGATTTTGTGTCCTTTTGCGCATCTCATAGGTTCCCCAAACCTCAGTTGTCTCTGGGAGCCTGCGATTGAAATATTTAATTTGACAAAAATGGATTGAATGCCTGCCCTGTGGCAGGACTTTGAATTCTATAAATATTAATAGAAAACAGGCCTTGTATTTTCAAATAATAATGGGTATATACCCTTATAAAATGATGGAAAAAGAAAACCATAATAAAGTCAAAAGGTTACTGCCCTCTGAGAAATTACATCCTAGTGGAAACAACACATAGTAACATCTTTTTATGACTATTATGACTATTTCTCTTTTCCGTTTGTCTAGGGGAATGGAGGAATAAAAGAAGGAGAGAATAGGAAAGATAGACAAAACTAGCCTAATATTAGGGAAGATGAGAGCCAAAATGCCTCCTCCCACCTGATAAGGAACATTTCTGATTAAGTGTAATTTAAGGATCATGCATTTCAGAAAAAGGTTATATAAAAATAATCCAATGAAGGCAACATAGAGTTCAAAGGGATAAATATAAATCAAAGAAAGCATAGATCATAAACTTTTTTCTGGAAGCTGTCAGGGGACTTCGTTCTTAGGAGGAAGAAAGGATGGGGGAAGTAAGGGATACGTAAGTTTTCGTAGATGGTCCAGGGTGATAATTCTCCAGTGTGGTCTCAGCAATATCTGGGCACTTGTTAAAAATGTAAAATTTGGGGCCTAAACCCAGACCTGAGTCAGAAACACTGAGAGCAGACCTGAGGAAAATCTGTTTTAATAAGCCCTCAGGGTAATACCGATGCAGGCTGGAGTTTGAGAACCACTCTTCAAGGAAAATGACTCTCAGGTAGGGGGGAGCTTTTGATATTCGAAAAATCAGTTTTAATATTTTAATGTAATAATACCAGCTTTTCATAGTACTATCTTCAGAAAATAGAGTCAAACAATATCTCCTTGGGTAATGGAGATCATCTCTCATCTGTGTGTTAGTAATTCTTCAGAAGGTGATTATGAAAGTGGTGGAGGAGACAGGAAAAAGGTGTACATGAGTGTGGTTGGGTGTAGGGGAAGGGCAACTGTTTAGTGAAAGGTGCTGGGGGAATAGGAACCTTGGGAAAAAAACAATTTGAAGATGTTCAGAGCATTGATATTTTTATCCAGCTCTCTTGTGGAACCTAAATTTGTGATAAGATGGCCGGTTCAGTGTAATGATCTTTATATACAACTGAAGTTTCCTAGAAAATTGCTCTGCTATTCAGCCATTCCATCTTAAGAAAACCTATTTGTAATCAGGACCTAACATCACCTGTACCAGATCCATCGCCATTTGATAATATGAAAAATTATTTGAACCATCATCAAAGATTGGAATCAATGAATTGTTTGATCTGTACTGTGGAAATTTTACATTGTTGAAATTTTTAAGCATATACACAAGTAGACAAAATAATATGATAATCTCACATACCCATCACCCACTTTTTAAAAAAATTTTATGAAGATTTTATTTATTTCTTTTTAGAGATAGGGGAAGGGAGGGAGAAAGAGAGGGAGAGAAATGTCAATGTGAGAGAAACATCGATCGTTTGCCTCTTGTATGTGCTAAGGACTGAACCCGCAACCCAGGCATATGCCCTGACCGGGAATAAACCAGTGGCCCTTCGCTTCGCAGGAGGATGCCCAACCAGCTGAGCCACACCAGTCAGGGACCCACACCCGCTTTTAACAGTTTCATAATGAATCTTATGTTACCCATGCTCTTACCCCATCCCCCTGCCAATTTTCAAGGAATTCTCATTTATCATTCCATTTCATCTAAATATATCAGAAAATATCTCTAAATGATGAAGATTTCTTTTTAAAAAATCACAATCACAGTGTATTACCACATCTAAAAATTATTAACATTCTTTATCCAGCAATATTCACATTTGGCAGTTTTTTTAAATAGTTTATTTTATTTATTTATTTATTTATTTATTTTTATTGATTGACTTTAGAGAGAGAGAGAGGAAGGGAGATGGGGAGAGAATTTGTTATCCCACTTATTTATGCACTCATTGGTTGCCTCTTGTATATATCCTGACCAGAGATCTAACCCTCGACCTTGGCATATTAGGGCAACACTCCAACCAACTAAGCTACCTGCCCAGGGCCTGAAACAGTTTATTTGAATCAGAATGCAAATAAGGTCCATTTATTGCACTTAGCTGGTATGTCCTATAAGTCAGTTCTAATCTATCAGCTCTCTTTCTTCTCTTTCTGTATTGCAGTGTATCTGTAGAAGAAACCCGGTTGTTTGCATGTAGCATTTCCCACAGTGTAGAATTTGCTAATTGCCTCCTCTCGTGCAATTTACTGGGGTTCTGTGTTGCCTGTTTGTTTTATAAATTAGTAGTTAGATTTAGAGGCTTAATCAGATTCATATCTGAGTTTTTGACAAGATTATTTCACATGATGCTGTGCACTCCCATTATGAGGCATGTCTGGTTGTCTCGCTTTATGGTGTCAGTGTTTCATGAGCATTGCCGAGAGTCATTGAGTCATTAGGGGTTGCAAATGGTGGCTTTCTAATTCAGTCTTTCCTTCCTCATGTATTAGCTGAAAGTACTGCTAAGATGGCAAACTTTCTCTTGTCAATTTTTGTTTACCATGAAGTACAGTTCATACAGGAAAGGTGAGAAAATGACTTGATACTTTGTCAGTTTTCAAAATGTGTTGATTGCTTAGCATCTTCTAAAACTAACCAGTGATGGTTTTTTTAAATATTACTGTAAACTTATATATTTCTATTTAATGTGTTTTTATCCATTGCAGTTATTATACTTAATTGATGCTCAAATGATTGCATTTTTGGGCAGTGTAAGCTCATCAGATTGGTTCCTCGGTCCTTCTGACATAGATCTTGAAGTCTTTGATAGATGAAAAATATCCTTTTTCCCCCTATTAATGGTATCATCCAAGTCAGCTTCAGGACTTTTCTGTCTTACATCTCTAACTTCTTTCTTCCATACTGAAAGTCCCAGTTCCCTTTAACACAACGTAGGCACTCACTTGCATTATCTTGTAATACTCATATAACTGTCTAATAATAACCACACCAACACACCACCAGTTCGTAATTGCTAAAGAGAGTTTAGGCTGCTGTGGTAGTTTTGCCATTGTTTTTGTTCTTAGGGTCTACTCCTGCAGGGATGTACAGGCAAACAATGGTTTTAAGGTCACCTGAAATTATTCCTCTCAGGATAGCTACACCAATACATAATTAGAAGCATTTGTTTCACTTTGTTTCCAGATTTTTAGAATTTTTAAAATTTAATTTTGTTTTATAATTATGTAAAATCTTTTGCAAAATTAAATCTACAAAAATCTGTTCTGTGGAGTCCACCCTCTACTTACTACCGCCCTGTCTCTATCCTGACCCCTCCCTTACCTGTTTAAGCAGTTATTTGTTTTCGCTTTAGTTTTCAGTTTATCCTTTCAAGGCTCTGTTTTAACAATATAAACAAATACATGTACATATATGTTTTTCACCTCCTTCTTAGATAAACTGTACATACTTTTGCTATTTTCACTTAATAAACTATCTTGACAGTTATTGCCTAGAAATATATGGAAATTCAGTGAATATTTTAAATAATTTTTTTACACTATTAAACAAAAATACATTTTTGGATCTGATACAGGGCAATATTATGAAAGTCTATACTGCTCTAGTATCTGAGATGAATAATATTACCCTGTATCAGATCCAAAATCTTTTTGGTCAAAGAAAAGACAGAATTAATTACCTTAAATACACTATCAGGCCTATGCCTGCAGGAGTTGACTGCAACATTCTGGAAGGCAATAAGGTGGCCAGAGAAACAGAAGGCCATTTGGAGGGTAGGACTGGGAAGCCTTGTAAGCAAAACAAAGAGGTCTAGAAGCTAACACTGGCAATGTGAACACCTGCATACCAGAAGAAGGACACTTTGGCCGATGGACTTCAAAAAGTCTGAAGATCATCCTGATTTGGAAATGAATGCACCCATTTACCTTAGCCTGGTACCTTTATACGTTTGATGCATTTACTTCCCTTTGTTGAGTTCATGCTTACCAGGCAAACTTCTAATTATAATTTGCTTTCCTATGCAAATCTGCTTGCAGGGAGAAAAAAGGTTTGTTCAGCCCTCTATTAGTGTGTTGTTAATAAACTGGTTTCCTGTGTCCTATCCATGTGGTCTCTTCTGTGGGTGAAGCTCCAGTTTCTGAGCTTTCAAGGCCGTGAGCCAAACCTTGACGCATGTTAAATCCCCCCCCCCAAGGGGGATTTCCCTTCCTCATGTAACCTCTTGAGAGATAGCAAGGGATTTTTCCTCCCTCAGTACCCACTCTGCCATTGTCTAAATTCTCCATGCCTACTGCTGTGACTCAAAGCCAACATTTATGGGGCTCTTATTATGGGCCAAGTACTATGCTATCTTACATGCATTCCCTCATATCGTCCTCATAACCCTACGAGGAAGTTACTGTTGTTATCCCTGTTTCACAAATTAGGAATCTGAGCATCAGTAACTTAATAAATAACTTATCCAGAGGCACAAAATTAGTGGGTGGGAAAGGCAAGCCAGTATTTATATCCAGATCTTTTCAGCTCTCAAGCCTGTGTTTTTATTTTTGCATTGTGATAAAATATTTATAACATAAATTTTACTATCTTAACTATTTTTAAGTATACAGTTTAGTAATGTTAAAAACATTCACATTGGTGTGCAGCCAATCTCCATAATTATTTTCATCCTGCAAAACTGAAACTTTGTACCCATTAAACAGCTCCCCGTCTACCCTCTCTCCCCAGCCCCTAGCAAACACCATCCTACTTTCTTAATGCATTTGGCTGCACTGGCTACCTCATGTAAGAGGAAATCATAGAGTATTTGTCTTTTTCTGACGGACCTAGTTCACATAGCATAGCTTCTCAAGGTTCATCCACGTTGCAGCACGTGTCAGAATTTCCTTCCTCTTAAAGGCTGAATCATATTCCATTGTATGTATATGACCACATCTCGTTTATCCATTTACCTGTCAGTGAACACTGGAGTTGTTTCCACTTTTTGGCTCTTAGTAATAATGCTGGTATGAATGCAGTTTTACAAATACCTCTTTGAGACCTTGCTTTCAATTCTCCTGTGTACGTACCCAGAAGTGGAGCTCTTAGATCATATGATAGTTCTACTTTTAATTCTTTGAGGAACTGCCATACCGTTTTCCACAGTGGCTGTACCATTTTACACTCCCACAAATGGTGCGCCAGGGTTCCAGCTCCTCCACATCCTCACCAACACTTGTTATTTTCTAGAAGGGTTTGTTTGTTTGTTTTTATGTTTGTTTTTGGTAGTAGCCTTCCTGATGGGTGTGAGGTCAAGCCTGGATTTTTAATTCTGGGTCCATACCACCTTGCCTTTTGAATTGCAAGAGTCTTATTTGATAATTTCTGACCAGTAGTGTATATACATTACAACTACAATTCTAATTCCTGTGATCTTCTACAGCTGGCTTTCTTGAACCACAGATTCGTCATCTGTAAAACGGCATCACTGATTCACAGAGGCTTAAATTAGGTAGTGTGGACAAAGTGCCTGGTGCATAGTGGTTACATTAATATTTGATGAAGGGGTTCAATAAGTATAGCTTTAAAAACCAGTGATTTCCTGGCTTTTATTTTAATTTTTTTACTTTACATTTTTTAAAAAGTACTTTGCTTTCATTGGTTTTCACTCTACAGTATTATATAGCAATTAAAAACGTGGATCCTAGATTCTGATTATCTGGATTTGAGTCCTTGTTTCACTACTTCTGGAAATATGACGTTGGGCAACTTAGCCCCTCTCCACCTCAGCTCTCTCTTGTGTAAATGGAGATAATAGTACTTACTTTATAGGATTTACATGGAAATGGCTTAGCAGTCAATTAATGTTGGCTACTACTAATGTTATCATTATTAATTTGTGATACATGCCTAGGCATTGTTGTACTGTACACAATGGAAGGTAAGAATTGTACAGCCTTTTATCGTCTCTGGCTCATTAGTCATGACTCCCTACAAAATGGCGGATGAAAGCAGGCCACCTTAGGAAGTTACTCCACATAGCGAGAGTGATGAATTAATAGAAAGAGCCTCAAGAACAATTGTATAGCAATGGCTGTTCTTACAGCTATTTCTTCCTCTTATTCTTTGTATCCCTTTTTAAAAGAGGCTATTCTAGAATGGAGAGCTGGACCCACCATTCTGTTTCTCACAGATGAAGGGAGCGCTGCCCTAGGGGGCCTGGCTGCCACCTGTTTCTCATCTGTTGGGACTTTGATCCTAATAATGGATTCACTTGAGCAGTTAGATAGCTCAGCACCAACACAGCCAACTGCACTTGGAAAGGAAGAAGTTTGCAAGGGTGGCGTGGTTCGCCTCATTACCAGACAAAGAGCCAGCAGGACATTCAGGTGTAGTGAGTTTTATGTACAAACTATACTATATTTTCAGAGCTTTGACCCTTAGAAAAGCACTGTTAACATGCTTTCCTCTCCATCTAACATTCATTTCCAAAACCACTGAAGTGAAAGGGTCTATTAGTTCAGGGCCAGATTTGAAAGCACATGAAAACTGCATTCATGAGGTTAAGAAATGGCTTAATAATTAAGTTAAAACAGTTGAAAGTGGATCTAATTTCAAACAGATCAGCTAACCGTATTAGAGGCAAATAAGGGTGTGTTCCTTCCTATTTTCCTTCCACCCCAAAGATATTGGCTCCAATCCCAAGCAGTTTTTGTAGTTTTCTTTCTCTTCATTGCCCATATGTTAAAGTGGTGTCACAATTAATACCATAGTACATTTAATATTTAGTGCATTTCTTTCTTTCATATTCCATCTAATTAGTTTCTTTTGCAGGCCTATTAGGAAATACTTGGGTTTCACAGTCTAGATACATAGTTTTTGTTCTGGGTTTTTTGCTGCTGGGTTGTGTTTTAATTGGGTATTATAACTGAACTATATGACTATGTCAGTTCAAAATGTGTTCGGTATGTTTGCAATATCTTTCATGTAACAATTTGAGTACCATCCAAAGTATCATCAGAGCTAGCTGCTGCTAAACAGTTACCCTTCATTTCACTTCCTGTACTAATTTGCAATCACTGGTGATAACTTTCCTCCTCGTGAGGCTTGTAGCTGGGGCATGGTGAGGGGAATTGCATGCATCGAAGAACTAACTGTGACTTGATAATAATAGGTACCATTTAGTGAACCTCTGCTATGTGGTTAGTGTTAAGGCTTTTTGCCAGTATTATATCAACTTATTATTCTAGCCTGGGCTAAGGCAGCTAGAACACATAGAATATTCTTTATATTACTGTACACACAAAGAGACATCTTAGGGGCGGGATTGGGCTTCCCCACTTCCCTATCCTTTGCCCACATTGGGGCGCGGCGGGGAGGGGATAGAAGGAATAGTGGGCTCAGCCAAAGGCATGAGCAGACTCTGGGAGCAAAAACGGGCTGAGGGCAAGAGAAGAGACTCAGCCCACCTGCGCCTGAATTACTCACACGTACAACACGCAGGTAATACCTGGCTTCTTATGATATGTTTTTAGCATTTATTAAAAATAATAATATTATCTAGGCACTGGACTAAATATTGGAGATTGAAATAATGGAAGTGATCTTGACCTTTGAGGAGAATTTAGCCTGGTCGTTTTTCTGCTTTTCCATTTTTATCCTTTTAGGGAGGGATTGCGGTGATAGGGTCTATGTAGGTCTACTAGCTGCCCTGGGCAACACAGGCGCTCTTCTGGTTCAGGTTTTATGGGTGATTTTTACCAAATCTAAATGAATTCATCAGGAACAAAAACTTCCCTGATGAAAGCCAAAACCATATTTCAGAAACCCCCAAATCTGAAAAGTCACCTAAGCCCAATGTCCTAGTGGCTGGGACTGGGGATACACCAGGAAAATATTATCTCCTGTGATGATATAAACCCAGGTGTCCAGAACTGCTCTCTCCTGCTCTGATTTTGACTGTATTACTTTTCCTTCAAATGCCTTTTATTTTTACCCAGTCAGTAGTTATAAGTGCCAGGTCTAGCCGTATGTGTCAGTTTGTCTGGGACAGTCCTGGCATATGTCCATTGTTCCTATAAAATGAATAATAGTGCTCTTTTTCACTCCCCGAAGTATCCTGGCTTGGGTGATGAATTATATGGTTATCCTGCCAGTCGGAAAGCAGACCCAGCACTGTGCCAAGCACTGCTTGGGATACAGAAGGTCTACAATGAGATTCTTGCCCTCAAGGAGGTGCAGGTCTGGTTGGGAAGAGAAGATAGGTGCATATGAAACAAAATCTATAATATAGCAAGAGCTAAATTATATGGCCTCAGATCGTAAGGCGTTGGAACATAGGAGACCTCTGAATACTTACAGCATCAGGAAATGTATATGTCCGCATTCTTTGCCGACAACAGAGAACAGTTCAGTTAGTTACATAGGAACGGGTTTAAAAAGGGACACTAGATAGTGCACAGAATTGTTGAAAAGGACTGGGAAATAGAATCTTTGCTGAGTTTTTCAGGGAAAATATACCCAGAACCACACAGAGGTAAGAGGTGTTACTTCTGCCCCCGGCCTGGCAAGGCCGAGGTCCCGAACCCGGTCCGCTTCCTCGTGGAGCTGACCTCATACTCAGTGTCTCACATATGCAGCACCTGAGTATGGAACCCGAGTCTCAAGTTTGCACCCTTGGTGACAAAGGAGGATGGGAAATGTTCCTTGGAATCTATTATTAGTAAGATAGAATTTACAACATGAACAACGTGGAGAGAGTATTCAGTTTCTGCTGTAGAGGGTTTATGGATGTGGAGAGATTAGAACTAGATTTAGTAGGTAATCAGACAAACGAAGAAGAAAATATTTCTCAATGAGAAATTTTTCTCAAGGCGACATAATGCACAGGAATAAATCTGGCTGTTTTATGGGCATCCGTGAGCAGATGTGGACAGTTGGCAGGCAGTGGAAAATCATGTTCTCTCAAAAGTGGAGCCTCTGGATTTTGAAGTCAAATAGAAAACTTAGAGCTAACACTTTAGACAATAAAACACATGTGTTAATGCATGAAAAGTTAGGCTGTCCTACAATAACAAATTAACTCCGAAATCTCAAGCTTAACATAACAAAGGTTATTTCTGGTTCATGCTACAACACATCTGTAGTATTTAGGGGGCAACCTGGAATCAGGGATTGTCTGTTTCATGCAGCCATTCAGGAACCCAGGTTGGCTGCAAGAAAAGTGCTGAAGAACCAGGCTTTTCACTACCTCGGCACTGGAATGGCACAGGGTATTTCCTTTGATATCCATTAACCACAACTATTCACATGGCTCCACCTAACTTCAAGAGTTTGGGAAATACATACTCCTATATAAATAAGAAAATGCGGGTGAACACTGGAAGCATCTGCCATGCATGTTGGAAAGCTTTTGAGCCTGAGCATAACAGTGAAGAAATACTCGTAGGAGGAGGGCTACCTGTCTGTCTGTTTTACCACCAGCTCCAGACCCTAGCACAGTGCTTGGCTGGGTTGGTGCTCAGTTTGTTGGATGAAATTGGCATTCAGTGACATGCAGGGTGGAATGGACGGTCCCTTGACAAGAGACTGGGAAGTTGAAAATGTATAAATAGGTTGAAATCTTCTATTACTTCAAATCAGGAAATTAATATATTTTTCAAGGGCTAAAAAATACAGTCAAGCCACCCAACCTGCTCTTTGAAGTCATTTGACGTCTCGGTAAACAGATTGCAAGAGCCCCTTTTTAAACTGATAATAATCTTGCAAATTTCAGTTCTTTTCATGGGAACTGTAAGGATATGTACTTTAGAGCCGGGCATGCTTCTAACCATAAATTTTCGTTTTCTTCCCTTTTACTCTCTAGTGATGAAAGTGATAGCTTGTTTCTGCTGTCATACTCAGGGTATTGACTTTGAGTTGTGCCTAAAATAATACAACCATGAATATCTTTGTTTTCTATCATAGTTTGCAATGTTTTAAATTTAAAGGGCTTTGGAGAAACAAATTTTCTCCTGTCCCTCTATCTCCCTGATGTAATTCAAACATAAATATTCAAGCTATATGTCAAGTTGACAGTTATCTGGTAGGAAGTCAACCTATAAAAATAAGATGCAGTGTCTTTCAGACTTGCCACCACTTGAGAGAAATCCAGAGACCAGAAAAGCAAAGAACTATTGTAGGTATTCTTTATCACCATCAGTCTTTTCCTTCTAGAGGCTCCTGGCTCCCAAGACTTATTTCTTGCAAACATCCTTTTCAAAAGAATCGGGTACTCCCTTAAGCAGGGGGTCCCCCACCCCAAGCCATGGACCAGTAATGGTCTGTGGCCTGTTAGAGACCAGATCACACAGCAGAAAGGGAGTGGCGGGTGAGCGAGCGATGCTTTGCTCGCATTACTACCTGAGCACCTCCTGTCTGCCCCCCAACCCCTGTCCATGCAAAAATTGTCATCCATGAAACAGGTCCCTGGTGCCAAAAAGGTTGGGGACTGCTGCCCTTAAGCACATGAGCTTGGGGCTCATGCTGTGTGGATTTGGAATTTTGGCCCTATCCCTTACAAACAGTGTGATTATTGTCTGGTCACTCTGTTTCATAAATTAGGAGTAATAGAATCTATTTGACAGGGTTATTTTGACAGTGAAGTAAGATAAAGCATGGTAGGTAACCATTCAGAGCAGTACCTGGCATATAGGAAGTGATCAGTGACTATGTGGTGTGAAATTGGTGGCATGGTGATAACCAGTGAGGATTTATCTAGCCCTAAGTAATCAAGATTCTAGTAAGGTCATGTCCATGGGCATGTTGTGCCCAAATCACATATATACCGTGAGAGGAACATTTGTTCGCTGTCGTTTTCAGGCATATTTATAATCAGCAACAGCATTTGGTTTTGTTTGTTTGTTTCTTTGTTTGAGTTATTTTTTAAAGTATATTTTATCGATTATGCTATTACAGTTTTCCCATTTTTTTCTCCCCTTTATTCCCCTCCGCCCTGCACCGCGCCCCCACCAGCATTTCCCCCCCTTAGTTCATGTCCATGGGTCGTACAAGTCCTTTGGTTCCTCCATTTCCTGTTCTACTCTTATCCTCCCCCTGTCTATTTTGTACCTACCAGTTATGCTTCTTATTCTCTGTACCTTTCCCCCCAGTCTCCCCACTCCTGCTCCCCACTGATAACCCTCCATGCGATCTCCATTTCTGTGATTCTTTCCTGGTTCTAGTTGTTTCCTTAGTTTGTTTTTGTTTTTGTTTTTGTTTTGTTTAGGTTCAGTTGATAGTTGTGAGTTTGTTGTCATTTTACTGTTCATAGTTTTGATCTTCTTCTTTTCCTTAGATAAGTCCCTTTAACATTTCATATAATAAGAGCTTGGTGATGATGAACTCCTTTAACTTTACCTTATCTGGGAAGCACTTTGTCTGCCCTTCCATTCTAAGTGATAGCTTTGCTGGATAGAGTATTCTTGGATGTAGGTCCTTGCCTTTCATGACCATGAATACTTCTTTCCAGCCCCTTCTTGCCTGTAGGGTTTCTTGTGAGAAATCAGCTGATAGTCTTATAGGAACTCCTTTGTAGGTAACTGTCTCCTTTTCTCTCGCTGCTCCTTACCTTTAATCTTGGGTAATGTAATGATAATGTGCTTTGGTGTGTGCTTCCTTGGGTCCAACATCTTTGGGACTCTCTGAGTTTCCTGGACTTCCTGAAAGTCTGTTTCCTTTGCCAGATTGGGGAAGTTCTCCCTCATTATTGTTCCAAATAAATTTTCAATATCTTGCTTTTCATCTTCTCCTTCTGGCATCCCTATGATTCAGATGTTGGAACATTTGAAGTTGTCCCAGAGGTTCCTCAGCCTCTCCTCATTTTTTTGAATTCTTGTTTCTTCATTCTGTTCTAATTGAATGTTTATTTCTTCCTTCTGCTCCAAATTGTTGATTTAAGTCCCAGTTTCCTTCCCTTCACTGTTGGTTCCCTGTATATTTTTCTTTATTTCCCCTTGCATAACTTTCATATTGTCCTTTATTTTGCACCCATACTCAACCATTTCTGTGAGCATCCTGATTACCAGTGTTTTGAACTCTGCATCCTATAGATTGGCTATCTCTTCATCGTTTAGTTCTGTTTTGGGGGTTTTGATCTGTTCTTTTATTTGGGCCATATTTCTTTGTGTCTGTACACCTGTTGTGTTGTTAGGGGCGGAGCCTTAGGTATACACCAGGGCGGGGCCACTCAGGTCTCTGAGTAGTGGTGCTGTATGTTGGGGAGGGGTCAGAGAGGGAACAGTGTGGCTTGCTCACCTCTGGGCTGGCTTTCAGTCACTTCCTCTGCTACCCACAAGCAAATGAGGCCCTTCTGGTGCTGATTCCCAGGTGATTGGGTTTGTGTACATTCTAGGACCTTATGGGTCTCTCCAAGGAACATTCCTCTGAGGCTGAGAGTTTCTCCCCCCACCAAAACCCCCACAGGTTTTTACAGCTAGAGATTTTGAGGCTTTCTTTTCCTGCTCTGGAATCCTGGGTTGCTTAGTTGGTCTCGCTCCCCAGTTGATCCTCCTGGTGTATCCGCATTCAAATGTGGAACCACGAGCCACCTTCTCACCCACCCAGCCCTCCAACCGCCCCCTTGCCTCATGTCCTCTGCATCCCTGCCGCCCGCCTCTGTCCCTCCTACCAGTCTGGATGGATGTTTCTTCTTTAGCTCCTCGGTTGTGGGATTTCCATACAGTTTGATTTTCTGGCAGCTCTGGTTGTTTTTTGTTTTTAAATTTGTTGTTTTCCTTTTGGTTGTGTGAGGAAGTGAAGTGTATCTACCTGTGCCTCCATCTTGGCCAGAGGCTCCCCAGCAACAGCATTTGTAAGGTATACTTGTCTAAAGCAAATACTTTGTGATTGTAATTAAGCTCCACTTTTTGATTGACTTTGAGTTTCTCTTTGTTTTCTGTTATTCTTCAGATGAGACTAGTTCTTCTGAACAATCACAAGGCATCTGTGGTGACCAATAGCATTATTTGCTATGAACTTTTTTCTTTTAATTATACTTTAGGGAGATGAGCTGTTTTCTGCACTATATTCTGCAAAAATAAATACAGACAATGTACCTAATCAATCTACCTGTGTCTACCTTCTATATAGATCAGATCATATCTCTCTTCTGCTCACACCCATCTAAAATTCCATATTACTCAGCACACATACCTAAAAATTTAAAGCAAGCACTCAGATACTGATATACCAATGTTCACAGCAGCATTATTCACATAATCAAAAGGTAGAAACAACCCAAGTGTCCATTGACAAATGAGTTGTTAAACAAAATGTGATATATACAAATGATAGAATTTTATCCATAAGGAGAAATGAAGTCCTGATACATGTTCAGTCACGTGGATGAACCGTGAAAGCACTCTGCTAAGTGAAATAAGCCAGACACAAAAGAACAAATATTATATGATTCCCTTTATTTGAAAGATAACAGGCAAATTCATAGAAACAGTAAATTAGAGATTGTCAGGGGCATGAAGAGTTATTTCTTAATGGTTGCAGAGCTTCTATTTGGAGTGATGAAAAGTCTCAGAAATCGATGGCGATGGTGGCTATACAATGTGAGCATTGTAATTAATGCCACTGAATTGTGCACTTAAAATTATTAAAGTGGTAGATTGTATGTTACCTATATACTAACACAATAAAAAGTTAACATAAAAAAGGAGAGCACGTAGGGTTTTCCAATCATACTCAGAGTGGAAGCCAGCATCCCTGTAATGGCCTACAAGGCGGAGTTCATTGATCTTTCCCCCCCTCAAGCATGCTGTTCCAGCCACACTGGCCTTCCTGCTGCTCCTTGAATATAAACACACCGGGCACCCTTCCTTAGGGGGGCCTTTCCACTTGTTAGTCGCTCTATTTGGAATAGAGGCTTCTCTTAGTTGCCTGTATGACATATCTGTCATCCCGTACATTCAGACTTCTACTAAAAGACCACCTTATCAGTGAGACTGTCCTGAGTAACCCCCTGTAAAATGCCACCCCATCATCTGTCACAGCCTGGTACCCCTAATCCATACTCTGTTTTTCTCCATGATACAACTCCTCATCAAGCACACCAAGTATTTATGTGTTGCTTTGCCTCCAGTTATTAAAATGGAAGCCCCATCCTTGAGGGCTGGTATGTCGTGCTTCATCTGTGTCCTTAATGTCTAAGAGTGCCTAGCATGGGGCAGGTGTTAAGTAAATGTCTATTGAGTAAATGAATCAATGTATTTGTGCTGGAGATATATATGTATCCCTTACTAAAAAGGAGTGCAGGACCAAGTATATGGTCACTCTATATCATTTCTTAGCTATGTTATGAATGCCTCATGATAAACAATCACAGAGCCTTAGTGGACTTCAGCTAATCTTAACCAGGCTTAGTCACTTATCTGCAGTCATTATAGGGTGGCTGAGCAGAAATCCTGGTGGGCTTGCTGATATGCCTGAAGTTCAGCGGGCAGATCTAGATGGCCTCGGCTGGGACCACTTGGATGAATCTGCTGTGCTCCATGCATCCCATCCTACAACAGGCTATCCTGGGTATGTTCCCACGGTGAAGGCAGAAGAAGAGCAAACAGAAATGCTCAAGAACTTTTTAAGCCATGCATTGTTTGATAACACCCCCCGGCCAAAGTCAGCCACATGGTAAAGACCTGGGAGAGCATTGCATTGTTATGTGATGGAAGGCACAGACGCAGGAGGCGTAAAGAGTTGGGACCTTTAATATACTCATTCTGCCACACCCTGTGAAGTCCCAGCTTTGTTGCTTGTGGGTGGCACATTTTGTAGCCCCACAAGAATTCATGTTCTACTTCCGCCTTAGATCCAGTCACTCCAGCTCTGCAACTCAGTGTCTTTTTTTTTTAGATAGTGAGTTGTAGAACTGGAAGGGTTGGTCCTTTGTTAGCTGTGGGTCAGAGGTCTCCCTCAGTCACTTCTCATGGGGCTTCTGCACAGGGCAGCTCACATGGCAGCTGGCTTCCGACAGAGCAAGCAAGCAGAATGAGAATGAAGGGAGCCACAGTTTTTGGTAACCTGATTTCAGGAGTGCCATCCCATCATTTATGTTGAGTGTTAATTAGAAGTATGTCAGTAAGGTTAGCCCGAAGTCAAGGGAAAGGTATTAGACAGGATGTGAATATCAGGAGGCAAGGATCATTGGCGGTCGGCCGTTTTAGAGACTTGCCTGCCACACTTTTATAGTCATATACATTATTAAGTTCCTTAATATGAATCTTCTTCCGGTTATTTTATGTGACTTTTGATAGGATGATTATTTCACTTTTTAAAAACTACCCATATTTTCCCTAGCTGGTGTGGCTCAGTGGACTGAGTGCTGGCCTGCAAACCAAAGGGTCACTGGTTCGATTCCCAGTGTAGGACACATGTCTGGGTTGCAGGTCAGGTCCCTGGTGGAGAGTGGACCAAAGGCAGCCACACATTATGTTTCTCTCCCTCTCTTCTTCCCCTCCCCTCTCTCTAAAAATAAATAAATAAAATCTTTTAAAAAAACTGCCCATTCAAAATAAAAATACAATGGAAAGGGAGAATAGGCATGCCTTGGAACGGGTTTTTGGAAGTACACATAATGGCCCTTTGGAAGTGACAGGGAAAAGGGCAGAGATGTGAACTTTCTTCAGGTGACTGAGTTCCGTGTAATTACACTATGTACCATGTAATTTTTCTTAACTAGTTTATCTCAATTTTCCAAACTGAATAATTATCATGGTAATCTATAAGAAACATTTTAGCTCTTTGAAGCAGAAGAAAGCACCTGCCATCGCCTTTATTCATTTTATGCAGTTCATGGAGCTGAATGATGCTAAATCCATATCTCTAGTCAATGAAAATGATACTTAGAACAGGATGAGAGGTTTGCATTGTAATAGCTGTTAACATCATGGCTTCTTTTTCATTTAAAGCACAAATATCTGCCAACGCACTTATGTTTACTTAGTTGAAAGAAATTCTTAAGAGTAATTATTTTGAGTTGAATTGATTACTTGCAGATTAACTCTAATACATCCAATTGTTATTTTCCTCAACACCCTAGTTCACAGCTTCCTGTGTACACTCCATGGAATGAGGGTGGTTTAAGAGATTATTGAAAGGACTTCATCATCAGTAGGGCATCTTGACTCATTTTACTTTTCTTCAGCTCTGTCACACCTGTCGAGCAGCTTTAGTTGGTACTACTGCTTCTCTCCAGCCAATAATGTAGAATAGATGAGTTCAGATCTCTGCCACGATCATGAACATTATGATTACAGACTTCATAGTTCTTTTTTGTGTATTTTTAATTTAATCTTCATTGTATTTTTTCCATTACCGTTTAGTCCACTTATACGCTCCACTCCCTAGCAATCACTACCCTGCCGTCCATGTCCACGAGTCCTTTTTTGTTTCTGCTCGATCTCTCTACCCACTAGCCGCACACCGCCCCTACTTGTTGTCATCGTGCTCTCCATCTATGAGTCTCTCTCTGTTTTGCTTCTTAGTTCAGTTTGTTCATTCGATTCCACACATGAGTTAAATCATATGGTATTTGTCTTTCTCTGACTGGCTTATTTCACTTAGCAAAATGCTCTCCATGTCCATCCATACTGTTGCAAAGGGTAAAATTTTCTTCTCTTTTACAGCTGAGTAGAATTCCAATGTGTAAATGTCCCATAGTTGTTTTATTCACTCACCTGCTGATGGACACTTGGGCTGCTTCCGTATCTTGGTGATTGTAAATAACGCTGCAATGAATGTAGTGGTGCTTATGTTCTTTCGAATTAGTGTTTTGGGTTCCTTCAGATATATTCCCAGAAGTGGGATTGCTGGGTCAAAAGGCAGATCCATCTTTAATTTTTTGAGGTATCTCCATACTGCTTTCCGCAGCGGCTGCACCAGTCTGCATTCCCACCAGCAGTGCAAAAGGGTTTCCCTTTCTCCACATCCTCCGCAGCAATTGTTTGTTGATTTATTGATAATAGCCAGTCTGACAGGTGTGAGATGGTATCTCATTGTGGCTTCAATTTGCATTTCTCTGATGATTAGTGCCATTGAGCATCTTTGCATGTGTCTATTGGCCATTTGTACCTCCTCATTGGAGAAATATCTATTCATGTCCTTGGCCTGTTTTTTAATTGACTTGTTTTTATGGTGTTGAGTTTTGTAAGTACTTTATAAATTTTGGACATTAACCCCTTATCAGATATATCAGCAAATATGTATCTTATTCTGTGGGTTGTCTTTTTATTTTGTTGAAGATTTCCTCTGCTGTGCAGAAACTTTTTAGTTTGATGTAGTCCCATTTGTATATTTTTTCTTTTGTTTCCTTTGCCTGGGAGATATATCCGATAAAAAGTTTCTACAAGCTATGTCCCAGATTTTGCTGCCTACGTTTTCTTCTAGGATTTTTAAGGTTTTGGGTCTAACATTTAGTCTTTGATCCATTTTGAATTAATTCTTGTGTGGTGTACAAAGTGGTCTAGTTTCATTTTTCTGCATGTATTTATCCAATTTTCCCAACACCATATATTGAATAAACTATCTGTAGCCCATTGTATGTGCTTGCTTCCTCTGTTGAATATCGATTGACTATAAAGGTGCAAGTTTATTTCTGGGCTCTCTGTTCTGTCCCATTGACCTGTATGTCTGTTTTGATCCCAATACCATGCTGTTTGATTACTATGGCTTTAAAGTGTAGTTTGATATTAGGTAGCGTGATTCCTCCAACTTCGTTCTTCGTTTTCAGGATCACTGTTGCTCCGCAGGGCCTTTTGTGGTTCCATATAAATTTTTGAAATATTTGTTCAGACTTCATGGTTCTGAGAGAGCCTCTTGGTTCCTTCTTTATTTCAAGGCTGCATGTGTATGTGTGTGTGTATTTGTCTATACATCTATGGCTGATACTTAGTTAGTGGAAGAGAGACCTACTTAAGTTCTAGAGTAATTTTCTTAAGTATGACTAGTGAAGAAGTAAAAATAAATGTATCTCCAGCTAAGATGCCAGACCTCTGATAACATACTTTTTGGCAAAGCTTGCTACCTCTTTTTTTAAGAACAAGAGAGGATATATATAAACAAATGACAACGCGGGACTGTTGGCAAAGATTTGATATACTGTGTTATTAATTCTGATCTGATTCTCCTACGCTACCATGCCCCCCTTTATTTTTAGGAATGTGTAAGCACATTTGAATATACATTGGTGCTAATTTAAAGATTAAGAAGGTTAAAGAAGGTGAGGGTATTCAGATCGAATCCCACAACCAGAGGGCGGGTTAGACACCCTGAGCGGCCACCTTTGTTCACTGCTTGTTACCAGGGACCAAAGCACCAGTTTGCTTTAGGGATGCTGACCTTAAGAGGTGCTTCCTTAAATTTGTATTTTCCAGAGAAAAATGGAATTATGATCAAGATAGCATTCCAATACAAAGATTATTTTGTATTCAAAGTAAACGTTTCCAAATCAGGAGATTTTGTGATTCTTTTCTGATAGTACACTACACTGTATGATGTATATTTTAAGAAAATTTCCTCGCATTGATCACATGTTCGATTGTGATAGATTTTCTCCGTAGGCCATATGTTCAGGCTTTAAAGACTCTAAACTCTAATTTATCTTGAGTTATGAGCTATCAAACTATTTATTCTTCATCCCTATTAGTGTCCACCTCAAGCTCTAATGGTGCCTCTGAGCCATGAGAAAAATTGACACATTCGAAATATTTTGAATCCAATAAAAGAAGTTGGGAGCTGAGTTGTTTTCGTGTCTCTTGAGTCGAATGAAGAGAGATCTTACACAAAGTAATAATTTAGTGATGGGCTGACGCTGAGCTTTGGTTTTTCATACGATTATTTCTTTTTTTCATTTGGCACAGCTCAAGTCAGAGGGCTGGGTGTTCTGAAAGAGAGGGGTCACCAGCATCATGCAGCTATCACCAAAATAAGATAAAAAACCAAGATTATAGTGATTTGTGTGTGTATGTTCCAGTTTCAAATATTCTTCACAATTCTAATGACCTCATAGCAATGGCACAGGTGAAGTGAGGGGATGTGCGAAAATTAGACACGGAGAACGTCTGATTTAGAATTGCTAATGCCCAAAAGTGATACAGAAAGGCTTGGCAGTACTATGCTGTCATCGTGTAACTCTGTGACAGAGGTTTTAAAATGTAAATGTTCTCCCAAAATAAATGAAAAAGTGTAATTGATTCCAAGTTTAATTTGGTGATTCTGTTACATGCCTGAATACCACTAATGCTAATGGACAATTCATATAACATTATTTGCATAGCCTATAAGAACTGGAAAATACTAACATCTTTGGCATGGTGGTAATTAGGCAGTCCTAGTTATATGATATTAAGACGCTCCCAATTTGAAGAATAGTGGAGAAAGGTAGCCTGCCACCCTTAATCTCTTCTATGTCCTGGTATCTGGTAATGACACCAAGCACAGGACCGAGGTTGTCTGTCAATTTCAGGAAGGGAGCTGGCACGAGGAATGTGGTTTCAGGGCCCTGGCAACACCTGCGGGTGTCAGGGACAGAAGAACTCATTTAGAAGCTGCACTGCAAGATGGGAAGACAGGTGGCAACTCTCTTACAGGGATATCTTTTATTTGAGCAGAACCAGACCAACTGTTCCTCATTAAAACACATTTTGCAACATGTTCTAATGTGAGCAGATCAAGTATGTGTGCGTATGTTCAGAGAAAACTCAGCAATGTGCCATCTACAGGTCACATTTACAAACTTTCAACATGGCTTACAACTGTAAGACAGGTAATGTAAAGAGTGTGTGCGTGACCTGAGGCTGGGTTTTCTGTAAAGACCTCTGTAGAGAAACACAAAAATAACACCATTCCTGTCATGAGATTGTGTGGCAGTAAAGTGTGTTTGGTAGGAATCTTGATCTTGGTAGTAATTTTAATAATTATGCAGTGCTTTGATTTTTCTTATTTCTTTATATTGCATTACTACCAAGTCTGAACTTAGTATGATTAAAGCCAAGCCTCTCATCCGCTTCACCATTTATTCCAACTATCTGTAAACTGGGTGAGTACTTAAAGTTGGGATTAGCTCATGTTAACTACTATCCTAGGAAGCTGGGAAATATAAAGGAGAGATTGCATGTAGTGTACTTAGAGCCATTCTGGGCACGTGGTGAATGCCCCATAAACATGCTACTTAGAGTTTTTGCGTAGAGCCTATCCCCCACCTTTCTGGCTGGATCCTTATGCTTCTGGTTCTGTGGTCATATTACATATTATAATATGCAAATATTTTTGATGAGGAGGAGGAGGAACTACAGGAGAGGCTGCTGCGGAACAGCATGAATTTCTTCCACACCCATCCAGCTCCCCAGAAAAGGACACTTGCCACTGCATGGAAACAGAACTATGGAATGCAAAGGAACAAGTAGAAGTGCAAGTATCCCTTCAGAGAGCATTGAGCACTTGCTAGGTGCCCTTTCCTTCAGGTCCCTGTTTCCTCAGGCCGAAAGGGCTAAGGGTAGGACAGATATGGGTGGCCCTAGAGGATGATTTTCTTAGCAGGCAGCTACCTCAGCGGGTCTGCATGAGCTCAAAGAGAGGAAAAGGGCTTAACAGAAGCTGAGCCCTGGAGGCCCCGTGTCTTCCTCCACCAGGAAGCTTCAGGGTCAATAGCCATGCAGCAACCTGAGGGTACCCTGTGCCCCTCGCCCTCTAAATGTGTAGAGCATCAGGCTTCTGTTGGGACGTGTTCTTTTGTGCAGCTGGTTCAGCTCTGCCTGAACCGAGCACACTCTCTGGTGGGATGATGAGATCTTGGGGGATCACACATGCCGTGAGTAGTAGGCACGATGATGTACCCCACCCCCAAGATGTTCATGTCCTAAACCTGGGAACCTGTGAATGTGTCACCCTGTGTGTCAAGGGGACTTTAAGGATGTGATTAAGCTAAAGATCTTGATATTCCCCTGTATTATCCAGCTGGGTGCAATGTAAATCACAAGGGCACCTACAAAAAGCCTGTGCTAGTGGCCTTGAAAATGGAGGAAAGGACCACATGCAGGCAGCTCCTGGAAGCTGGATTTAAGACCCCAGGTTTGTGGTAATTTGTTAAAGTAGCAATACAAAGCTAGCACCCCATGCTCCTTCTCTGTTGGTAGTTTTATTTCCCCCAAGGATGCTATTTTATATTTATACCGTGTAGCATTGGTGATGTTTGATTGTGTGTCCCATTTACCTTACAGCCTAATAAGAAATACCAGGCAGGATCGGTAAATGGCAATTCACATGGAAAGATTATTTGCTTGTGTGTATAACTAAGGAATATCCTTTCCGCTTACACTGTCCCCTCCCCGGTGCGGGCCCTGGACATCCATTGGAGAGCCAGGCCAGCCCTGCTCTGAAGGAGCGCACACAGGGTCACGCAGGAGACAGCGCAGACAGGCCATGCACTACCGCTGACTGGGAGCCAGCCCGCAGGCCGCCCGGCCCCACGCCGCACGGCCGCACAGAGGGGAGCGCCACACCCTGCTGGACTGTGTGCTCGTCGGGGCAGGTTTTCCTGTTGCAAGTCCAGGGCGACGGAAGCCCGAAAGAACAGTAGGAACAGAAGGCAGGGATGGGTAGTGGGTAGAGAGGAGGCGGCTGGTTCGGGCAGGGCACACAGCAAGGGCAAAAATGTTTATGTGTATTCGTGGGGTTGACGGTGACTTTTTTCTTTCCTCTTTAGTTCCCTTGTAAACAGTGTTACAATAATATTAGACATTGAAAGAAATAGCAGGTAAAAATGGGTCCCTGGCACATCTGACAGCTGAATCCCTCTTCATAACTCGTGAAATCCAGGTTTCCCTTTTTATATTGGGATGGTTTTAGTTAAGCACCTTTCCAGAAGGGTCACTCCACAGATTAAGAGCCCAGGGAAGAAGAGGTGCTGACTTCCCAGTGGACAAAGCTTCTCCCCTATGGGCAAGTGCTTGTGAGGATGGTACCCAAGACAGGACTTTATCAACGTGGGACTGTTGACGAGTGACATGGAAATCATGTTTGTTAAGCCTTCTCCGTTTTCCAAGCCACACTGCTGGAATGTAATGGAAGAGTAGGCCTTCAGTGAAACATTCTGTATCCCAGGCACTCTGCCTGGGCTCTGGGCATGTAATTTCTAAGCGTTTCAACAACATCCTAAGGTAGACATTGGTATCCCTACTTCACAGAAGAGCTGACTAGGGTTAGAGAGCTTAAACCACTTGCTGAAGGTCACACAGCGGATGAGTGTCTGAACTTGGGTTCAGTTTCTGGGAACCCAAGGAACCCGTGTTCCTTCATCATGCTGTGTGCCTCCGGATGGCACACGTAAGGACCCAAAATAGCTTAAACCAATTAATCATATTTGAAAAGCAAAATAGTGGCTTTGCAATTTTGTAAAAAGAATACCTGCTGTGTACATATTCCATGAGAACCACAAACTACCATGGAATATATTAATCTTATTTGAGTTTTAAATGTTTAAGACACTTACTATACATTTCTCATTTAATACTCAGAACAACCCCATGATGTGCAAATACTAACAGTATCTCCATTTTACAGATGATTTTGAATGGAGGCAAAGAGAGGATAGATCATTTGCCCCAAAATCCTCAGATGGAACTGGGCTTGGAGCCCAGAGCCCAGACACTTAGGATTCCCAGAACTGGTCAGTGTGTTAAATGTGCTCAGGTTAAAGACCAGTCTCTCCCTTCCCCAGCAATAAGTACATAGCTGTTAGAGAAGGGGGAATAATTAGAGATGAACTGTTGTTATCACCTAACTAGACTACATTTTCTCCAGTCTCTTCATTTGTCTTTCACTGATTGAAATCTGATCCCTGAAGTTTCTGAACATCAAAGTTGTTTTTGTTTTGCTTTTGTTGTATATACTAGGTTCTTCTTTAACACATTTACTACTTTAATAGGATCTGATGAAAACTATACTTTCAAAAATTAGTAGAATACATTTAAGAATTAGCAAGCTAAGAGAGCAGTGAGATTTACAAGGGAAGGAAAACGCATGTTAATCACAGTTAACACTTGATCAATGTGCCCTTAGTCTGCTATCACTGTGTAAGTACAGGGATCTTTTTGACTGAACAAAGGTTATTTCCTACCTTCTTTCAGATTCTGTCTATTTTGTAAAAGGCATTTCTAAATGGAATTTTATTTCTTAAAAATTGTAAGTCTGAGAGCTGATGTCTGGTTAGGTTTAATAAGTAATAACTTTCTCGTATTTGTCGCATTTTTGTCTAGGAGGGTTAGGGATGGTTTGAGTCTTCTGTTTACTTTCCAGAACTATTTACCAGAAGCTTTTCTCTAACGTCAATTATATACATTAGTGTGTGCGTGTGTGTGTGTGTGTGTGTGTGTGTGTGTGTAAACTTTTACTGTTGGCTGTGTCTTACCACTTTACCTGTAAGCCCTTTTTATTTTCATTACGTTATGGAAATGCTACATTATTTCCTATTCATGAATGCTGCTTCTAACTGTGGAAATCTGCTCTAGTTGTACATTTAGATATTTGAGTGTCTTGGACTTTATGAGAAAGTCCTTGTATTTCCTGTATTTCTAAATTACTTCTCCGTCCCTATCACAGTGGAAGTGACAATTGAAATGTACCAAACTAGCTGCCTACTACTGATTACTGTGTCCTCTGAGAAACTTTTGTGAATCTGATATTTTAAAACATACCATGAAACTCCTTTAGCCAAGATCTTGGATTGGTAGAAGGTGAGGGTATGCTAGAAGAAGCACAGTGCGGTGGAGACGGGCAACATTTTCCCTCTCCTACTGTAACCCAGCTCCCGTCTTGGCCGCAGGGAGAGTGGCATGGCAGGCCAGGTAGGCCTCCTGGGGCTCTGTGTGCTGCACCCCACGCGACGCCGCAATGCAGGCTCGTTCACCAGGAACAGGACAGAGGCTCAACAGCAGAATACCTTTTATGGGTCCCTTGTGTTCAAACGTGTTGAATGTTTGAGGGGTGGAGGGTAAAATTCAACGCCCAAGGAAGAGTGGCTTTGAACACAAGCACAAGTAATCCGCTGTGGTAATTGAACAGGTAACTTTTATATTTGTAGCAAAATTTTATGGCAAATGAGTTGGAAGGAAGTGAGGAAGACATTTTGAGAAACTATCATCAAAAGCTGAAAGGTTTTTTTCGGGCTGAGAGCACAGATGCATTACCTGTAGTGCAGCTTTGTAAAGCAGAACATATTAGGAACCCCACCAAACGCTTAACGCTTAAGGCTCCCCTAGGCCTGCCCAGGTCGCCCTGACCCCTGGCCTGGCGCCAGTGTTCACCGAGTGGTAGTTTCTTGAATTGCGGGCGCATAACCAAGGTCTGGCACCTGGGGGGCGGGGGGTGGGGTGGGGGGTGGTGCACGTAGGCAGAGATGGATTTCCCAGAAACTAATGGAGCTGAAGTTTCAGGGCCTCACCCTTTTAGGGACCCCTTCCAAGGCCTTCTACCTAATTTTGTGCTCATATTTACTTTTCCTTAAAGAGAAAGCTTCAGGCCCTACAAAACCTGGCTCTACTCCCGGCTGAAGGTGTCCGAGAACCTCGTGAAGTCAAACACAGATGTGTGAGTGGGGCTGTGTGCATATGTGCACAAGGGCTTCCACGTTTTTCAGGGGAACAGTCTGTAATCTTCATCGGTTTCTCAAATCCATATGACTGAAAAATGTTAAACTCGGGCCCTGCCTGGCATGGCTCCGTTGGCTGAGCACACTGTTCCACAAAGCAAAAGGTCATCAGTTCAATTCCCAGTCAGGGCACATGCCTGGGTTGTGGGCCAGTCCCTGGTTGGGGCACATGCGAGAGGCAACCAATCATGTTTCTCTCACAGATCAATGTGTCTCTCCCTTTCTTTCTCCTTCCATTCCCCTTTCTCTAAAAATAAATAAATAAGATCTTTAAAAGAAATAAAGTTAAACACGGGCCCAGGAGAAACTAATCAGCCTCTTGGTTCTGGTCCTGTAAACCCAGACATAAGAAGTGACGGTTTAATTGCTAGAGGCAACAACTCATGACTCACATGGAAAAGTGCCCTGAATACCTCACTGGATACTTTGATCACCAGAGATACAGACAGGCATGTTTTTGATCGGTTACATCTCATCTGGAATACACACCTTATATTCACTCATTCATTCACTGGTTCATTTCATCCATTTCTAAGCACTGCGGAGTACCCCCTGGAAGCCGCCGTGCAGGTTCCCAGAGCCCAGAGATAAGGCAGCAGCGTCGCTGCTTTTGAGGAGCGCACCGGCTTCTCTCATTCAGCTGAAGGGCTGCATTCTGTCCCAGGGTTACCGTTTCCATGAGTGCTGCCTGTGGGACCTTCAGGCTATTTTATAATCAATTAAAATGAAAGATTGTCAACATGTTTCCGGCTCCAAAACACCACCCAGAAAGCCAGCCTCACAGGAGAGTGGCCACTGAGGGCGGGGCGGGGCGGGGCGGGTTGGGTGCACCACTGAGCTCCAGCACTGACCCACTGTCACAAGGAAGCTGACTCCATCTGTCTCGCAGGGTGCCTCTTGGATGGGGCTCACAGTGCAGAGGCACCCGTGGGTGCCCTGAGGCCCCGATACCTGTGGAGCACAGGGGCAAATAATGGTTTGACTGCTGTCCCTCAGAGAGATTTACCCTTGTGGTTAACGGCTTTATTAACTTTTCAGTTAGTCTCCTACAGTCAAAACAAGAATTCTTCCACATCTATTACATGTAAATATTAGCTGGTGGAAATTGGTTTGTAAAAGTCATCTTTATTTCCCCATACCTATGATTTCCACCTCTCATTAGCCACTCATCTGAACTCAAATCCTGTTGACTCTACATCAAAAGGCTTTTGTTTCTCCTTTCTATCCTTCCGCCATCATCCTATCATAGGATGTCTTCATCACCCACTCATTAATCGCCACAACTCGTCACTGGATTCCCTTACCCTGTTCTCTCCACTCCCTTCTGCCTACCCTCCTCCTTCCTGCCAGAGTGACTTCTGCAAAGTGCAGATCCAGTGCCTCTGCTATGCGTGGTGAGCTGCGGCTCCCCACTCCCCGCACGAGGCCCACAGTCCCACCAGAAGATTGCTCGGGAGCTCGGAAGGGAAGAATGAGCAAAGTGAAGTGGTCGTTCAAAGACATTTTGTGCTTCTGTGGATTTCTTGTTCCTCCACCGACCTGCCTGTAGTGTCCTGCCGTGGGGTTGCTCGCGCCTCCCCAACAGTGATCCTTCCGCCCAGTGCTTCCCTTTCCCGCACCCCGCCCCCAGCTCTCAACATGTTCAGGTTTCAAGAGGGGAGGCGCTGATTCTAAAACCTGTTCATAAGGTGGAAATACAACTGGAGTCAAAATTGCACTATGAAACACTGGAACCACCCTGAGAATGGCCAGCTTTCCCCTGTGCTCCCCCCGACAGCCACTAAACGTCAGCAGGGAACAGAGGCTACCTAAAAGTAGTGGAGTCGTGTCCCTTGGCTTCTCATGCTCCCTCCAAGCAGGGTTTCCCAGCCGTTTCCATGTCTGGCACACAGCAAATGAGAGTAATTATATGGCACAGCACTGTAAATGGAGAGGCTGCATATGGGGGTGGATGCCTCAGGCCACCCGGACCCCTTCTGGACCCCTGAGGGCTGGGGGCAGCTCTCCTGCAACAATGCCCAGCCAAGAATCTGTTGTAAGGAATATGTTCACTGAATAAAATGGCTTCCAAGCTTTTCTCTCTCTCTCCCCCTCTCTCCCTCTCCCCACTTCTTTGTTGTTGTTGTCAACTAGATATACTTGTTTTTCTAAAAACTGGATACATTTGTGGTATGAGTCCACTTGATGTAAATTCTACCCGTTATGAATTCTGTCTTCCTTCCCCATAAGCACTGTGTGTCTCATGTACATTAGGTATAATATGGAAAATCATGAACTCCGTCTGACCCTTCATGGGAAGGAACTGTGACATAACCAACTGGGGGCCATCTGGCCCAAATTGGGTGTTTGAATGTTTGAATGTTGAAGGAGTAAGTGATAGCTCCTTCTTTTTATATATACATATTTTATTGATTATGCTCTTACAGTTGTCCTGATATTTCTCCCTTGGCCCCCCTCCACCCAGGAGCCCCCACTCCTTCAGGCAATCCCCCCCACCATTATTCATGTCCATGGGTCATGGGTATAAGTTCTTTGGCTACTCCATTTCCTACACTGTACTTTACATCCCCATGGCTATTGTAACTACCTATTTGTACTTCTTATTCCTCTCCCCTCCTCACCCATTCTCCCACAGCCCCTCCCATCAGGCAACCATCCAAATGCTCTCCGAATCCATGACTCTGTCTCTGTTCTTCTTGTTCACTTAGTTTGTTTTTTTACATTCAACTGTTGATAGATTTTTATTTTTTGCCATTTTATTGTTAATAGTTTGAGCCCCTTCCTTTTCTTAAGTTCTTTTAACATTTCATATAATAATAGTTTGATGATGATGAACTTCTTTAGCTTTACCTTCTCTGGGAAGCTCTTTATCTGTCCTTTGAGACTAAAGGATAGCTTTGCTGGGTAGAGCAATCTTGGCAGTAAAGCCCTGCTTTTCATGACTTTGAGTATTTCTTGCCAGTCCCTTCTAGCCTGCAAAGTTTCTTTTTTTTTTTTTTTTTTTTTTGGAAATCAGCTGACAATCTAATGAAAATGCCCCTGTACGTAACTAACGTATTTTCTCTTGCTGCGTTTGAGATTGTCTCTGTCTTTAACCTTTGGCATTTCAATGATAATGTGTCTTGGAGTGCGCCTTTTTGCATCCATCTTGTTTGAGACTCTCTGTGCTTCCTGGACTTGAATTTCTACTTCCTTCACTAAATCAGGGAAGTTTTCTTTCATTATTTTTTCCAAATAGTTTTCTAATTTCTTGCTCTTTGTCTTCTCCTTCCGTCACCCTTATGATGAGACTGTTGGACCTCTTGAAGTAGTCCCAGAAGCTGCTTATACTGTCCTCATTTTTTTAGAATATTTTTTCTTCTTGTTCTGATTGGTTGGTTTTTTTGTTTCCTTATGTTCCAAATCATTGATTTGATTCTGGGCATCATCCACTCTACTGTTGTTTCCCTGTAAATTGTTCTTTATTTAAAATAGTTTCTGACTGGATCTTTTTTATGCTACTGAGGTCCTCACTAAGTTCCTCGAGCATCCTTATGACAAAAATTTTGAACTGTGCATCTGATAGATTGCTTATCTCTTTCATTTAGCTCTTTTTCTGTAGTTCTGATCTGTCCTTTCATTTGGGCCATGTTTTTTTGTCTCTTCGTTTTGGCCACCTCCCTGCGTTTGTTTCTATGTATTGGGTATGCTATGACTCCATATCTTGGTAGTGTAACCTAATGTAATAGGTATCCTGTAGGATCAAGTGGCACAGCCTCCCCTATCACCCAGGCTGGGTAGTTGAGGTGTGACCTTTGTGTGGGCTGAGTACACTCTCCTCTTGTAGTTGAGCCTTGGTTGCTATTGGCAGGTCAATGGGAGAGATTTGTCGAGTCCAGCCAGCTGCAAGGATTGGCTGTGACCACTGACCACCAACCTCTGCCTTCCATGGAGGATCAGCTGTGCAAGGGCAGAGTGGCGGTGCTGGAATGTGGTGTTACCTATCCACTGGGTTTGCTGGCCTTGGGGTTAACCAGCTGGTGCAGGCCAAGGTCAGCCCCACCTATGTTTTGCCCAGGGCAATCTGCCTGAGCTATAAAGCAATCTGAGATGGCTGCTACTTGTGCTGGGTTTGGAGATTCCCAGGAGAAGCTAAGCTGTGAATCCAGGCTGGCTGCTGCTAGTGCCTGGCCTGAGGCTAAATGAGGCCAGCTATTGACTGCTTGAGAGGAAGCTGTGCAGCATGAGCCAAGACCAGTCATTCATATGGAAAAGCAGCTTGAGTGGGCCCGTAAGTTGGGTTGGGCAGATTCTCTGGGGATCTCCAAGGCAGGTCAAACAGTGTTAGCCAGGTTGATGGAGTTTCAGATATGACATCAGCTTGCAGGCTCTCTGGCTCTGTGGAGGGAGGGTTTAGAAAAGGGTCAATTGCCTCCACCCACCTTGATGCCAGACACTTCAGTTTCTCCCAGTATGCCACTGGTGCCTTTCCAGGTGCTACCCTGGTGTTGGAGCTCAGAGGGAGTGAGTCTGAGTAGGTGAGTCTGTGTGTGGGTTCTTTAAGAGGAACTGCTTAGGGCGCCAGAAGTTTTTTCCACTGACTCAATACCCACTGGTTTTTGTAGCCAGAAGTTGTGGGAACTTAGCTTCCTGGCACTGCAACCCTGGGCTGTGGGGCCTGGTGTGGTGCTGGGACTCCTCACTCCTGAGATCTCCCTACTGAATTTTTATCCACCACACATGGGTGCAAGACCAGCCTGTTCTGTGTCTGTTCGCTTCCTACCAGTCTGCATGGACATGGTTTCTTTAATTCCATAGTTGTCAGACTTCCATCAACTTAATTTTGGATTGTTATGAGTGATGGTGGTTCCATATTTTAGTTGTAATTTTGATGTGGCTGTGTGAAGAGGTGAGCCATGTCTGCCTATGCCACCATCTTGACCAGAAGTCTGATAGCTCCTTTTTATGTTAAACTAATAAGCTTCTGCACAGCAAAGAACACCGTCGACAAAATGAAAAGGAAACCTACTGAATGGGAGAAAATATTTGCAAATTACATATCAAATATCTGATAAGGATTAATATCCAAAATATATAAAGAACTCATACAACCGAATAGCAAAAAAATCTGATTAAAAAATGAACAGAGGCTCTGAATAGACATTTTTCCAAAGGAGACATAGAGATGGCTAACTGGTACATAAAAAGATGCTCAGCATCACTCATCATCTGGGAAATGCAAATCACAACCACAGTGAGACATCACCTCACACCTGTTAGAATGACTGTTATTAAAAAGACAGACATAGCAAGTATTGGCAAGGATGTGGATAAGGGAACCCTTGTGAACTGTTGGTAGGAATATAAATTGGTACAACCACTATGGAAAACACTGTGAGTTTCCTCACAAAATTAAAAATGAAACTACCATAAGATCCAGCTTTTCCACTTCTAGGAATATCCAAAGGAAACAAAAACACTAACTCAAAAAAATAATATGCACTAAAACTACTCATCACAAGAAAATAAATTTGTAACTATGTATGGCGATGGATGTTATGTAGTCGTACTGTGGTGGTCGTTCACAGTGTATACAAACATTGAATCATTATGTTGTAGATCTGAAGCTAACACAATGTTATCTGTCAGTTGTATCTCAGTTTTTTTAAAAAAGTTCTTTTCTAGGGACCCATTACTTCGCTATCACAAGAGGACTTTTTTTGCATTTTAAAATTGTTTTTTCCGTATTTGTCTCTCTCCTGATAGGAATTCAGAAATAGGCTTGGGAAGCCCCAGAGCTCCACATCCCACACCTCTGCTGCAGCGCGACGAGACCCAGCGAGCCCCAGAGCTGTGCTGCGGTGGCGAAGGCCACACCGGGAGTGCGCACTGATGATGTCTGTAGGCCTGGCTCTGTCTGCTATTCTTTTTGCTTTTTTTGTCAAAGTCTATAATTAAAACACGGCTAAATGAAGCATCTGTGAAGAAGAATAAATTCCTAATTAAAATCGTCAGTGAACAGGAAAGCGACCACATCAGCTCTAAAGAGCAGTAATTTATACTGGTCTCCTTGCTGCCTTTTTAGCCACACTTTTTAATGAGGCTCGCCCTGTCTCACACAGAGCTGGGCCCACTGGTATTTGATCTACAGCCTGATAACAGCTGCCTAGCATATCTTTCAAACTGAGCTCCTTTAGGTTTATTTTTAGCAAGAAATGCAAGTGGTCGCATCTTCTTTAAATCTTCAATCTTCAAGTCAGAACCTAACAGACAGCAGAGTGGGCCTGGTCACCTTTTCCTTATGTGGAAAGACTTCAATCTTCAATAAACATTTTTAAATGTATCTCCTTCTTCCTGCTTAGTTTGGAGTCCCAGTGTTACAAACATCTTACCTTTCACAGTAGATGTGTTCCTGAATAGTCTGTGTCAACACCTATTATTGGATCTTGCATTGTCTTGGACTGCGCAGGGGAATCTGCCTGTTAAAGGACTCTTAGTAACAGCTGGAGAAGTGTGAGGAATCACCCACTTCCTTAGGGCCCATATACGCTCAAACACTGGATTTGTCTAAAACAAGCTGCGCCCTTTTTCTGACATTTCGACTGATTACATCAAATGTTTATTTCTACCTGATGTCATTGGCCTTCACTAAATGAAGTGACTTCTTTCACAATAAAAGGAATTGCTGTAATAAGCAAATCATTAGAATTTAAAGTTATTCGGATTGTATCAGCACAGGGAAATCAGGTGCCCTGTGGTTACCATAGGACATTTTTCATCTTTAACCCTACAACCCTGTTGAGCTCTTCCTTTTATCTCAAAATGTTTCAGCCTTTTATGTGTCTTGTGAGGAATCCAAATTAAAATTTAATTATGTCATCAGTTGGTGAGTTCAAAAAAAAACAACTTTAGTGTTGGTTCATTTCTCCCGAAACTGGCATGGGACTCTAAGAGGAAAGCACATTTCAAAAACAAAGCTCTGCCCGAGCCCCTTCAGGGGTCCTGCGGTGGACCGTCCAGCCGGGGTCACCCTGGCTACTCAGCAGGAAGAGGGAGCCGTGCTGGCCAAGTGCAGGAGCCCACCGGGCGCCTCCTTACCTGAGATAGATGCACCCATTTCTTGGTTAATAACCAGAGTAGATTCCGGTGAGGTAGGCATTTAACGAAACCCAGCAGAAGTGAAGACACTGCCCGAAGCCTGGAGTCACAGTTTATAGAACCTAAGAAAAGCTTTATACTGATTGGAGGCAAAGGTTTTTTTTCTATTTCTCCAATCTCATTCTTTCCCCGCTCTTTTCTTCTCACCCACTTAGCTATTTTTATCCTCCCCTCTAGCTCAGTGCCTTTCTCTCCAGCCTCCTTCATTTTTTTCTTCCTGTGAGAGAATGGTACACCCAGCCATCTAACAGTCCCACTGCCCCCGTGACTGACCATGGTGGGGATTCTCAGGGATTGTTCGACCATCCATGATTCTCCCCACTCGGCCCTGACTGTTACTCAGCCCTGACTCGGCCGCAACTCCACTCTGCTCTTTGGTCCAGAAAGTTAATTGGTCACCGCCCTGCAGCAGGTCATACATGACACCAGTTGCCGTATCGGTGCCAGGTGGTGAGGGGGATGGCGGTGGTCTGGAAATCCAGCTTGCTTTTCTCCATGGCCCCCTGTTAGAGGGAGGGAGGAGAGAAGGGTGCGGTGGCCGTCGACACCAGAGTTCTCTCATTGACGGGACTATGCCTGCAACTGAGTCTGGGAGCCCTGAGAGCAAGTGTGGTCATCAGGAGAGCAGCCACCTCTCCAGCCCCTCTCCTTGCTGCCCCAATGCAATTGCACATCTGCCAAACCCTGGCATTAGGCCTGCCCATGTGTCCTGCTTTGATCAGGGAGATGGGAGAGAAAGGGTCAGGTCTTTCTCTGGGGCAGACATGTTCAGAGCCCACGTACCGTCTGCCTTGTGTTCTTCCCACCACTGGGGTAACAGGATGTACATGCCAGGATGAAGCCTCCCTCGGCCTGGGTCCCCAAGTGAGTGCGAGGAGCAGAGCCTCCTGCCAGCGTATGCTAGGTGTGTAGAACAAGAAGGAGCTTTGTTACGTTCAGCCACCGAGATTTGGGAGTTCTTGCTATCAGCTAACCTAGCCTCTCCTGATTCATACAAAATCGATCATGATAGGACAGTTGACCTGCACTACGTAAACATCACTGTTATTGTGCCTTGTGTAGTCGTTTCATGTTTTCCCTTAGTACCAAAATCCTTTTGTAATTTTTCTTTTATTATTATTATTTTTTAATGTAGCCCTCTCTGCTGAAAAGGAAACTTAAAAAGAGACCTGTCTTAGGCTGCTATAACAATACCACAGGCTGAGTGGCTTATAAACAATAGATACTTATTTCTCACAGTTCTGGAGACCGGAAAGTCCAGGATCAGGGTACCCCTAGATTTGGTGTATTGCGGTTCATAGATGACTGTTTTCTGGCTGCATCCACAGGTGGTGGAAGGGCGAAGGGAGCTCTCTGGGTGTCTTAGAAAGGGACTAACCCCATGCACGAAGTCCACCCTCATGACCGACCCAATAACCTCCGGAAGGCCCCACCTCCCACCATCATATTGGGGACTGGGTTTCAACATTTCAACGGTGGGTGGGGAAGACCCAAATATTTAATCTACAGCAAGGTTTTTTTCAATACTTTGGCCAATTTTTTTCCCTAAAGGTAACCTCTATTAGAGGAAAGCATACAGATGAAAATGTACATAAATCATAGGGGGACAGCTTGATGGACTTTCAAAAAGTGAACACACATTGTAACAAGCCCCAGGAGACACCCCATGCACCTTCCCAGACATTCATTTTGCCCCCCAAAAGGTAACAACTATCCATATTTCTAAATTGTAGATTGGTTTGCCTTTTGCCAACTTTATATATAAATGGCATCATATAAAATGCACTATGTCATGTCTGCCCTTGCCCAGCGTTACTTGTGAGTTGCATCCAGGTCATGGCGTATAGCAGTAGTACATTCACTTTCATTGCAGAATAGAATTCTGTTGTGTAAATGTACCACATTGTATTTAACCATTCTATTGGCGAGTTGTTTCCAGTTTTCTGGCTACTATGAATAATGCTGCATTAAGCATGTGTTTTGATACACATATAAGCATTTGTTTGCTGAGCATATATCTTGACGTTAAATTGCTGAGTTGGGTCATCTCCATATGCTCAGCTTTAGTAAATACTGCCAATTGGTTTTCTTAATTGGTTGTACCAACTTACATTCCCACCAAGAGAGAGTCCTGGATGTAATCCATTTTATTGACATGAACTCTCCCATTCTCCCCACTATTTATTCTCTCTGTGCCCTTGACATTGTTTGGCAAACCTTACCTCTGCTGTGTCCCTTCTGTGAGTCAACCCTATTTTAATCATATCGATAACCATTAACTGTCCAGCCCTTAAATGTGCCAGATATTTTGATGTGCACTGTGTAAGTGTTAATCAGTCCTGAAAAAACAACTTTGGAATAAGCATTATTATTATCCCATTTTACTGAAGAAAAAAAATCTAAAACTCACAAGATTAAATAATTTACCAGGGACCAAGAGCTACTAAGTTACAGAGGCAGGACTTGAACACAGCCTGACTCCATGCTTCTATGCTGTACGCTCTTCCTGCTCCCTTGTCCCCTGTCCTCCACCTAAACTTGACCTTTGCCAACAGATCGGTATCTAGGATTGACCATGTGGGTGCCTGGGGTCTGGGTTCCTTCCCTCCGTGTTGTCCTGCTCCAAGAATGTACATGTACTTGATGCACTTAATAAAGGAGATTTATTAACCAAGTTTCTCCTTCCCTCTCCCTTCTTTCCTCCTTTTCCCTCCTCCCTCCCTCCTTCCCTCACTTTTCCTCTCCCTTTTTCTTTCTGTCTTCTTTCCTTCATTAAGTGTGAGATAGTCAACATGAGAATGTAAAGAATTCTTTGCTAAAAACTTTGCTTTGTTGCTGGGTAATGTGTCTATAAACATCAGATTTCCATATGTTTTTCAGTCAGAACATATGCTTTTCTACTGACTTCATTCCTGGTTGAAATTTCAGTGTATATTATGTCATAGAGAGAGAATTTGAGTTATAAATGAAGCTTCAAGAGGTTTTATAATTATAAAATAAACTACAAAAAATGAAGGGAGAGAGGAAGAGAAGGGAAGGAAAGAAGAAAAAGGAAAAAAGATGTTCTTAAGACTTGCTCTGCCCCTGAGGCACCCCGGGGTGCTGCAGTACATTCACAGGAACATCGTGGGTCTCTTACATTTCCATGGGCAACACAGCAACATCTGTTAGATCCATGCAAACTGCAGCTAGCTCAAAACAGCTCGTAATTTCAACATTAGAATTCACAACATTTTTTGATGATCCTCTCTCTTTGTAAGTGGATTTTCATCAGTTGCTTTGATAAAAGTAAGTATCAAGTGAACATCGATGTGGAAGAAGATGTGATGCGACCTGACTCCCAGGTGTGAGCGTTGCGTGTTGCCCAGCACGTGCGCACTTCCATTAATAAGTAATGATGGTAATTTTAGAATGAAACAAAAACGTTGTTCTTTCAATCTACATGTATTACTTTTTAAAACAGTTTTTATAAGATATGAGGACATACATATGTATTAAGTTGCTAGGGCCTACCTACTTAATAAATGGAATGATTAGCTGTTTCTTTTGGCCTAGGGGTGCCATGAATCAAGAAAGCTTGAGAACGCCTGCTCTATGATACAATCTAATTTAGAGAATTCATGCCAAACTTACATTTAATCTTGGGATCTTAATCACTTCTCAAAATATTTTTTCCTTATTTTAAAGTTAATTTATCAATAGCAGATGTTTGATAAATTTGCACTTGCCTCACCACTGAGCTTGATCTCTGTGGTGTTCAAACCATACTATTTGATTTAAAGAACTGTGAAGGATTTATGGGTCTGAATCAACTGGATTCATATCTCAGTTGTTCCCAATACAAATTTGAGGTAGATAGGGAGGGAGCATGAGATTTTTGAGATCAACAAAAGCTTGGTTTCAGTTCCCGCCAGGCCACTTTCTCTTTCTGAGGCTCATCTGTAATGTAAAATAGGGGCGTGATTCCATTGTAAATCGTTGAAAGATGAAATCAGCTCACCATATATCAAGTCCTGTGTCTTGGCACATCATTTCTCCCCCTTTCATATTTACTTTAGCCATTTAAGCCTGAAAACCAATTTTACAAATAAAGTTAGGTGTTTTAAATTCTGAAGTTAACACATGACCACCCAAAAGAATTATATATGGAATAAAAAGAGTCCTGCCTCAAAGGCTTAGAGTCTAATTCTAACAAATGCAGCAAAGGAAGAAAAATTCAAAGAAAATGGATTGCAGCTGTATTTGAGGAGATCAAATTAGTGAATGGCACAGAGCAGATTTGGGTGGCCGATCTTAGATCAAGACGGAGGTTTTCCATGCCCAAAGATGAAAAGAGCAAATAGATTAATAGGCAGGCCCAGAAGTTATGCCCTCCCCCATCCTGCCTTGGGGGTAAAAGGAAATGCAGACACTATTATTCTTCATTAGTTTTCTGTCAATTACTTCCTACCAGTACTGTTTCCTAGAGCTCTGCAGCCAAAATATCCCAGCTGTGTACTGTGTAGCAGTCGAATCAAAGGGTTTCATATGGTCTCTTATGGTCTTCCTAGTTTATGGGCATCTGAATACATTTATGTGTACTGATGAGGCAAGTACCCAGAAAAAAAATGCATATATGTAGTTTTTTCCAAATATACGTATATGAAAAAAAAAAAAACTTAGATCAAGGTAAGGGAAAAGTTGGAGTTCAGAAAGCCCTAAATAACTAGGAATATTACTTTTGGGTTTATCTTATCTGCTTTTAATATGTCTAATTAATCATAACAACAGTAGATGTTATCCCAGACTATCTGATTCCAAGGTCCAAGCTTTTAACTTCTGTTTTTTACCCCCAGTTTCCATAAAGAGGAATCAAACACATGTGGTTTTTAAACAGACCTAAAGCTTTTCAAAAGCATGTTCACTTATGACTCATTATACTTGGACGTAACCTCTGTGAACTAAAGCATACCATTCACATAAGTAATGGGTCTAATTACAAACTACAGCTTCCTCTTAAGTTCAGTGTTATCTTCCTCAAAGAGTCACTTTTGAATGACCCTGATGACAATCCTGAAGGTAATTCCTCTTACTATCTTGTGAATCTTTACCTTTGCAGGAGGAATTTGGGTGATTGGAGATCTCTGTTCTTGGAGATATAACTTATTTTGAAATTACCAAAAATAATTTAAACAGAGTAAATTATCTGGTGAGTGAAGCATAAGATTGAGCTAGGTGTAGTGGCGGGGGTAAAATTCTTTTGTCGGGCATGGTCCTGTTAAGAAAATGCCTTGCGGCAAGACTTTCTTCCCTTAAACACTAGACTTTCCCCTAAACAGCATGAACAAACGAAAGTCTTGGACCAAATGGTTTCACAGGTGAATTCGAAAAAACATTTAAAGAATAATTAACATCAATCCTCAAACTCTTTCAAAAAAATGAAGAGGAAGGAACACTTCCTAACTCATTCCAAGGCCAGCATTACCATGATATCAGAGCCAAATACACTATAAGGAAAGAAAGTTGCAAACCAAATATTCTCTATGAATATAAATGAAAAAAGACAACAAATTATTAGAAAATTGACTTCAAAGCATATTAAAAGAATTATTAAACATGACTAAGTGGGATTTATCCCAGGAATGCAAGGATGGTTCAACATAAAATCAACACATTGTGGTACAACACATTGATATAATGAAGGGGGAAAATGTGATCACCTCAGTTGACACAGCAAAGGCATTTGTCAAAGTCCGACACTGTTTCATGACACAATCTCTCAGAAAACTAGGAGTAGAGTGGAAATTCCTCAACACAAAGGGTACTTATGAAAAACCCACAGCTAATACCTTATGCAAATGTTGAAAGGCTGAAAACTTATCCCCTAAGATCAGAAATAAGGCAAGGACGCTTGCTTTTACTGCTGATATTCAACATTATATTGGAAGTCCACATGACAGCTATTAACCAAGAAAAATAAACGAAAGACATCCAAACTGGAAAGGAAGAGACAAAATTATATTGGCATATGACATGGTCCTAGAGAGGGAGAATCCACAAGAAAACTTCTAGAGCTAATAAACAAATTAAGCAAAGTTCATTACAATAATTATGCACAAAAACCAGTTGTGTTTCTATACACTGGCAATGAACAATCAAAAAAAAATCAGAAAGCAGTTTTATTTTCAATAGCATCTAAAATAATGAGCAATAAATCTAACAAAGGGAGAGAAAACCCCATATACTGAAAAGTACAAAACATCACAAAGAAATTTTAAAGTATCTAAATAAATAAAAATATCATATTCATGGATAGGAAGACTTAACATTGTTAAAATGTTAATACTACCCAAAGGGAACTACAAATTCAACACAATCCCCATCAATACGACCTCTTTCACAGAAATGGAATAGCCAACCCTCAGATTTATATAGAATTTCAAGGACCCTCAAATAACCAAAACAATCTTGAAAAAGAATAAACTTGAAAAGCTCACAAACACCTCCCAAATTCAAAATATACAACAAGGCAACAATAATTAAAACAATATGGTACTGGCATAAAAATAGACATAAAGATGAACAAAATAGAGATTTCAGAGATAAATCCCTCACATATATGGTCATTTTTAAGGATGCCAAGACTATTCAACAGAGAAAAGTCAGTCTTTTTAAAAACAGGGTTGGGAAAACAGCATACCCATATGCAAAACAGGAAAGTTGGGCCCTTGCCTTACATCTCAGAAAAATTAACTTGAAATAGATAAAATACCTAAATGAACTTAAGATAAAAAATTATGAACTCTTAGAAGAAAATCTTCATGACATTAGATTTGGCAACAATTTCATAGATGTGACACCAAAAGTATAGGCAGCAAAAGAAAAATATAGATAAATAGGACTTCATTAAAATTACAAACTTCCATTCATCAAAGTACAACATTCAGAAAGCAAAAAGACAACATACATAATACAAGAAAATATCTGCAATTCGTATCTCTGACAAGAAATTAATACCCAGATTATACAGGAGGGGTGAGCAAAAGTAAATTTATAGTTCATAGGGAAACTAAAACAATAATTAATAAACAATACAAGAACAAACTTGTGTTTCACATACAACTGTAAACCTACTTTCCTCACCTTTGTATAAAGAACTAAAACTCAACAACCAAAACGCAAACAGCCTAATTAAGAAATAGACTTGAAGAGACATTTCTTCAAAGATATACACATGGCCAATAAGCACAGGAAAAGATGCTAGACATCAGTACTCGTTAGAGAAATGCAAATCAAGGGTAGCTGCCATAAAAAAAATGGGAATTAATAAAAACACGTTAACGAGGATGTGGAGAAATTGGAACCCTTATACATTGTTAGTGGAAACATAAAATGGTACAGCCACTGTGGAAAATAATTTGTCAGTTCTTCAAAATTTAAACTTACCAAATGACCCAGCAGTTTCACCCCTAGTTATCTATCCCAAAGAACCGAAGGCAGGGACTCAGACATCTGTATGCCAGTGTTAACAGCAGCATTGTTCACAGTAGCCAAAAGGCGGAAATAACGCAAATGTCTGTGGATGAGGGCATGAACAAAATGTAGTATATACGTACGACAGAATATTACTCAGCCGTAAAAAGGGGTGAAGTTCTGATACATGCTACATACAATGTGGATGAATTTTGAAAACATTATGCTACATAAAATAAGCCAGACACCAAAAGACAAATATGATATGATTCCACTTGCATAAGGTATCTAGAATAAACAAACATAGAGACACGAAGTAGAACAAGAGTTGTTAGGAGCTGAGGGGAGGAGGAACAGAGGAGACATGTTTTTAATGGGTACAGGGTTTATGTTGAGTATGATGAAAAGGTTTTACATACAGAAAATGGTGATGTTCACACAACACCGTAAATGTGTTTGATGCTACTGAATTATGTACTTACAAATACTTAAAATGATAAATGGTATGCGCATTTTACTAAAGGGAAAAAGGCATTTTGGTATAAAAGTGCATAGTGAATTTGAGAGTGAAGCATCTACAGGACAAGTAACTGGAAATTAGACTAAGAAGCTCCTGTCACATCGTGAAGGGTTTTGATGCCATTCTAAGGAATCGAGACTTCCTTCAGTAGTCAGGAAGAGCCACTGTAAGCTTCTAAAGAGACCCCCTAACCCTTGCAGGGTCGCAGGGTCGGAGGAGGTTCCTGCTCGGAAAGAGCAGCGGTGACTAGGTGGGGGATGGGTCATTTTTCCTTTTGTGGCTGCAGGCCCAGGGGCATTCCACAGCTCACCCTAAACGGGCACTTTTGGGCACAGACAATGTCGCAACCAGTTTCCCAGGGACCGTGAAGCAAGATTTAGGGAGAGTTAAACCCCTACACTTGCCTTTGAGTTTTTTAAATGCTGCCGAGCTTGCAAATCTGTCCATTTCCAGGAGTGCTGTTAGCAAGCCTCAGCATAGCCAGTTGGTGGTGATTTTTGTCATTCTGTTACTGACGCTCGTATTACTGACACTGAGAGTCTGTTTTACAGTTGTTGCTGTAACATAACTAAAACCGGATGCATGGATCCCGTCATGATTTTAATTAAGAAAGTACCTCAGTAAGAGTCGAGCTCCTGTCTTTATAGTCCAGCATCTTTGCCCCTTAATCTTTGCCGTGGCACTTTCACACTGAGTGTATTCTGGGAACCTAGCAACTCTCTATCCCTCCACACCTGCTACCTTCTCTGCTTATCGACTGTGATTCAAGTAAGTGGCTCAGCTTTTCTGATTTGGATCTTCTGTATCTCAGGTTCTGTTAATACACCTGTGCGGTCAACAACTCGTATGCTCTATTCTCAATAAATGGATGTGAATACTTAACCAAAAAGCCACCTGTGCTGTGATCTTAGCGAGCAGATGCTCCTGGCTTTTTGTTTCTGATGTTTTAGGGGGGTTTTGTTTTGTTTTGTTTTCTGTGGAGTTTTTTTAGCCAGTGTGATTTCTGCTGCTCCAGACACCAATTCATGATCCTCTGCCCTCGATTCCTAACTTCAGCGGACAACTCTAAATTCCTGAATATTGACTCATTGAAGCGATATGACTTGTCATGTCTGCAAGACCAGAAAACCCAGACTTTAATTTGGTCTCAACATTCAGTTTGAGCCAGAGTAGGTAAACCTGATTACAGCAGTCTCTCTCTCAGGAAACAATGGTGAGTCAGTAGTGAATATCGCATCTCATTCGGTGCCGTATCCGAGAGTAAAATCAGAAGTCAAACAGAAAACAAACCAAAAGATGGAGCTTATGGAGCCTGCTCCCATTTAGAGAAAGTAAAAGGCTCTTTTCAAATATCCTTTAAATGGAGGAGCATTTGAGATGGGTTGGGTTTTGTGCCATCGAAGAGAGAGATCTGCAAGCCCCCAAAGGACGGTTTGCTATGGCTGTTGCCCTTGGCCACATCTCACCTTTCAGGGCTTCATATCTTCTTCATCTCTGATCCTCCGACAGTTTTTCTTCCTAGACATTCCTGCTAAGTTTAAGATCTCTAACTCCATCCATGTAAGGTAAGATTTTCATGCTTCTGATTACGACCCTCTTCCCTTTCTCTGCCTTAACACAACATCCTCCAAGATATTTGATGTTAGGAAGGTTGAAAGTTCCAAAACAACCTTACAAAAAGTAAAAGTTGGTTAGATGCCAGTCTAAAAATTTAATCTTATCAAACCAGCTTGCCTTGGGGCAATCAGAGTTACACAAGCTATGAGAAAATTCAGTAGTTAACAATGTTGTGTTTCAGGTCGAAGGATATTTTTAGTGCCCTTAGACATACAAATCAGAAGGAAAGTGGGGGAAAAAGCTATTTAATACCGGCTTTCCCTCACACTATGTGGCAAAGTCAAGCCGTCTCTCTGAGGAGTTGCACTAACTCCAATTAATATTTTTTAAAACCCATGGCAACCCAACATGAAGCCACAAATGTAAATTCCCAGTCCGTCACCACTGGCTACCTTTTGGTAATCAATCCTAAACAGCCTCTGTGTCTCTCTAATGTGTCAGAGAGTTTAAACTTTCTTATAATAATATCTGGCATTTCAGTTGAGATCTGAGCAGGTTGCACAGAAACATCACTCTTTCTCAACGCTCGGTATAAGGGAATACATGTGGGTCTCTCCTCTTCTTCTGGGACCTGGTCTCGTTTGAAAAGGCAGGGGCAGCATTGCTAGCCTTGCAGGTCAGCCTAGGATGACAGCAAGGGGGGCTCAAAGAGACCATGGAGTTGGACCCCTTATTTTATAGACAGAGAAACTGAGGTTAGAGGAAGTCAAGTGACTTAAGGCTCTATCTCTAGTTTGCAGCATTTTTTAACAAGCATCCCAACTGTTCTCTTTGGTGTTGAGATGCTTTGTGGTGGAACTCTGGACCGATTGATGTCCAGAGCTGTCATCATACCTCAGTGCGTCTCCTGAGGCTCCCCTCGCAGCTAAGACAATGTCTGTGCTCCTGATGTCAGCCCGGGTGCAAGATGTCCTTTGCAGTTGTCTCCATCTCTGCGTTCTTAGCCCCAACCCCAAAGAGAAGGCATGGGTGGGGGGTGCTGTATGGAATTGACCCAGATTGACTTTTACCTCTCTACTGGAATGGGGTTAGAAAAAGCTGAGTTATGAAAAGAAACTTCAGTGGAGTTATAAAAAGGAATTCATATTCCTGACACTCCTGAGTTTATAGACCTTTTCTAACAGCTCTGTTATGTTGCTTGATACAGTGACCATTATTCTTGATTTTAGGTGCCAGACCCGGAACCCCTGACTTCTCCATACCCCGAACAGTGCAGACCTTCCCATTCTCCTGCTAAGACTGACCCAGCGGCCCCCGTTTGCTCTCCACCAGACTTGGCACCTTTGACTGGGTGAGATTCCCTGCGGCAGCTTGGTACTGCTCAGTGCATACAGGCAGTGGGCCTCCCACTGCGTCACTGACAGCCCCCAGGGCCCAGGACCACCCATGGATCTCACCCCATAATTCCTTTACCTCAGCGTTGCCTGTCATCCTATACAACTTTAAATGATAAAACGCCCTAATTCATCCTCTTTCAGTAGGGATAATTTCTCAGCACTTAGGAGTTGGGGTTAAGATCTGGGGCCTGTGACTGGACCTGAGAAGCACTCTCTGAGGCAACAAGAAGGCACGCGTGGGCCGCAGTGTTGGAGCTTCTGTTCTACAGTCGGAGCAGGAACAGGGATGGCGATGGTGGGAGGACCTGGAATAGAACAGAAATAGTGAGAAGGGTCCTGGATGATACTTTGGAGGAAGCTGAAGTTTTTGCAGTTTGCCGTTACCGATTTTGGGAGTCACGTTTGAGGGTTGTTTGCATTGGCACAAGAGTCGAGGCAAACTGAAGCAGCAGCCAAAAATACCTCGGATGCGTGGCGCAGTAGCGGTAACAGTACATAATAACATGCTCCTCTCCTGACCACCACCACCGTCGTCATCATCAGAGAACGTGTGAGACCCTTTCATCCTCACAGCCGCCCCAAAGAAGGAACGATTAGTCTAGGTGAGGAAACGGAGGCATAGATGGGTGACACGTCCAAGCTCATTAGCTGATAAGTGGCAGAGTCAAGACTCTAACCCAGGCAGCGTGGTTCTGCAGTCCTGTTCTTCACCAGTTTGCTTCACTGCCCTCAGCTGGAGCCCACGGGTCTGCAGTGCACATGGCTGTGTCAGACAGGAGGCAGGCCTGGGGCTGGGCAGGGCATCCGCCGACGCGCTGAGTCCGTGAGCAGTGGTAGCTCAGCAGTTAGGAGGTCCTCGAGTGAGGACATGAGGGCACGGGGAGCAGCAATTCCTGTGGATTCGAGATGAAGGCATTTGAAGAGGAAAGACCACTTGGCGCATATTTGGTAAGCACTTGATCTGTCCCAAGAACCGTGCTTCGCATTATACAAAAAGCTAACAAGACAGACGCTATCCCCGCCTTTGTGAAGCTTGGGGGCGATGGTAACACAGGAACTCAAGGCAGGAAATACAAGGAATTATCAAAGCACGGTAGGGTCATCTCACCCAGACAGGGTGGGCCCATCGAAGCTCTCCACAGGAAGGCGGAGCCCACTGAAGACCGAGGCAAAGACTGCTAAGTACATGGAAGGGGACAAGGGCAGGTGTCATGCAATTGTAGGGCAAGCAAGGGAGATAAACCAGGTTGCGGAAAGGTGAGTGGGTTCAGCCAGGTGAAAGGTAGGATTGAGCTCTGGGGAGATGGGCAGAGGCCTAATACATGAAAATTTGCCCTAAAAATATCAAATGATGATAAGTAAGGCCCAAGTCTGAATTTTCTTTAATATCTAAAACAAAAAAGCAATGCCACAGACTGTATCTTTTTCTTAATTGATTATATTTAGCCCTTTCTCTTTTCTTTCTGACCCTCAGTAGAAAAAAAGTAATTTCAGAACCACTTAGTACTTGTCAGAACTCCCCCTGTCTTCCCAATGTGGCAGGTAACGGGTCGTTCCCTTTTCAGATAATTTTCTCTGTCTCTAAATGTTTTGTGATCAGATGTGGTAGCTCCAAATTCCCTTTATTCCAAACATAGCCAGGAAGCAATTTCTCAGGCAGTTTAACTTTGATAGCAGGTAATTTTAATCCATTGCAAACATCAACCTGACATGGACTTGCTATCTTCATTATTTTAATTACTCTTTTGGGTCTCTTTCTGCCACCTTGCCCCCACTCTTTCCAGGAAAGAGCGAATAGAAATTGGCAGATTTTAATCTTATCGTGCCATGGACCAGATAATTTTTTGCTTAATAATGACATCATTTAGCGGCATACCTTAAGTAATGAAATTTGTTTGTGAAACTCTTTATCTGAACCAAAAAAAAGAGAAAAAGTTACCTTTTTGCATGGGAGGTCACCCACCTATGTCACACTGCTGTCTGTGCTACTCTGAACAGCTGACAGTTTCTGTTAATTTACTTTCACTCCCCAGGTCAACTTCCCTTATGGAAAGCCGGAGTGATTTTTGAATAACAGCAAGTAATATCTGATGTGGCAGCAACTGGCAACTCTGACATTGAGCTTGGCTGTGGCCATTACCCAGGATTCCTTGCTTCTGCTTGAGAAGCAATTACAATTTCACAGGCCAGAATTAAAATTCCCTGTGGTATGCAATAGAGCAACTGACACTGTCAAAGTGATTTCAAGCTGCTAATCTCTTGCTGGGGCATGAGTGAAAATAGAGTTCCTCTTCATGGAAACGAAGGTCTGACAACTTTGAACCTTGGACTCTTTGATATGTTTTAATTCGCACTGAGGTCAGCAGGTACTGCCTCCTCCCAGCAAAACTCGTTCTAGCACCAGATGGTGGGAGATGGGTGTCCTCATAATGAAGGAGGCGAAGTCAGGTTCGGGGGAGAAAGAAGTGTTCAGACGGGGAATGAAAATAATGAAAACAGGTCCTGGCTCCTGTATGAACCAAATGCGGAGAGAAGGAAATAGGGGAAACTTCCGAGATGTCACCTGGGAAGGACGCAGAGGCCAAATGCCTCTCACGGAGGTTCTCGTCTCACAACTCAGACGGGACAGCCCCCCTTCTGCAAGGAAGAGGTCAGAAGCAGTGTGTTCTGTGTGACAGAAAGCACAGAGCTTTGGGTATTAGACCCGAATCAGATTCAGGCCTCCCTCGCTCACCGACCTTTCACAACAAAATGTAACCTAAAGACTCAACTTCCTTTTCTGTCAAATGGGGCTTCTAACACCTCCTTGCAGGGCCGTGGTGGCTCAGGGCTCCTCCGAAGGCCTGTCCATAGTAAATGCCCATTTAATACCAGCTGCCATTAACAAACAGGCTTAGTCTCAAACCTCATGGCTTTTGCCACAGCCAAGTACCGTCACCGAATTGTTTACCTACTCGTTTGCGATCAACCACTTTGGAAATTTAAATTCATCTATTTTAAAACAAAGCTTTATATCACAAATGGAAAATCTGTTTCACTTGCTGTACATCGAAGATTGCCATTTTTAAAAAATGAAAAATTAAGTGAAAGTGTTAACAAATTCCGTGTAGCATTGCTTAAAGAAGGCTCTGGACTTGAGGGTTACAGCAGTCGGTTAAAAACCGAAACAAGAAAGGAGGAGCCAGAGAAGTGGTGGAGGCGGCACCGCCAACTTGCCCCAGTTGGAGCCTCTTCCCTCTGCTGAGGGCTCGGTCCACCTTCTCGCCAGCTTCCCACCCTGTCTGCGTGCAGGGACCTGGTCGGTCTCCGTTAGACAGCCTGTTCCATTTCCTGTACCTCATTCTTACATTCGAAAGAAGGGAGAGACGTTGTCTAGCAGAGAAGTGTGTCAGCCTGTCCGAATTTTTCTTTCCTTTATTTTTGTTATTGATGACTATTACAGAGATCCCCATTCCCCCGCCCCACCCTTGCCCTCTTCCTCCCAGCACCTGCCCCCGCCCCTTCCCTCCGGCCACCGCCACACTGTTGTCTGTGTCCATGGGTGATGCATCTATGCTCTTTGGCTAACCCCTTCCCCTTCTTTCATCTAGCCCCACCCACCCCCAACAGCTGTCAGTCTGTCCCATGAAACCAATGCCTCTGTTGGTGGTGTTCATCAGTTCACTGAGTTTTTCTTTTACTTTACTCCCTGGACCCTGATTAGAGTTTATATGTGAAAACACACAGGTAAAACTCATTTTCTTTCCTTCTGATAAAGAAATTGCAGCACCTATAAATGAGAGTTGGTGGTAATTGGTAACACCTATCCCACTCCTGTATTTCTTGGTGGTCAGGGGCGTTCACGGGGCAGAGTCGGCGACTTTTGCCCAGATCCTGGCTTCATTCCTGCTTTCCCAGGTGCCCAGCTCTGTGATACAGACCGGAATGCTGAAGCTTCTCATTCATTTTCATATTGTTCAATTACACCCTGGGTTAGTTTCACTCTGACCAATTTTCCAGAGGAAAATTATAAAGTAGGTCTTTTCCCTATAGTTACCAAATCACACTGTGTGATTTTATCATCTTATTTTCCAATTTAGTCTTTCTTTTTTAAAGAGTTTTTCTATGATTTCCCCTCTAAACCCATGCCCATTCTGAGAATGACAAATCTGCGACAGCTACTTTGAAAAAAAAAACACAACTATTTAATGAAAAGATCATCTACTGGCAAAAGACCAAGGCTAGCTTTAGGGTGACAACCTCAGTATTCCTGGGACAAAGGAGGACTCAGACAATGAGAAATTTAAATTTCTAAGGCAACCTTTCCACCTAGTTCCTGTCATCACCCTGTGGAATGCTCCAACAGCTCACACACCCCAGGTTACCAACAAGGCCAGCCCCTTGTAAAGTATCTTTTGTTCATTCTCAATCATAGTGCCCACAATCTGACCCCCAAAGTGGAATCCCTGGGAAAATAATTATGCAAAGGAATGGAAATATTTATGACATTGAATAAATATTAGATTTAGAAGGGGAAAAGGATAATGACGTTGTCCTGTAAGAAGGCAAGTTGTCCTGTAAGAAGTTGTCCTGTACAAAGCCAAAGAAATTACTGAAATTAAGTCATAGTTGCAATGTAATCCTTGCATTCATCTTTTATGTAGAATGATCACTTAACAGCAGGCAATGACTTCGGCCAGTGGTTTCAGTGAGTACATAGGTAGGATACCTTTTTATTTTTTAACTTTTTTTTGGCTGACTTAGTGTCAAGACATTCTCTGGACTTCAAAGAGGGCTTATTTTTATTAGGGAAGGCATTTATGCTGGCAGTTATTGCTACTCTACTATCTCACAGATCTAATTGTTAAGCAGAATAATGGTATCCGCGATAACTTATAATGTATTAAAATTCAGTCTGATAGTATGGATTTCATTTCATTAAGTTTCAACAGGAGTTTTCTCTCAGTAGACTCTAGACCTGAGTTAATATAATCACACAGAAAATTTCTCTCCAAGGAATCAAGCAAGCTCATATGAGTAAAATGTTGTTTAGGCTTATAAAATACAGTGTCCTGTAAATGTTGGGAGTCATTTGTTACATTTTCGCTTGTTCATGCACCATTTCCTTTGGTCATGGAGAGAATAAATTTAGCACTGCAGTTCACCGGTGCTGCAAGAGGTCATGTGAGGGACCCTGACATGACCCCTCAAAATCTTTTCCTCGTATTGGCTAGAACCCACCTTTAATTTTTAAGTTCAACTGAGATTCACATAACATAAAATTAACCATCTTAAAACGAATATCTCAGTGGCATTTAGTACATCCACAATGTTGTACAAATACCACATCTATTTCCAAAAATTTTTCATCAGAGAGACAGAAACCCTGAACCCATTAAGCAATCAATAACTGTTTATTCTCTCCTCCCTCAGCCCCTGGTAACTTCTGTTCTTTTTTCTGTCTCTATGAATTTGCTCATTCCACATACCTCATGTAAATAAAATTGTACAACATTTGTCTTTTCGTGTCTGGTTTATTTCACTTAGCGTAACATTTTTCATCTGTGTTGTAACATGTATCACAACTTTATAACTTTTATAGCGGAATAATATTCAATTGTGGTATACACCACATTTTCTCTATCCATTGATCTGTCGATGGGTATTTGGGTCGTTTCCCTCTTTTGGCTCTGTGACTAGTTCTGCTATGAATGTGCGTGTATTTGCTTGAGTCTCCATCTTCAGTGCTTTTGGGTACATACATGGGAATGGAATTGCTAGGTCATATGATGATTCGATGTTTAAATTTTGAGGAACTGGCAAACTGCTTTCCTAGAAGTCCACCTTCTGTCAACTCGTCCTGTTGCATTTTTATTTCCTTAGATCCTCTTAACAATTTGCTATAAAAATTTCCAAACATACCTGAAAGTTTAGGGTACAGCAAACACCGTGTACCTACCACTCATCTTCAATAATCATCAACCTTCCACCACACCTGTTTCATCTATTTCCCTACACCCACTGCCCACTTTTAAAATTTTGCTTAAGCATTCTAAAACAACTACCAGACATCATCTAATTTCCCCCAAGCCTTAAGTATACAACTAACAACAGGGACCAGTCTCTTCTTATATATCCCCCATAGCAAAATTAACACTATTTAGTGGCAATCAATACATAGTCTATGCTTACCTCTACCCAACAGTCTTAAGATACTGTCTGGCCTCTGATTTGTGTGTATCAGGATCCAAACCAGATCCATTCTGTTTAATTACATTATATTAGTATTGTGATATACTTCCAGTGGTGTGGTGTTTTGTTGTTTGTTGTTGTTGCTTTTGTTTTGTTTTGAGCACTTCCTTACTTTCTGGGACCAAAATTGCTCCAGGCTCATTTTGTGTATTTCTTGCCCCAGGCATAGAATCAACCATTTCTCCACAGAGTCCTGGTTCCTTTTATTAGAGAATGGTACTTAAAACCAAGATTGGGGGTCATCAAGATGTTGGAGGAGTGAATGGAGGTCACACTGACCTTCTCCTAAGGCCAATCTGAAATTACAACTAAAGTGTGGAGAAATCACCCAAAACATCAACTGAACAATAGCAACAGGGAAGCCTTGTAACCTTGGACAGACAGAAGAATCAGTTCAACACAACCTAACTGGGAAAAAGTGTGGCAGAGACGCGAGAAGGCTGGCTGGGCACCTGAAGGCGACAGCACCAGAGGGATATTTAAGTGGCCAGGGGGGTCTAAACCGTAAGTGGAGATCCCCAGCCTACAGACCCAGAGCCAAAAACGTACACAGATAACTGCCAGCTGCGAGAAGTGGCAGGGCTGCTCTCTGCCACAGATGGCAGCTGGAGACTGAAAGAGCCATTTAAAGGGCCAGCACATAAACTTTCATTTACAGCCATTTACCTTGTCCAGCAAAGGTGAGGGCAGAGTGGACTAGAGACACCTGAGGAGACTCTGGGGACAAAGGCTTTGGGGAGAGAACTGAGAAAATAGAACCTGGGATCCCAGTGCTGAGTCATCCCCCATGTGGCAGCAGCCATCTTGCTCAGGCAGACCACTCCCCTCTGAGCAGCAGCAGCCAGAGGGGAAACATTAACCCCACCCCCAGGAGGGATTCGGCCCTGCCCTAGGGTGCTTAAGCCTGACTGCTGAACGCAGAGTGACTAGATGAACAACTGAAGAAGACTAGATCCCAGGAAGTTTCAAACAGGCTGCCTAAGGTCAGATGGGGGCAACATCTGATATCACAAGATGTGGACCCGGAAAGAAAAAACAGGGGTAAATACTAGAGGCTACCGAGACGAAATCCACTGTGGTCTTCTCCATGATTTCTGATGTTTTCTTTACTGCATAGCTTTTTAACTTTCATTTCTTGTTCATCAAGTTGGTGCATATTAAGTCACTAGATTTTATATTGTAGTTTATTTCTCTCCTTTCTTATAGTACTTTCAATCTCTTTACAGCCTTATTAATACTGGGTCATTTGCTGTTGATAGAGGGATTGGAGGGGGCAGCTATTTTTGCACTCATGGGTTCATTTCCTGGGCTTCTGGTTTTGCTCTGGCAACCACATAATAGGAAGATGAAGAAACAACCCTTAATTGAAAGGAAAGGAGGAATCCTCAGAAAGACTACTAAATGAAATAGAGGCAAGGAAACTATAAGATATTGAGTTCAAACAATTGTTATAAACAAGCTGAATGAACTCAGTGAGCTCAGTGAGAATTACCAAAAAATATAGGGAAACTACAAGGAACTTACTACAAACTATATCAGCATGAAAAAGGACATAGAAACTATCAAAAAGAACTTAGCAGAAATGAAGAATGCGATATCTGAATTGAAGAACACAGTAGAAGGAATCAAAATCAGCTCAGATGAAGCAGAGGATTGAATCAGCGAACTGGAGGACATGGTAGGAAGAAAAACTCACAGAAAGAGCAAGAAAATGAAAAACGGCTAAAAAAAATGAAGAGGTGTTAAGGGAAATGCAGGACAACATGATACATAATAATATCCATATAATAGGAATACCAGAAGGAGAGGAAGAGGAGCAAGGGATAGAAAACCTGTTTCAAAAGGCAATGATGGAACACTTCCCTAATTTGAGGAGAGAGAAAGTCCCACAAGTCCAGGAAAAACAGAAGGTCCCAATCAAGAGAAACCCAAAGAGGCCCACTCCAAGATACATCATAATTAAAATGGCAGATATCAAAGACAAAAAGAGAATCTTAAAGGCAGCAAGGGAGAAGGAGAAAGTAACACACAAGGGAGCCCTGATAAGGCTGGCAGCTGGATTCTCCACAGAAACAATCCAAACCAGAAAGAAATGGTAAGAAATATTCCAAGTAATGAAAAGCAAAAGTCTGTAGCCAAGACTACTCTACTTAGCAAGGCTCTCAATTAAAATGGAAGGTGAAATGAGGAGTTTCCCAGATGAAAGAAGGCTAAAAGAATACACCTCTACCAAACCAGCATGGCAAGATATGCTAAAGGGACTGCTTTAAGATGAAGAAAAAGGGTGGGAGAGAGGAACACAGATACAAAGGGAAAAAATGAATAAGTACCTATTGATAATAACTTTAAATGTAAATGCATTAAATGCTCCAATTAAAAGACATAGAGTAGCTGAATGGATAAGAAAACATGACTCGCACATTTCCTACCCACAAGAGACCCACCTCAGAACAAAAGACCTTCAGGGACTGAAAATAAAGGGTTGGAAAAAATATTCCAAGCAAATGAACAGGAAAAAAAATGCTGGGGTAGCAACACTTATATCAGACCTTATAGACTTCAAAACAAAGGCCATAAAAAGAGACACAGAAGGACACTTCATAACTCAAGGGACGACTCCATCAAGAAGACATAAACATTGTAAATGTATATGCACCCAAAGTAGGAACACACAAATATATAAGGAAATCCTGGAGGACTTCAAGAAAGATATAGACAGCAACACACTTATAGTAGGGGATTTTAATACCCCACTGTCAACAATGGATAGATCTTCCAAACAAAATATCAACAAGGATATTGTGGAACTAAATGATGCGTTAGATCAAATGGACCTAACTGATATATATAGAACCTTACATCCCAAAGAAGCAAACTACACATTCTTTTCAAATGCACATGGAAAATTTTCAAAGACAGAACACATGATAGGACACAAAACAAGCCCCAACAAATTTAAGAAAATTGAAATTTTGTCAAGCATTTTCTCAGACCACAAGGGCTTAAAAATAGAAACCAACCTCAAGGAAAAAACTCAAAACATTCAAACTCATGGAGACTGAATAGCATGCTACTAAACAATGAATGGATCAATAATAATACCCATGAAAAAATCAAAAAGTTTCCAGAAACATATGAAAAGGAACATATAACAGTCCAAAACCTATTGAACATAGTGAAGGCAGTCCTAAGAGGAAAGTTCATAGCAGTACAGGCCTACCTAAAAAAGATAGAAACATTTCAAATAAACAACCTAACCCTACATCTACAAGAATTAGAGAAACAACAACAAACAAAGCCCAGAATGAGCAGAAGGAAAGCAATAATCAAGATCAGAGCAGAACTGAATGGCATAGAGACTAAAAGAACAATTCAAAGGATCAATAAATCCAGGAGCTGATTCTTTGAAAAGATAAAAAAAATCGACAAGCCTTTATGCAGACTCCTCAAGAAAAAAGGGGAGATGATGCAAATAAATAAAATCAGAAATGAAAAAGGGGTAATTACAACTAATACCACAGAAATACAAAGGATTATAAGAAATACTATGAAGTGACTATATGCCAAGAAATTTAAAAACCTGTGTGAAATGCACAAATTTCTAGAAAAATATAATCTTCCAAAACTGAATGAAGAAGAAGCAGAAAGCCCGAACAGACTGATAACAGCTGGTGAAATTGAAGCAGTAAATAAAAAACTCCAGGCACACAAAAGCCCTGGACCAGATGGTTTCACAGAAGAATTTTATAAAACATTTTGGGAAAGGTTAACCCCTGTCCTTCTCTGACTATTCCAAAAAATCCAAGAAGAGGGAAGACTCCCAAACTCTTTTTATGAGGCTAGCATCATTCTAATCCCAAAACCAGATAAAGACACAACAAAGAAAGTAAACTACAGGCCAATATTGCTGAAGAACATAGACATTAAAATCCTCAACAAAATATTGGCAAACTGCATCCAGCAATACGTTGAAAGGATCACCTACCTACCACGATCCAGTGGGACTTATCCCAGGGATGCAAGGATGGTACAATATTCGCAAATCAATAAAAGTAATACATCACATAAAAGGAAAGTCAAAAACACATGATCATATCAATGGATGCTGAAAAAGCATTTGATTAGGTACAGCACCCATTTATGATAAAAACACTCAGCAAAGTGGGAATAAAGGGGACATACCTCAACATAATAAAGGCTATATACAAGAAACCTACATCCAACATTATACTGAACAGGCAAAAACTAAAAGCTTCCCCACTAAGATTGGGAATAAGACAAGGATGTCCGCTGTCACCACTTCTATTCAACGCAGTATTAGAAGTTCTAGCCACAGCCATCAGACAAGAAAAAGAAATAAAAGGCATCCAAATTGGAAAGAAGGAAGTCACATTGTCATTGTTTGCAGATGACATGATAATGTACATAGAAAACCCTATAGACTCCACCAAAAAACTACTCAACCTAGTAAGTGAATGTGGCAAAACAGGAGAATACAAAGTCAATATTCAGAAATCAAAGGCATTTTTTTATACCAACAATGAATTATCAAAATCAGAAATGGGGGGGGGATCCCTTTTACTATAGTAACAAGAAAAATAAAGTACCTAGGAGTAAACTTAACCAAGGAGGATAAAGTCCTATACTCAGCCCTGGCTGGTGTAGCTCAGTGGATTCACTGTTGGCTTGTGAACCTAAACATTGCCAGTTCAATTCTCCAGCCGGGGCACATGCCTTGGCTGCGGGCCCAGTCCCTGGTTTGGGGTGCGTGAGAGGCAGCCACACATTGATGTTTCTCTCCCTTTCTTTCTCTCTCCCTTCCTCTCTGTCTAAAAATAAAATAAATAAAATCTAAAAAAAAAACAAAAACAGAAAACAAAACCCTGTACTCAGGAAACTACACAACATAGAAGAAAGAAATTAAGGAAGACACAAATAAATGGAAGCATATACTGTCTTCACAGATTGGAAGAACATCAGCAAAATGTCTATATTACCCAAAGCAATTTATAGATTGAACGCAATCCCTATTAAAATACTAATGATATTTTCACAGATATAGAACAAACATTTCAAATATTTATATGGAATCATAAATGACCCCAAATAGTCTACGCAATTTTGAGAAGAACAAAATAGTAGGGATCACAATACCTGACATCAAACTATATTATAAGGCCACTGTAATGAAAACAGTCTAGTACTGGCATAAGAATAGACACGTAGATTAATGGAACAGCATAGAGAGCCCAGAAATAAACACATGTTTCTATGGTCAATTAATATTGAACAAAGGGGTCAGAATCATAAAATGGAGTAAAAAATAGCCTCTTCAACAAATGGTGTTGGGACATCCAGACAGCTACATGCAAAAAAGTGAAATTCGACCACCAACTTACGCCACACACAAAAATAAACTCAAGATGTACAAATATACTCAAGTTAAATATAAGTTGTGACACATAAAAATCCTAGAGGAGAACATAAGCAGAAAAATCTCAGATATTCCACACAGCAATATTTTCACCAGTATGTCTCCCAGAGCAAGGGACATAAAGGAAAGAATAAACAAATGGGACTTCATCAAAATAAGAAGCTTCTGCATGGCTAAAGAAAATATCAACAAAAAGAAAAGGGAACCAACCGTGTGGGAAAATATATTTGCCAATGATACTTCAGACAGGGTTTGATCTCCAAAATATAGAAAGAACTCACGCGACTCCTCTCCAGGAAGACAAACAATCCAATTAAAAAATGGGCAAAGGACTTGAACAGACACTTCTCCAAGGGGGACATACGCAGGGCCCAGAGACACATTAAAGGATACTCAGCATCACTAGCCATCAGAGAGATGCAAATTAAAACAACAATGAGATACTACTTCATACCAGTCAGAATGGCCATCATAAACAAATCAACAAGCAACAAGTGCTGGCAATGTTGTGGAGAAAAGGGAACCCTAGTGCACTGTTGGTGGGAATGCAGACTGGAGCAGCCAATGTGGAAAACAGTCTGGAATTTCCTCAAGAAACTAAAAATGGAACTGCCTTTTGACCCAGCAATTCCACTGCCAGGCTTATACTCTAAGAATCCTGAAATACCAATTCAAAAGAACCAATGCACCCAATGTTCATAACAACACGATTTACAATAGCAAAGAATTGGAGGCAACCTAACTGCCCAACAGTAAATGAGGGGATCAAAAAACTATGGTACATTTACACAATGGAATACTACAGAGCAGAAAGGAAGAAGGAGCTCCTACCCTTCACAACAGCATGGATGGAACTGGAGAGCATTATGCAAGTGAAATAAGCCAGGCAGTGGGAGACAGATACCATATGATCTCACCCATAAATGGAATCTAATCAACAAAATAAGCAAGCAAGCAAAATATAACCAGCAACATCGAAATAAAAAACAAACTGACAGTAACCAGAGGGGAGGCAGGAGGGGGATAACAGGGAAAAAGGAGGGGAAGGGTCATCAAGGAACATATGTAAAGGATTCATGGACACAGCCAAATGAGGGAAGGATTCAGGGCAGGAGGTGGGGAGGTTTGGGGCTGAGGAAAATGGTGGCAGGAAAATGTTGACACACAAAAAAGATAGACAGGGGGAGGTTAAGAATAGTTTAGGAAATTGAGAAGCCAAAGAACTGATATGTACAGCACACAGACATGAACTAAGAGGTGTGGGGATGATGGGATGGGGTACAGGGTGGGGGGAATAAAGGGGAGAAAAAAAATGGGACAACGGACAACTGTAATAGTATAATCAATAAAATATACCAAAAAATAAAATCACATAAAATAAATATTTTATTTTCAGGAGCAAGGAGAAACCATCTGAGTGTTAATTAACCCCAATAAATAAAAGGAGAGATTTGGGTTTAAATAATATAATAATCTTAAGTGTATATTAATTTCACTATTTTTGTAATAAAGTAACTAATACACATATGTGTTTTAGAAAAATGCCAATTTTCAATGATAACATCACAGTATTTTTAAAAACATAAAATTACATTAAAATTTTTACTAATTTTACTCTTTAAAAAAATTAAGTAAAACCAAGATCTGGGTGCTAAGTATGCTCATTGCTATGGGGCTGCCATTGCCTTTAGACACTCTCAGCTGACAGAGCAAGGAAACGTATGTGTAGACTACTACACCCTGTATATGGAATTTCTGTAGATATTTCTGTATGTAATAATCTGTATCTATATTAAACTAAAAAGTATGAGTTCATGCTCATGTCTTCAACTTTAAACTTTTACTGCATGTATTATTCAAGCCTCCTCTCCTTCCTTATATATAAATTCTCACTCCAGCAGTGAGCAACCTGGCTCCCACCATCTATTAACTATCCATTGACTCTCCAGTCGCAGCACACATTTATAGCAGTATTAGAATTGTTAACCTGTACCACTTTGGGAAACCGCTTTATCAACCAGAGTTCAGTTCTTAGTTTTAAAGAAACCACTTATTTCTAAAGTTAATTAGGTAGGTACTCCCTAATTACTCCACCAGCCCCTTCAGTGAGATTGTTTCACACATTTGGGATACATTCAGATTCTTTTTTTTGGTCATATTTTGTATCCTCTCCTTGGATCCCCTGAGTTCCAGAACGATTTTTTAAAATTTGCGTGCATTAAGGTTTACTCTTTGTGGTGTATCTTTCTCCAAGTTTTGATAAATGCTTAATGTTTTATATTCACCATTACAATATCATACAGAATAGTTTTGCTACCCTAAAAAAAATCCTATATGTGACCTCTTCAGCTCTGTCCTCCATTTCCTGACCCTGGCAACCACTGATCTGTTTATCATCCCTATATTTGTTTCATCTGGAATGCAATAAGCATTTACATTCATACATATATTTTTGTGGCTAGTAGCTCATTTTTTATCATTGAGTAATATTTCATTGTATGGATATACCACAGTTTGTTTATACATTTATCTATTAAAGAACATTTCGGTTGCTCCCAGAGTTGGGTGATTACGTATAAAGCTGCTATAAGCATTTTCATACAGATTTTTGCTTGGATTTAAGTTTTAACTCACTTGGGTATACGCCAAGAAGCACAACTGCTAGATCATATGGTAAGAGCATTCAGTTTTGTAAGAAACTGCAAAGCTGTCTTCCAAAGTGGTTGCACCATTTTGCATTCCCATCAACAGTGAAAGAGAGTTTCTATTGCTCCACCCTATCCCCAGCAGTTGGTATTATTGCTTTTATTGGGGGGGGGCGCAGATTTTAGCCATTCTAGTAGTTGGATAGTGGTACCTCATTGCTGTTTTAAAACATTTCTTTAAAAAGAGAAACAACTCAGAATTGTTTTTGGCTCATAGAGGATGCCAGAATTCATGAGCTCTGTAAAATGAATCAATATGAATGTGACCTGGCACGCAGCCCTCCCTCTCTCGCATCTAACACCCCAAATGAAACAAAGGGAGGGGGACACTTACCACTAAGGAAAACTTATTATTGAAACTTATTGTTGAGTATGTGTGGGAAATGGCACACATTTAATATAAAAGTGAAGACATTTTATTGTATTAGCAAAAATCAGAGTAACCAATGGGAGAGAATAGTCCTCTTACACAGATCACTGCAGACTCACAAAAGCCCCCAGTTGCCCCCTTTAGTCTGTCTAGATAGCAATTCCCATGATAAGGCACTCATGTTGTGACAAATAACAGATCATGCTGGTAGATACCAGCAAACACTGAACCACCCTTCAGACAGCAGTGTTCTCTCAGCCCTTGCTTTGTGCACACTTTGAGCAATTACAGCACAAATCATTCTATCATCTGCACGCTGAGTGAAAAATGTAAAAAATCAAAAGAGAAGGAAACACATGGAACACAAAGGCCCAAAGCAATAAACACCATTTCTCAAAATACACATACCCAAGCTGGGAAGTTCGGTAGAAGCTCTCATAGCAAGCCACCACTTAACAGACACACTGACTAGCTTTCCTTCCCCAAAAGGCATGACAAAGCTTACACCGCACATGACCCGTGGAGCTGCTGTGTGCTGTGCCCAGACATCTGCTCCTGATAGGTGAGTCTGTTGTCCCCAAAATGACACATGACACTTCACTTATTATAACTATGTAATTTATTTAAATTGTATTAGGGAAGTGAAATATGAGTTTGGAAATAACGCTACCTGTAGTGGTGATTTCAATGGAAACTAAGTGGAATGCTTGGTAAAGATGTGATAAAGGAGAGCTGATAACAAAAATGGTAAGATTCCTGCCCTGGCTGGTGTGACTGGATTGAGTGCTGGCCTATGAACCAAAGGGTCGCCGGTTCGATTCCCAGTTAGGGCACATGCCTGGGTTGTTGGCCAGGTCCCCCGTAAGAGGTGCACAAGAGGCAACCATACATTGCTGTTTCTCTCCCTCTCTTTCTCCCCACCTTCCCCTCTCTAAAAATAAATAAATGCGACCTTTCAAAAATGGTAAGATTCTTGTAATAGAGGGAAAAGCTGTGCAAAGGTACAAGGATCTTACACCCAGATTTCTTCACAACTGATCCAATTCCCACTTTTCTTTAAAGAAACAGAAGCAGGAAGCTGAAGGTAGTAATTATAGATGTGGTTTATACAAAAAAGATGATTCCACTAAAGACCAATATATAGACAAACCAAACAGAAACAGACTGCCCTGGCCAGGTAGCTCAGTTGGTTAGAGCATCATCCTACCAGTCAGGGCACATGCAGGAGTCAACCGATGAATGTGTGGATGCGTGGAACAACAAATCTGTGTTTCTCTCTCTCTCTTTCTCTCAATCTCTGTCTCTCTCTCTCTTCCCCCTTCCTCTCTTTCTCTCTCGCAAATCAATAAATAAAAATTTTAAAACAGATAAAGAAACAGACTCATAGATACAGAGAACAGGCTTATGGTTGCCAGAGAGGAAGGGGCTTGGGGGATTTGGGTGAAAAAGGAGAAAGAATTGAGAAGTACAAATTGGTAGTCACAAAATAGTCATGGGGATGTGAAGTACAGCATAGGAAATATAGTCAACAATATTGTAATAACTGGGCATGGTGCCAGGTGGGTACTGGAACTATTGGGGGGAGTAAGGTATATGATTGTCTAACTACTGTGCTGTACACGTGAAACTAATATAAAATAATATGGACTGGAAACTATAATTTTGAAAAATTAAAAATTAAAGAAAATATTTTTATAAAAAGGAAAGAAAAATGATTCAATAGACCTATGATGAAAGAAAATGCTGGTTCTACAGGAAGAGATTGTCAAATGAATGGGCATTTATATATTTAAAGTCATTTTTTATTCCTTAACTTTAACCAGATATTTCGAAGAGCCAAACGATTGACTATTAATGAGTACTGCCACTGTAATGCTACCTCAGAGAAACCAAAAATAAGCACCCAACATTCACTGGTCTGTTTTAACCACACTTCAAGTTGTCCACAGCTTCATTATTCAATAAAAGGATTAAACTCGAGTTCCCACCTCGACCTGACAAAGTATTGTTTTCCTCAGACTTGAGGTGTACAGGGAAGCCTGGATAGCTGACGAGGCTTCTCAGTAGAGCAGGTCCTCCAATAATGTCCTTACATTCAACACCATTTTGTTACAACAATGATGAAAAAAATCGATTCCTTCTGGGGCCACTGTCTTGTGTGTGTGTGGTTTCCACTTCCTCCCCAGGTTTGTGTGGGTTTTCTCTGGGTGCTCCAGCTTCCTCCCACATCCCAAAGCTGTGCACATGAAGTGAATTGGCGTCTACATTGTCCCAGTGGGAGCAAGTGTGGGTGTGAGCGTGAGTGACCCACAATGGAAGGGCGTCCTGTCCTAGGTGGGTCCCACCTGTACCCTGAGCTGCCGGGAGAGGCTCTGGCCACCTGGCTCTGAACCGGAATCAGTGGGTGAAATGTATGTATAGCTCATGTTTATTTCAGTGTTTAATATTAGAAGTGTTTGGGGTTTTTATTTAGAAGTTTGGTGATGTTTATTTGACCAGAAATATGCCATAGGAACTTAACTCTTGTTTCTATCAATTATTCTAGGGTAACGTTAGTTTCCTTATATGTTGTTTCCCTTAAAGTGAGATGCACTGTATGCTGGATAATATTATTATTTTGTCTATATTTGTTATTATGTTCATGTGACATAGGTCAAAAGGCACTGGAAAGGGTGCCAAATCAACATCTGACCAAGCTAACTAATTCTCACTCTCATTCCATATTAAAATAAAGACCAGGCAATAGATAGGTTATATCAATCAGTGTGGGCAACAAATGCCTTATTTTGGAAATTGATATATATTCAAAGTTCTCTTCTGAATATCTGTAACTAGCAACTATAAATGTTAGAAAGTGTGGGGGGTGGGGTTTATATCTTTGTGTGCTCGTCCTAATACTGGAAATGCTAGCATTGTAATATGTAGTTGTGTAGCAGATTGTTTGGAGTATCTTAACAAAACCACATTTATTATTATAAAACTATAGCGTTAATTGCCCAGCAACTGTCCTTCCTTTCTTAATTTGTTAAATCATTGCTCCATCCAAAATTACTCAAGAACTTTTACTTAACAAGCTCCAATCTTACAATTCATCTTCTGAGAATAAATGCATCATTTGAACTAATGGAAACCTTTATATAGTTTTTGGGATAACCGTTAAATTACCAGTGGAGATTTGCTTTGAATTGAAGTTCATTTGTCTGAGCAGAATTAATTTTGGAAATCTCTTAAAATTATTCAGATTCTCTAAAGTAAGTTTCCTTAAATATTAGTATTTTTTAATAATTATGAAGAATAATACCTACACTGGTATTTGCTATTACCATCTATGGTTTTTGCAAGGAGGATTATCTGTGAGGTCATTTAATTAATTTAATACTGATTCTTCCGCCTACTTTCTGAAAGGATCTGAGGTTCCTGGGTCTCCACACCCTCCTACAATCCTTGTCCCTGGCGTTTCCAAAATAATGAATGTACTTTTTTCATTTGTTGTTAGCTTTTTCCTAAGATGTTTCAATGTCAGCAAATTTCTGATGCCATGAACCACAAAACATTAAGGAAAAAGAGGCCACAAGTTCACTGCCCGTTCACATGAGGAAAGCACCAGGAGAATGAGAGCTGGGCTCACTGTCCATCATGAGGACAGACCAGAACTAGGATACTCACAGCTGCCAGCCACTTCCTTTCTCCGTACACTGACTTACTTGTGAACAAAAGGAAAGAATTAGAGATGAAGAAGAGGAAAAGGAAAGTATTGGGAAAATGGAAACAAATCCAACTTACTATTTGATTGCAATAATCACCTTTTATACTTCTTCAAAGAATTTGAAATAATACATGGAAGGTCTAGAAGAACATCTCAACAAGTCTCAATTCTCGCCACTAGCAAGAGCCGACACACATAAAACCACTCTGGGAAGACAGGTATGTTCTTAATCAAAAGAAACAGGAGAATCCAACATATGTGTGCTTTCTTCATTTTGCCAGGCACAACAGAAGGTGCTTTATAGGAATCGCCTCACTGATACACTTTAGAATTATCAGTGTTTGGAAGTAATTCACAAATCTATACAGAATTGAGACAGGACCTGCTAATAATGAGACAGAGGCAAATTAAAGATGGTCATATTTTCTTTAAAGAACTTCTTAGGGGTCTCTGAGAAAAAGAAAAACAAGAAGTGGAGAGGAATTGAACTCCATAGTGAAACAAAAGACCCAGCACTCAAAATGTCCCCTGTATAACAAGTCATTTTATCTGCATCCTGAGCAGCAACAAAACTGTCTTAAGCCAACTTCATCACCTAGCGACCAGCACAGGAAGTCGCTTAAAAACTGTTCTTTCCCATTAAAATTTCCCTCCCTCTCAGGAAAGCTTCCTGCTCCCCTCTTGACATGTCCATCCCTCCTCCTTTCTTCCAAATATTTAATGATACCTGTTACGTGCTAAGCTTGGTTAAGTAATGGGGATGTGAAGGTAAAGGAAACAGTCTTAATGCACAAGGAGCTAACAGTCTTTAACAGGAAAGAAAATCCTATAAACTACCACTTGGCAGCAGGGGTTAAAGAAAATGTTCTGTGCTCAAAAATGCTAGAAAAACAATGGCTTCACTTGTTTTGCATCTGTATATATGTTTTACATATGCATACAATAAATGGTGGTCCTTAATTCTAGTCATGAAATTGACAAACAGCCAGATTCAAGAAAACTTCAAAGATTCATGAAACTAAAAAGTGATGAACCAAGAAGAAGAAAAATAAAAGTAATGGTATTTTCCAAGTAGGTTATCCTTAAAATATAAATGTCCTCTGCCACAATGCCTCTGTCTCTTCCCACTTTGTTTTTAATTCACACTTTTCACCTAGAGTCCCTCATTAATTTTTCTGTGGCTACCTTCCCCTATCTTGTCCCTCTCTTCTCATCCAGTACAGAAATATGAAGGGGTGGAGAACTTAAACACGTTCCGGGGTCATTCCCTCCCCGACAAGAAGTCTGTAGATGGGCTGGGATGGGGGCTCTCTATGGCTACAAAATCCCAGGTTCTTTCTAGCTTTCTTCTCTGACACTCTCTGTGTGTGGTGGCAGTGTCCTCTTGGTTACGAGATGGCTATCTAGTCTCCAGGCTCTCATTTCTGCCTCAGGCAGGAATAAGAATACCAAAGGCCAACAGCACCTCTAGTTGCGTTGGCTCCTTTTAGAGAACTTTTCCAGAGTCCTCATTCTACGACCTCCGCTATCTCATTGGTCAGTGGTTTATCACGTTTACTTGTAGCTGATAGAAGCTGAGAAGTGTAGTGTTTTAAAACTGGGCACATTGTCACCAGAACAAAAGTGGTATTCTGTTAGTAAAGAACAAAGAGAAGCATGTATATCGTGCAGGCAGCTAGCAGTGAACGCCAAGATTGTATCCACCTTAAGCCGCACAGCCCATCCAGGACGGGCATGGTTCTCCTTTCACCGTACTCATTCATGCGAACGAGTCCTTGATCGGCACATCTTCATTCTTGTTTGATACCATTGCTCAGGGCATCTTTCGTGCAGGGCTCAGCCCATGGGAATCTCCTAGGGAACTTTAAAAATCTCGCGGCCAGCTCACACCCTGACCCTTCCCATCAGAATCTTTAACACATTGGTTCTCAATCTTGGCTGCACAGTGGAATCACCTGAGAAGTTTAAGAAATACTGAGAGAGGCTGAGTCTCTCGTAAACAGATGGGAGTGCTCTTCAATATTCTTTTTTTAAGCCAGTCCTAGGTAAGTTTAAAGTTTCTCTTCAGGCACTCCCCGAAGAGCTCCACTCTGTGCATGCGCAATGGATACCAGCTCACGCGGGAACCTGGAAAGCAAAGGTAGAAACCTGAAACGCAAAGAGCTCTGCTTTGGGCCTGTTCGGGTGATGCCAGCCCTCCTGGGAACCAGGAAAGCACAGAGTCTACCCGGTGACTGCATGAAGGGCAGAGCCCTATGCAGGCGCGGCCCTCTGCTGCGGTTCAGGGAGCCGTAATCTTGCTTTGTTAGTGTTCGCTCCCGTGATGCATCAAGCTGTCTCCCTCTCTCCTTTCCCTCCACTTTGTTTTCAGTAAATCCTTTCGTTTGCACCTCTCTCACCTCCTCTCTTGATTTCTATCTTGGGGGTGGCGGTGGTGAAGAACCCCTTCACTGATGACAATACCTGGTGCCACCTTCAGAGAAAGTCATTGGTCTGGAGTGAAGCCTGGGCATTAGGACGCTTAAAAGCTCCCCAGAGATTCTAATATGTAGCAAGGTTTGGGAACCACTGCGCTACCAGTAACCCGGCCATCAGGAGTTTTTAACGCCCCCTGGGTGATCCAGTGTGCAGCCAAAACTTAGAATCACTCCATCAACGCAAGCTTTCTCCTTAGCGGAAGGCTAACTGGTGCTGGGTGGGAGCGGCTGGGCTGCCCAGCCTGTTCTTAACAGCTGGAATTTGGGGGTCCGTATCACTTGGGCCTGTAGACAACCCCCAGAGAGGAAGCTGCTCAAAGACAATGATTAAGAAAAAGGAATAATTTAATCTCTACAGGCTTGTAAGACACTAATAATTGACATATAGATTGGTGAAGGACTTCGTAAGGAATTTTCCATCCTTCAGCATTTTTACATCTTCCACCCCTTCTCTGTGAGGGCCCTCTCAACAGCTGGGTGAGATTTTCACTTTTTAAGTGTGGGCGGTGGGGTATGAGGGTGCCATGGGCAGGGGCAGGGAGTGACCCTTATGGATTTAATGAATCCCAGGTGTGGCCTGTGTGTTACTCAAACTCTGACTAGAGGTTTTCTTCTCGATGAATCCTCGTCTGTGGTCGTACTCCGCTGCTAATTCCAGGAGGGAGAGGGAGTGTGTTGTGTTCACAACCTGCCTGCTTTGAATTTAAAATGAGGTCAGAACAAATATGAGATTATTTTTCCACTCATTTATAATTAATAACAATTAAAAATTAAATATTGCTTCGTGTATGTTTGATTTGGATGATTTCATTTATGGCAAAATATATCGTTGCAGAGGATTTGTTAGTGATTTTAAGATGCTTTTAAAGCATTTCTAGAGCTTGATCATTGATTGGCCCAAAAGCTTGCTTTAGGGGATAGGTTAAGCTAAGGTTACTTTGGGGAAACACAATCGGTTTTACAACAAGGATGAAAGATAATAAAACTGGAGACTCACTGATGATTACTATGAAAGGAGGTTTTGAAATTGAGAACATAGATCCGGCTGTCAGAGTCAAGGTGTAACCAGATATAAGGGGGATGTTTCCTGCATAATTTCCCCAAAATACCCTGACGCACTATATGTACTACTCTTTTTAATTCATCCGAAGTTTTTAGAGATTAGAGTATCAAAACAAGTTTGTTATAATAATGGGTATCATGTTTTAAAAACTTACTTTGTACAGTTGCTGTTCTAGGCCCTTTCTACACATTATCTTATCTAATTTTTATAACAGCCCATTTTATAGAAAACAACTGAGGTTTAGAGGAATATAGTGACTTCACCGAGCGCACAAGTTAGTAAGTGACAGAGCTGGGATTTGAAACTAGGTCTTACCTTAAGGGGATCCTTTCATTGCATTCTTTGAAGATAAAGGAGGAGGAGGGAAAACTAAGAGAAGAAATCTGAGAGAGTGTTACAGAAATGCTGAACCATCTGCACCTAATTTTTCAAATCCTTTCTATCTGATAACTCCATGTCCATGTTTATTTCTAGAGATGGGATAGTCATTTCATCAGCCACGGTACTACAGAGGAGACAGGCCAGGCCTGGCCCTCACTAAGTGTGAACTGAAGGCGTGAATGTGGTTTATGCCCAACATCCTCAGCTGCTAGGTGAGAGCCGGTGGGGTCCATCCTGGAGAGCGCCCGTAGCCAGCTAGTCTGTGCGTGGTTTTCACAGTGATCAGTGAGCCATTGGCAGCACCTATAAGCACAGAATTTTCTTTTTGAGAAAAAGAACCTCTGTTCATATCATGGTGGAGCCTCCCATCTTTTCTGGAATAATCAATGTCAGCTGAGATTTGGAGAAGTGAGAAACATGGCCTCATCGTCTTTTTTCATGGTCCCTCCCTTCTTATTCTCTTTCCATTTATTTAGTGCCTTTTGTGTGCCCAGTGTTATCCTGGGCACTGTGCATGTCCTAGCCGTAATATTCAAACCACAAATTTATCCCAAATTTATTTCTATTTTAAAAAAAGCTTAAAGCTAATGTTGATTTTATGAATCACTGTTGGTTGTGGGGTACTGACCGCATAACATCTAAACACCTTAACCTGGTGTATGTTCTCACTACGTGCTGCCAACCGGCCTTGCCCAACTCATCCCTTGCCAGTCATTTCTAGCTCCTTGAGATTTTCATTATTTTGGGGGCCATACGTCGTCCACTGATGATTCCACGCTTTTGCACATACTGTCTTGTGTTTAAATACCCTTGCCTCTTGTCGATGTACTCCTGTTCATCCTTCAAAACCCTTCTCCCACATCTCCCACCCCCCGGCCCCAGAGGCCTTCCTGATTCCTTGTCAGGCAAAGTGAGTCAGCCTGTCTTCTGTTTTCATGACTCTGTTCATACTCCTATGACAATATTCCTATGAGGACTTCTCTCCCAGTGGAATTTGAAATCCTCAGGGGCTGGGATTATGTTTCATTTATCTTTGACTCTTTCAGGCCTGCCTGTTGTAGTAGTTCAGTAAGGTTGTACTGAATAAATAAAGTTACACAAAATTGAAACCGTGTCAGGTAACCTGGGATTTGGCATGTTCTTAAGGGACAGGAAGGCTATTAGAAAAAATATTATTCCTAAATGTGTAATCTTTAACAGACTTGGAATGAGATGGTGGATATGAAGGAAATAACCAGAGTATTTAAACATGTTTAAAATAAATACATTGCATGGCATTTATAAATATAAATAAATTCACAATAGAGATGTGGTATTTGTTGGTTTGAAGTTATTTCTGGAGGTTTCATGGAGGAGGTCAATTTGAAACGTGTACTTAGAGACAGGAAGGAAGGATCTCCTTAGTTGATGGGAAAATGGACCCAGAAAGCCTTTTGCATTGAGGAAAAAAGAGCATGAATTCTAAAGTGTGGCTAAGCCAAGCACCTGGCACCCGGCAGTTCCTCCATAAATGCATGATGTTGCTAGAATGTCTGGAGCACCCCCCTTGAGTGCCTCATCTACTCTGATGTTCAGCCAATTGAGAACAAACCCTAGGGATCGATTGAGATATAGAGTTGTCAGTTTCATTACCTGAAACATGCCTTTCCTGGAAAACTGTGGACAATGTGACATCCACACCCTAAACCAAAGCTTGAAACCTAAACCCAGCTGGAATTCCTGTTCCCTGAGTTTCACAGGTGGAGGCTGGCTCCTACCGCTTGGAGAGCTGGGTCTGCAACAAATCATGCTCAGCCAGCACTGAGTCACAGTCGCCTAATGAACCCAGTCAGTGGCTTACTGGAGTGAGCCAGAAAATGGAGGAAAAAACTATGGGCTCGTAAGGCTGCTCCTAGAAGCCAGACCCTTTGCACTGCACCAGAGTGAGGACCACAGGGACACAGATCCTCAGCAGTCAGTGGGAAGACCTAGGGGGGAGACGGGAGAGGTCTGCTTCCTTCTCCCTCCAGAACCCAAGTGACCCCACCCACTAGCGCCATGGTCTTTCTGGTTAGATAAATGACTCTTGTCTTTCGGAGGATGAGCAGGGTATGGAAAGAGGGGCCACCAGTGCTCACCCCTACATGGTTGTCTCCTTAAAGATAGGGTTAATTCCTGTCCCCTTTGCTGAAGTGGGGCAGAAAGTGGAGTGGGAATAAAAATTTTTGCAAAAGACGTGCAGAGCAGAAGGTGCGTTTGAGGCTCAGCAGGGTGGCTCTGCAGGTGTCGGTGGCCGGTACAGGTACAGAGAGATAAAGAGATAAGCGGTGCGCGGGTGTGGGAGCTGAGGGTGCATGGGCCGGGCAGAGGCTGACGTTCAGGTCTGTAGCGCTGGGGCACCAGTCCTATGGGAAGGTTGGCATGTGGCTGTGTTGGAGGGGTAGTCATCCTTAGAGGTGGTTAGAAGAGAAGACTCTGGAAGACGAGGCAGGACCCATGGGACTGGAATGAGCCTGTCATCTGTCAAGACCAGTTGCATCAAGTCTAAAAGTAGCCTGGAGTGTTTGGGCCAATTTCCCTCCTTGTCCCGATTTGTAGAGGATTTGGTAACCCCATGTAACCTCCAATATTAGCAGAATCATAGTATGTGAGAGTTGAAAAGTACTGGATGACCAACTATTCCAACCCTCTGATTTTACAAATGAAAAAGCAGAGGCTGAGAGGGATTCTCTGTCAGCCTCACAGTTTGATTGCACTCTCTGAAAACACCCTAACTCTCCACAATTGCTCTGTGGTGACACTCAAAAGACTATCCTTTTCATTTTCAAAAGGTGTCGGGTTTCGGATGTGGGACACAAACCTATGATTTACAAGCATGCCTCTTCATGTTACAGCCTCTTAAGCATTCATCATTGGCTACCGAAGTTTAAGGTCACCGCAGTGTGAAAGAAGTGTTAACCTATACAGTTAATGGCAGTAGGTAGTGCTCAATTGGCTATCTGTGAGCAGCTTTATGAGCCATAAAAGCCAACATCTTTCTTTCATTACCCTTAGAGTCTGTTTATGTAAAAGATAAGGGAAGGCCCAGCTCAGGGTATTCACCAAGAATTAGTGGGAGGGTCTAGCAGGAAGGAATAACAGGAAGTCTGGTCATAACATAAATGACCGGATTGTTGAGACAGGCAGCTTACGGACAGAGAACCAAGAACTTTGTTTATTTTTTCTAGAACTCACTTGTCACACTAATGCAGGACAAGGCTTAGTATGGAGGACGCAATAAAGAAAGGCCTTTGTGGCTGGTGCTTCGTTCTTCTTTAACCCCGTGTGGTTTAACAAAGAGCCTTCCATCCCGGATGGCATACCACAGATTGGCACGATCAATACCCAGAAAAATCTGGAAAACAGGCTGGTTCCCATGCCAGGCATATTTCCAGGATCTTCTTCGTAATTCCTCAGTGTTTTCAATCTTTCTCCTTGCTACAGTCTGAATGTGGCCCCCAAGATTCATAGGTTGAACCCCAACCTCCAAAGATGATGGTATTTGGACGTGAGGCTTTTGGGAGGTAATTGGATCAGGAGGACAGAGACCTCATGAATGAGATTAGTGTTTTATTTTTTTTCCAGTTTCATTGGGGTATAATTGATATAAAACATTATGTAACTTTAAGGTAGGCAACATGATGATTCAATACAAATGTGTGTGGGGAAATATTCACCACAATGAGGTTAGTTAACAAATCCTTCACCTCATGTAATTGTCATTTTGTTGTCATGGTGAGAACATGAAAGCTCTATTCTCATAACAATTTTCAAATATACATTACAATATTTTTCCCTATAGTCACCATGCTGTACGTTAGCTCTGGAACTTATTGAGCTAAAAGTTTGTACCCTTTGCCCAATATCTATCTCCCCATTTCACTTAGCCCTCAGCTCCTGTCAACCACTGTTCTATCTACTCCTTGTTTCTATGACTCTGATGCTTTTAGATCCTACGTGTGAGATCATACAGTATTTGTCTTTCTCTGTCTGATTTATTTCACCTCAAGGTGAAATAATGTCCTCAAGGTCCATTCACATGATCACAAATGGCAGAATTTTCTTCTTTTCATGGCTGAATAATACGCCATCATGTGCACGTGCGTGTGCGCGTGCATGTGTGGATTACATCTTCTTTATCCAGTCATTCTTTGATGCATACTCATTTGTTTCCATGTCTTTGTAAATGCTGCAGTGAACATGGAGGTGCAGATATCTCTTCCAGGTAGTGATTTCACTTCCTTTGGATAAATACCTAAAACTGGGATTGCTGGATCACATGGTAGTTCTGTTTTTTATTTTGTGAAGAAATGCTGTACTATTTCTCATAGTGGCTGTACCAATTTACATTCCCACCAGCAGTGTACAAGGGTTCCCTTTTCTTCACATCCTTCCCAGCATTTGTTATCTCTAGTTTGTTTGTTTTTTTTAAACAACAGTCATTCTAACAGGTGTGAGGTGATATCTCATTGTGGTTTTGATTTTCCATTCCCTGATTAATGATGTTAAACACAATTTCATGTACCTGTTTGCCATTTGTATGTATTCTTTGGAAAAATATCTATTCTAGCCCTCTGCCCATTTTTAATTGGATTGGTTTTTTGTTTGTAAGTTGTATGAGTTCCTTGTATTATTTAGATATTAACCCCTTATCAAATCTATGGTTTTCAAAAATTTCCTCCCATTTAGTAGGTTGTCTTTTCATTTTGTGGATTGTCTCTTTTGCTTGCAGAAGCCTTTTAGTCTGATGTACTCCCACTTATTTATTTTTGCTTTCGTTGCCGTTGCTCTAGATGTCATATCCTAAAATTTAATGGCAACACTAATATCAAAGTGCTTTTTCTATGTGTTTTCTTCCAGGAGTTTTACGGTTTCAGGTCCTATGTCCATAACCTATTCTGGGTAAATTTTTGTGAATGGAGTAAGATAGGAGTCCAGTTTCATTCTTTTGCATGGGGGTATCCAGTTTTCCTCCAACCGTTTATTGAAGAGACTGTGCTTTTCTCACTGTATATTGATGGCTCTCTAGTCTAATGTTAGTTGACACTATAAGAATGAGTTTATTTTTGAGCTCTCCATTCTGTTCCATTGGTCTGTCTTTTTTTTTATGCCAGTACCATGCTGCTTTGATTACTATAGCATTGTAATATCTTTTGAATTAAAGAATTGTGATGCCTCCATCTTTGTTCTTTTTCAAGATTACTTTGGCTATTTGGTCTTTTGTGACTCCACACAAATTTTAGGATTGTTTTTCCTATTTGTGAAAAATGTCATTGGAATTTTAATAAGAATTGGGTTAAATCTATAGCTGGTTTTGGGTAGTGTGGACATTTTAATAGTATTAATTCTTATGATGCATAAACATGGCATAGTTTTCCATTTATTTGTGTCTTCTTTATTTTATCAATGTTTTATAGTTTTCAGTACATAGATCGTTCACTTACTTGGTTGAATTTACTCCTAAGTATTTTATTGTTTCTGATACAATTGTAAATAAGAATGTTTTCTTCATGTTCAGATTTTCTACTTTTTCATGATTCAGATGTGGTAGATTATATGTTTCTAGAAATTTATTCATTTCTTTAGGTTGTCCCAATTTGTTGGCATATAATTGTTCACTATAGTCTCTGATTTCCTTTATATTTCTGTGCTATCAGTTGTGATATCTCCTATTTCATTTATAATTTTATTTGAATTTGTTTTCTTGGTAATTATAACAAAAATATTATCAATTTTATTTATCTTTTCTAAGAATTCTTAGGTTTATCTTTTTTATTTTTATGTACTTTATTTCATTTATTTCTGTTCTGATCTTTGTTATCTCCCCCCTTCTGTTAATTTTATGCTTAGTTTGTTTCTGTTTTTCCTAGTTCCTTTAGATGTAAAGTGAGGTTTTTATGTCTATGAAATCCTTTTTTTTTTTAATGTAGATATTTAGCACGATACACTTTGCTCAGCACTGCTTTTTACTTCATCCTTAAGTTTGGTATGTTGTGTTTCCATGTTTGTTTCAAGAAATATTCTATATCAATTTTAATTTAATCATCACCAGGAATTGTTCAAGGGTATATTGTTTAATTTCCACATATTGTTTTAATTTTTCAGTTTCCCTTCTGTTATTTATTTCTAGTTTCATACCATTGTAATAGGAAAAGCTACTTTGTATGATTTCAGTTGTTTAAAGTTTTCTGAGACAGGACTTCTGATCAAGATGGTGACATAGGCAGATATGGCTCAACTCTTTGCACAACCACATCAAAATTACAACTAAAATACAGAACAGTAGTCACTTGGGAACATCAGAAATCAAGCTGAATAGAAGGCTGACAGCTATGGAATTAAAGAGACCACATCCATCCAGACTGGTACGACAGGTGCAGAGCACGATGGGCTGGTCCCATATCCATGTAGATAAAATTTCAGGAGGGATAACTCGGAAGCAAGGAGTCCCAGCCCCACACCAGGCCCCACAGCCCAGAGTTCCAGTGCCGGGAAGATAAGGCCCCCCAAATTCTGCCTACAAAAACCAGTGGGGATTGAGTCAGTGGAAGAAGCTTCTGGAACCCCAAGCAGTTCCTTTTAAAGAACCCACACAAGGACTCACCAATTCAAGCTCATTCCCTCTGAGCTCCAGCACTGGGGTAGCAGCTTGAAAGGCACCAGTGGCATACAGGGAGAAATTGAAGTCTGGCAGCAAGTTGAGCGAGCAGAGGCCACTGACCCTTTTCTCAACCCTCCCTCCACAGAACCAGCAAGCTGGTGCCCTATCTGAAACTCCATCAATCTGGCTAACTCTCTTTGTCCAACCTTGGAGATCCCCAGAGACTCTACCCGCCCAATTTATGGGTCTACCTAAGCTGCATTTCCATATTAATGGCTGACCTTGGGTCCTGCTGCACAACCTCCTAAATCTTCTCAAACAAGCAACAGCTGGGCTCAGTGAGCCTCAGGCCTGGCACTAGTAGCACCCAGCCTAGATTCACAGCTTGGCTTTGTCTTGGAATCTCCAAGCCCAGCACAAGCAGTAGCCATCTCACACTGCTTTGTAGCTCAGGCAGGGTGCCCTAGGCAAAACATAGGTTGGGGCTGACCTTGGCCTGCACCAGCTGGGAAACCCCAAGGCCAGCACACCCAGTGGACAGCTACAGACCATATTGGACCACCACCACCCTGCCCCTGCACAGCTGATACTCCATGGAAGGCAAAGGTTGGTGCTCAGTGGTCACAGCCTGTCCTTGAAACTGACTGGCCTAGACAAATCCCTCCCATTGATCTGCCAACAGCAACCAAAGCTCAGTTACAAAAGGAGTGTGACCTTGAGTATCCAGCTTGAGTAATAGGGGAGGCTGTGCCACTAGACCCTTCAGGACATCTACTACATTAGACCACACTACCAACACACGGAGTCAAAGCAGCTCTACCTAATACATAGAAACAAACATAGGGAGGCTACCAAAATGAGGAGACAAAGAAACATGGACCAGATGAAAGAACAGATCAAAACTCCAGAAAAAGAGTTAAAAGAAATGGAGATAAGCAATCTATCAGATGCAGAGTTCAAAACACTGGTTATAAGGATACCCAAGGAACTTAGTGAGGACCTCAACAGCATAAAAAAGATCCAGTTAGAAATGAAGGATACACTAATTGAAATAAAGAACAATTTACAGGTAAACAACAGTAGAGTGGATGAAGCTGAGAATCAAATCAATGACTTGGAACATAAGGAAGTAAAAAACAACCATGCAGAACAACAAGAAGAAAAGAGATTCCCCCCAAATGATGATAGAATAAACAGCCTGTGGGACACTTTACGAGGTCCAACATTTGCCTCATAGGAGTGCCAGGAGGAGAAGAGAAAGAGCAAGAAATTGGAAATCTCTTTTCCAATTTAGTGAAAGAAAACTTCCCTAATTTGGTGAAAGAAATAGTCATGCAAATCCAGGAAACTCAGAGAGTCCCAATTATGATGGATGCAAAGAGGCCCACTCCAAGATAGATCATAAATTAAATTGCCAAAGGTTAACGATAAAGAGAGACTTTTAAAAGCAGCAAAAGAAAAGAAGTTAGTTACCAGATGGTTACCAATGGGAGCGGGGAGGGAGAGGGTGGGTGAAGAGGTACGGGGATTAAGAAATACAAATAGGTAGTTACAGAATAGCCTGGGGTGTAAAGTACAGTATAGGAAATGGAGTAACCAAAGAACTTACAGACCTGATCCATGGATGTGAACAATGGTGGGGAGATTGCCTGAGGGAATAGGGGGTGCTTGGTGGAGGGGGGCAAAGGGGGAGAATTCAGGACAACTGTAATAACATAATAAAATATAATTTAAAAAAGAAATTAAAGTGAAAAAGAAATTAAAAGTGAATAAAATTTTCTGAGACTGATTTGTGACCTAATATATGCTCTAACCTTGAGAATATTCTCTATGCACTTGAGAATTGTATTCTGCTTGCTGTTGGGTGGAATGTTCTGTATGTATCTGTTACATCTATTTGGTGGGAATTATAGTTCAAGACCAAATGTTTCCATATTGATTTTTCTTATGGATAACCTATCCATTGTTGAGAGTGTTGAGTTTTCCCATTATTTTCGTAATGTTGCCTCTCACTCCCTTCATATCTCTTTCTTTTTGCTTAATATATTAGGTGCTCCAATGTTGGGCACATATATATTTACAATTGTTCTATTGTCTTAATGGACTGACCCCTTCATTATTATATAATGACCTTCTTTGTCCTTTATACCAGTTTAACTTAAAGACTATTTTTTTGATATAAGTATAGCTATCTCTGTTCTTTTGGGTTTCCATTTGCATAGAATGTCTTTTTTTGTCTCCTTACTTGTAGCCTACATCTGTCCTTGAAAAAATGAGTCTTTTGTAGGCAGCATATAGTTGAGTTTTGTTGGGCTTTTTAAAAACAGTTCATCCTTTTGTGCCTTTGATTAGAGAATTTAGTACATTTTTCATTTAAGTAATTATAATAGGTATGGACTTACTATTGACATCTTATTAATTGTTTTCTGGCTGTTTTGTAGGTTCTTAGTTTCTTCTTTACTTGCTTTTTTTTGGCGGGGCAGGGGTGGTGAATGGGTGATATTCCATAGTGGTATACCATGATTCCCTTCTCTTTATCTTGTGTCTATATTTTACCATAGGTTTTTGTTTTCTGGTTACACTATAGCATACTTGAAACATAGATATAATAGTCTATTTTAAACTGATAATTTTATATGCAAAAACTTTAACATAATAGGGAATCAACAGTACAGAAACCAGAGGGTCAAATCAGCAGATTTGAGATAAAGAAGCAGAAAACACCCAATCAAAACACTCAGGAAAAAGAAAAAAAAGAGTAAAAAATATGGGGATAATGTAAGGAGCCTCTGGGAAGAGGGTGCCAACATTCATGTCATGGGAGTGCCAGAAAGAGAAGAGAGAGAGAGAGCAAGAAATTGAAAACCTATTTTAAAACGTAATGACAGAAAACTTCCTTAACCTGGCGAATGAAGTAGACATTCAAGTCCAGGAAGTGCAAAGAGTCCCACACCAAGACACATTAAAATTCAAATGCCAAAAGTTGAGGATGAAGAGAGAATCTTACTCTCAAAAGCTATAAGAGAAAAGCAGTTAGTTACCTTCAATGGAGATCCCATTAGGTTGTCAGCTGATTTCTCAATAGAAACTTTGCAGGCCAGAAGGGATTAGTGTGAAATATTGAAAGTGATAGAAAGTAAGGACCTACAACCAAGATTACTCTACCCAGCAAAGCTATCATTTAGAATCAAAGGAGAGATAAAGAGCTTCTCAGATAAGAAGAAGCTAGGGTTTACCACCACCAAACCAGTATTACAAGAAATGTTAAAAGTCCTTCTTTAAGAGAAGGAGAAAAAAGATAAAAATGTGAGTAAAAAAATGGCAATAAATACATACCTATTAACAATTACTTAAAATGCAAATAGATTAAATGCTCAAAAGATGTACACTGAATGAATCGATAACAAAACAAGACCCATACATATGCTGTCTGCAAGAAACTCACCTCAGATGGGAAGACATACAAACTGAAAGTAAAGGGATAGAAAAAGATATTTCATGAAAATGGAAACAAACGAGAAAAGCTAAAGTAGTAATACTTATACCAGACAACATAGGCTTTAAAACAAAGGCTGTAACAAAGGGCAAAGAAAGAATGAGCAACTCCACTTCTTGGTATTCATCTCATGAGACCAAAAACACTAAATCAAAAAAGATATATACATCCGTATGTTTATTGCAGCTTTATTTACAATAGCCAAGATAATGGAAGCAACCGGAGTATCCATCAATAGATGAATGGATAAAGAAGAAGAGGTGCATATATACAATGAAATATGATTCAACCATAAGAGAGAATGACATCTTGGCCATCTGCAAAACCATGAATGGACCTAGAAGGTATTATGCTAAGGGAAATAAGTCAAACAGAGAAAGACAAATGCCAAATAATTCATTTATATGTAAAATCTAAAAAACAAAATAAATGAGCAATCAGAACAGAAACAGACTCATAGAAAGAGAGAAATTTTGACAGCTGACAGATGGGAGTAGTGTTGGGAACATGGGTTAAAAAGGTGAAGGGATTTAGAAATACAAACTACTAGTTACATAATCCTCACACAGTGTAGAGTCAGCATGGGGTATATAAGAATAATATTGTACTAACTACATATGGTGTCAGATGGGTACTGGATTTATTGGGGTGACCACTTTGTAAGTAATATAAATGTCTAATCATGGTGTGTCATTAATCATCTTGTTATATTGCATATTCATTAAGAAACTATTGTTAGGGCAAGATGTTGGAGGAGTGAATGGAAGTCAAACTGACTTCCTCCCACGACCAATCTGGAAATACAACTAAATTGTGGAGAAATCACCCAGAACAAACAACTGAACAATAGCGAGAGATAAGCCTTATAACCTCAGACAGACAGAAGAATCGGTTTCAGCGAAATCCGACTGGTTAGGAGTGTGGTGGAGACTAAAGAAGGCTGGCTGGGCACCACCAGGCAGCAGTGCCAGAGGGATATTTAAACAGCCAGTTGGATCCCCCTGAGAAGAGTGGGGTCTAAAACGTAAGTAGGGATCCCCAGCCTACAGTACCAGAGCCCAAAAAGTACACAGATAACAGCCAGCTGTGAAAAGCGGCAAGGCTGCCCTCTGCCAGGGATGGGTGGCTGGAGACTGAAAGAGCTATTTAAAGGGCCAACACATAAACTTTCATTTGCAGCCACTTACCCTGGGCTACAGCAAAGGCAGGGACAGAGTGGACTAGAGATGCCTGAGGAGAGTCTGGGGAGGGAGGAGTTGGGGATAGAACTAAGAAAGTAGCTGCAGCGATCCTGGTGCTGAGTCATTGCCCATGTGGCAGCAGCCATCTTGCTCAGGCAGACCACTCCCCTGAGACACAGCAGTCTGAGAAGAAAGAATAGTCCAGCACCCAGGAGGGACTCTACCTGGCCCCGTGGTATTTAAGACTGACTTCTGAGTGCAGAGTAGCAGCCACAGACAGTAGATCCCTGCAAAGAGTGGTCAGAGTGGACTATAGACACTTGAGGAGAGAACTGAGAGAGTAGCTTCCAGGATTCTAGTGCTGAATTATCCCCCATAAGGCCCCAGCCATCGAGCTCACACAGATCTCTGGCCTCTGAGCAGCAGCAGCCAGAGGAGAAACATTAGCCCGAACTCCAAGAGGCATTCTGCCCTGCCAATGGTGCTTAAACCTAACTGCTGAGCACAGAGTGACTAGATGAACAACTGAAGGAGACAGCCACAGACAGTAGATCTAAGAAAGTCTTGAACAGGCTGCCTAAGGTCAGACGAGAGCAACATTTCATATCATGAGAGGTGGATCCAGAAAGAAAAAAACAGCAGTAAATACTAGAGGCTACCGAGACGAAATCCACTGTGGTCTTCTCCATGATTTCTGATATTTTCTTTACTGCATAGCTTTTTAACATCCATTTCTTGTCCATCAAGTTGGTGCATATTAAGTCACTAGATTTTGTACTATAGTTTATTTCTCTCCTTTCTTATAATAGTCTTAATCTCTTTATAACCTTATTAACACTGGTTCATTTATTGTTGATAGTGGGATTGCAGGGAGTATTTATTTTTGTGACCATGTGTTCATTTCCTGGGCTTTGTAGTTTTGGTCCAGCAGCCAAATAATGGGAAGACAAAGAAACAACGCTCAATTGAAAGGAAAGGAGGAATCCTCAGAAAGACTACTAAATGAAATAGAGGCAAGTAAACTACCAGATATTGAGTTCAAAACAATTGTTGTAAGGAAGCTCAATGAACTCAATGAGATCAGTGAGATTTACAAAAAACTATGGAGACACTATGAGGAACTTGCTGAAACTATATCAGCATGAAAAAGGACATAGAAACTATCAGCCAGAACCAAGAGGAAATGAAGAATACAATTTCTGACTTGAAGAACACAGTAGAAGGAATCAAAATCAGCTCAGATGAAGCAGAGGATTGAATCAGCGAGCTGAAGGACATGGTAGAAAAATACTCCCCAAAAGAGCAAGAAAATGAAAAAAAGACTCAAAAAGAACAAGGAGGGGTTAAGGGAAATGCAGGACAACATGAAATGTAACAATATCCGTATAATAGGAATACCAGAAGGAGAGGAAGAGGAGCAAGGGATAGAAAACCTGTTTGAAAAGTAATGATGGAACACTTCCCTAATTTGAGGAAAGAGAAAGTCCCACAAGTTCAGGAAAAGCAAAGGGTCCCAATCCAGAGGAACCCAAAGAAAACCACTCCAAGACACACTATAATTAAAATAGCAGACATTAAAGACAAAGAATCTTAAAGGCAGCAAGGGAGAAACAGGAAGTAACATACAAAGGAGCCCCAGTAAGGCTGGCAGCTGACTTCTACACAATAACACTACATGCCAGAAAAGAATGGCAAGAAATATTCCAAGTAATGAAAGCAATGGTCTGTAGCCAAGACTACTCTACTTAGCAAGGCCCACAATTAAAACAGAAGGCAAAATAAGGAGTTTTCCAGACAAAAGAAGGCTAAAAGAATACACCTCTACCAAACCAGCATGGCAAGATATGCTAAAGGGACTACTCTAAGAAGATGAAGAAAAAGGGTGAGAGAGAGAAACACAGATACAAAGGGAAAAAAATGAATAAGTACCTATCAATAATAACTTTAAATGTAAATGGATTAAACGCTCCAATTAAAAGACATAGAGTAGCTGAATGGATAAGAAAACATGACTCGCACATTTCCTGCCCACAAGAGACCCACCTCAGAATAAAAGACCTTCAGGGACTGAAAATAAAGGGTTGGAAAAAAATATTCCAGCAAATGGACAGGAAAAAAAAAGGGCAGGAATACTTATATTAGACCTTATAGACTTCAAAACAAAGGCCATAAAAAGAGACACAGAAGGACACTTCATAACTCAAGGGAAGAATCCATCAAGAAGACATAAACATTGTAAACCTATAGGCACCCAAAATAGGAGCACTCAAATATATAAGGAAATAACTGGAGGACTTCAAGAAAGATACAGACAGCAACACACTTATAGTAAGGGATATTGACACCCCACTGTTAGGAATTGATAGATCTTCCAAACAAAATATCAGCAAAGATATTGTGGAACTGAACGATGCATTAGATCAAATGGACCTAACTGAAAAGCAAACTATGCGTTCTTCTCAAATGCACATAGAACATTTTCAAAGACAGACCACATGATAGGACAAAAACAAGCCTCAACAAATTTAAGAAAATTGAAATTTTGTCAAGCATTTTCTCAGATCAAAGGACTTAAATCTAGAAACCAACCTCAAGGAAAAACCTCAAAAACATTCAACTCATGGAGACTGAATAGCATGCTATTAAATAATGAATGGGTCAATAATAATAATAAAGAAGAAATCAAAAAGTTCTGGAAACAAACGAAAGGAACATACAACAGTCCAAAACCTATGGGACAGTAGCGGCGGACCTGAGAGGAAAGTTCATAGCAATACAGGTCTACCTAAAAAAGATAGAAACATTTCAAATAAACAACCTAACCCTACATCTACAAAACTGAAGGAACAACAAAAAACAAACCTCAGAGTGTGCAGAAGAATGAAATAATCAAGATCAGAGCATAATTGAATGGCATAGAGACTAAAAGAACAATTCAAAGGATCAATAAATTCAGGAGCTGATTCTTTGAAAAGATAAACAAAATCGACAAGCCTTTAAGCAGACTGATGAAGAAAAAAAAGAGAGGAACCAAATAAATAAATCAGAAATGAAAGAGGAGTAATTACAACTGATAGCACAGAAATACAAAGGATTATAAGAAATTTCTATGAATAACTATATGCCAAGGAATTTGAAAACCTGGGTGAAATGGACAAATTTCTAGAAAAATATAACCTTCCAAAACTGAATGAAGAAGAAGCATAAAGTCTAAACAGACTGATAACAGCTGGTGAAATTAAAGCAGTAATCAAAACACTCCAGGCACACAAAAGCCCTGGACCAGATGGTTTCACAGGAGAATTTTACAAAGCATTTCAGGAAGAGCTCACCCTGTCCTTCTCAGACTATTCCAAAAAATCCAAGAAGAGGGATGATTCTCAAACTCTTTTTATGAGGCCAGTGTCATCCTAAAACCAGATAAAGACACAACAAAGAAAGAAAACTATGGACCAATATCGCTGAAGAACATAGATATAAAATTCTCAACAAAACATTGGCAAACCGCATCCAGCAATACATTAAAAAGATCATCCACCACGATCAAGTGGGATTCATCCCAGGGATGCAAGGATGGTACAATATTCGCAAATCAATAAATGTAATACGTCACATAAACAAAAGGAAAGACAAAAACACATGATCATATCAATAGATGCTGAAAAAGCATTTGATAAGGTACAGCACCGATTTATGATAAAAACACTCAGCAAAGTGGGAACAAAGGGGGCATACCTCAACATAATAAAGGCTATATATGAGAAAATTATATCCAGCATTACATTGATCGGGCAAAACCTAAAAGTTTCCCACTAAGATCGGGAACAAGACACCACTTGTGAAGTCACCACAAGTGGTGACTTGTGGCTGTCACCACTTCTATTCAACATAGTATTAGAAGTCCTAGCCACAGCCATCAGACAAGAAAAAGAAATAAAAGGCATCCAAATTGGAAAGAAGGAAGTAAAACTGTCATTGTTTGCCAGTGACTTGATAGTGTACATAGAAAACCCTATAGACTCCACCAAAAAATCGTTCGACCTAATAAATGAATTTGGCAAAACAGGAGAATACAAAATCAATATTCAGAAATTGAAAGAATGCTCAGCGTCACTAGCCATCAGAGAGATGCAAATTAAAACCACAATGAGATATCACTTCGCACCAGTCAGAAAGGCCATCATAAACAAATCAAAAAGCAACAAGTGCTGGCGAGGATGTGGAGAAAAGGGAACCCTAGTGCACTGTTGGTAGGAATGCAGACTGGTGCAGCCACTGTGGAAAACAGTTTGAAATTTCCTCAGAAAACTAAAAAATGGAACTTCCTTTTGACCCAGCAATTCCACTGCTGGGATTATACTCTAAGAATCCTGAAACACCAATTCAAATGAACCAATGCACCCCAATGTTCATAGCAGCACAGTTTACAATAACAAAGAATTGGAAGCAACCTAAGTGCCCAACAGTAAATGAGTGGATCAAAAAACTGTGGTATATTTACACAATGGAATAGTGCACAGGAGGAGAAAGAAAGAGCTCCTACCCTTCACAACAGCATGGATGGAACTGGAGAGCTATATGCTAAGTGAAATAAGCCAGGCGATGAAAGACAGATACCACATGGTCTCACCCTTAAGTGGAACCTAATCAACAAAACAAACAAGAAAGCGAAATATAACCAGCAATATTGAAATAAAAAACAAACTGATGGTAACCAGAGGGGAGGAGATAAGGGAATAATGGGGGAAAAGAAGGGGAAGGGTCATCAAGGAACATGCATAAAGGATCCATGGACAAAACGAAATGGGGGAAGAATTGACGGTGGGAGGTGGGCGTGTGTGGGGCTGGGGAAAGTCATGGCGGGAAAATGTTTTCAAACAAAATAGAACAAAACAAATAGATAAGGGGTGGTTAAGAATAGTATAGGAAAATGAGAAGCCAAAGAACTGATATGTACAACCCATAGACATGAACTAAGGTGGAGGGGATGATGGGAATGGTTGCAGGGAAGATGGGATAAAGGGGAAGAAAAAATGAGACAACTGTAATAGCATAATGAATAAAATATACAATAAATAAATAAATAAATTTGGGGGAAGGGAAGGAATGGAGAGTAGCAGCAATTCTTGGAAACACTGATGAGGAGGGGGAAAATAGATTAAATGCTAATTAAAAGTCAAAATGTGAAAGACAAAAAAGAAATTGTTGCTATAGCTATTTTAATACTTTTGTCCTTTAATCTTTATATTAGATTTAAGTAATTAACACACCTTCATATTATAGTTTTAGAGTGTTCTGAATCTATTTACTTAACTTTACCAGTGTATTGTAAATTTTCATGTTTTCATGTTGCTAGTTTGTACCATTTTGTTTCAGCTCGAAGGATCTTTTCAGCATTTCTTGTTAAGGCAGGTCTACTGGTGATAAAGTCCCTCAGCTTTTGTTTATTAGGGAAAGTTCTTATCTTGTCTTCATTCTGAAGGACCACTTTGCTGGGTAAAGTATTGGTGGTTGGCAGGTATTCTTTTTTCATCCTGTACTTTGACTATATCAGCCCACCCTTCCCTGGTTTGCAAAAGTTTCTCCTAAGAAATTCACTGATAACCCTATGGGGCTCTGTTATATGAGGGATTTTATTTCTCTTATTGCTTTAAATTTTTTCTTTGTTTTTAGATAGTTTTATTATAATATGTCTTATGCAGATCATTTTGGATTGAAATTTTGGGGTTACCGATTAGCTTCATGAAGGTGGATGTCGAAAATCTCTCTCTTGGTTTGGGGTTCTTGGCCATTTTTTCTGTAAATAAGGTTCTACCCCTTTCTCCCTATCTTCTCCTTTTGGGACTCCAGTGTTGTATAGATTGTGTCTTTGGGTGGTATCACATAAGTCCCGTAGGCTTTCTTTAGACTTTTTCATTCTTTTCTCTTTTTGCTTCTCTAACTGGATAATTTCAGATGATCTCTTTTTGTACTTACTGATTCTTTCTTCTGCTCAATATAGTCTACCCTTGAAGTTCTCTTTTGAACTCTTCAGCGCAGTCATTGTATTCTTTCACTGCAAACTTTGGTTTGTGTTTTTAAAATATATTTTTCATTTCTTTCTTGAACTTCTCATTTTGTTCTTGTATTGCTTTTCTAATTTTGTTATATTGTTTAATTTGTGTTCTGTTGTAGCTCTCTGAACATATTCAAAACACTGTTTTGAATTCTTCATTGGGTAATTCCTGTATCTCCATTTCTTTGGGGTTAGTTTTTGGAAATTTGCTGTGTTGTTTTGATGAAGTCATTTTTCTCTGATTCCTTGCCAGAATCCATGCCAGCACCCTAATCTTGAATTTCTAGCCTCTAAGTACTCTAAGAAATAGTTTTATGTTGTTTATAAGCTACCCCGCATGTACTGTTTTGTTATAGCAGTCTGAGCAGACAAAGACATTCCTACTACTCCTCTACATGGACAGCACCGTAACTGAGCCTGATGTGATGCGGTTTGCACATGCACTTGAAGAGGAAATGCAGGTTATTTATTTTACTGTTAAATTATTTGTTCTCCCTTAGAAGGCTCTCATCTCAATAGGTAACTGGGGGAGGGGGAGGGGTAGAGGAAAGGATAGGAAAATGGGTCCAATCCAGTCCAATGTAGTAATCTAGTGATACTGATGTGATAACTAACATGTATTGAGATTAACCCTTTATTACATATGAAGAAATTAGAGCTTATTTTTTGGGTGTGAGACAGGATAGTAAGAACCTAGGAAAATTCCTTGGAAAGTGGACTAGGGCAACTGAAACAGACAAATAACTGAACAAAATGTCCAAGAAATTCGCAGCCAGGTACAGAAGGTCACCTCCCTAGAGACAGCATCCAGGCCTCAGTTGTAACTCAGCTCTAGGCCCAGAAAAGCTGCAAAACCATGTGGGTGATGCCATGACCAGCTACAATGACTCATGACCCCCTGGGCTGTCACCGACCAATCATTGGAGACCACACCCAAAGAAAGCACACCTGGAAAACTGATGAATATTCTGCAGACCTCCCTGCCTGCAAGAGAGAGAGAAAAATTTTAAGACAAAGGACCCAGTGCTCATATGCGCTCCCTCTCTGAGGAGTAGCCTATGCCCTTCCCCTCCTCCTCTTCTTGCCCCTCTCCTTTCCCCACAGGCACAACGTCTCCTAAACTCTCAGGGACCCTGGGACTTAAAGTCAAGGGGGCAATGGGCAGCAGCGGGTTGTCACAGACTAATTCCCTGAGCCTGTCCCCTAGGCCCCCTTCTCTCTGTCCTCCCAGTGGGCTAAGGCAGCCCAGCCCAGGCTCCTATATTCCCATAGTGGCCTCTGTGTTCTCCTCGGTCTCTGAAGTGGAGTAGTAGGTTTCATGTGCTACCTGGGCTGGGACCACCTGCATGGCGTAAAAATGGGCTTTAGGCTTTCAACAGAAATTAATGACTATCTTTAAAAATCAACATGACATGCAAAAATTGAGCTTATTTTTCTCATAAGGTCTGTTGAACATGTTTGAGGGAAAATATGAACCCACAAATCTCTCTTTCAGGCTCTGTGGAGGTAGTAGAGGACCTCATATAGATTTCAAGAATGAGGAACACAGCCTTTCTTTTGTAAAATGTACCACAAAGGGCATGCAATTCAAAATCCATTAGAAGGGCCCAAGGGTTTGGAAATTCCAGGGAAGAACATTTTAGAATACTAGAGTATTTGCTACAGGAGATGTAAATGTCTCTGAGTAGATGATGGAAATCAGTTGCAGCTTTGGTGTGTATGTAACAGGGCCCTTTGGCAAAGGAGCAAAGGCTACATGCATTTTTGATGACCGAACAGGAATGCAATTGCTAGAAATTGCTTCATCAATGTGCAGTGGGTTCCCTTGGGCCGAAAAGGGGCGGCAAAGAAATCCCTTGAAAAGGATTGGTTTACATCTCAGGAATTCCTTCAAGGTCACTCACAACGAACAATTACATGGTATATATTTTAGTCTGAACAAGATATGAAAATATGCAAAGAAAAGCACAGTGTGTGTTTCAGCCACAAAAGAAGAATTAAACATTTAACTCATCATCTGTACCCCCAAAAACAGAAGCAGCCCAGATACCCATTGACAGGTCGATAGATAAATAAAGTGTAGTAATACATACAATAAAATATTATTCGGCCTTAAAAAGGAAGAAAATTCTGTCATGTGCTACAACTTGGATGAACCTTGAGGACAGTATGCTAAGTGATACTAAGCAGTTGTCAAGGTTATTATCTCCTTAAGGACATTATACTTAGCCAGTCACCAGAAGGCAAATATTGTATGATTCCACTTACATGAGGTATGTAGAGTATTCATATTCATAAAGACAAAAGTAGAATGGTGGTTCTTATGGACTAGGTGGGATGGGGGGAGAACAGAGGATTGTTTAATAAGTTCAGAGTTTCAGTTTTGCAAGATGAAAAAGGTCTGGCGATTGGTTGCAGGACACTGTGGATATACTCTACACTAGTGAACGGTACACTTAGAAGGGGTTAAGGTGGTAAGTTTTATGTTATTTGTATTTTACAACAATTAAAAATAAAAAGTAAAAAAATTAAACTCATCATGTCTGAAATGTGCAATTAAGATCACAATAGCTTGGTTCAATGATAAACGAAAAGACCTCTTAAAGTATCTCTATAGTTCCCTGTCTCAAACCACTTAAGTCCACTTAAATTGTGACTACATTTGATTCCTCTAAATATTCTTTCCCAAGAACTTTTCTATAAAAATCGTTCTACTTGAATGAAGGCCTATGCAGAAGTTCTCTTGGTCCTGGCATGCAGAGGGCAAACTCAGTAATGAAAACCCAGTGGATATTTCACGTCAGTAATCATCTCAGCTTTCCTGACAAATTGAAATATCTTTGTTTGCAACTTCACCCTGCAATCATCAATCTCTCTCTCTCTTTTGCTCCCCCTCTCCTTGAGCCGCTGGTCAACCAGTTGCTTTAAGTTATAATAAGACCGTACTCATTTCTCCTACTTACTATCACTTACCTGCCAAGTGCTTTTGTAAATCATGTCATGAACCACAAGTGCAATTGGGTGAAAGTATGGGGTGGTCAGCACCAATAAGGCACGTGCCAACCATAGGGGCTCAGCAAATATTTGTCGCATTAATGAATCAAGGCATGAATGAGACTTGAGGTTGAATCTCACTCCCATGTGAAGAACGGGTGGTAACACTGGCCTGTAAAAAGTCCTACAGTACCCTCATAATTGGTCATCTAGTAGCAATTTTAGCTATAGAACAGAGTGCACAAGGGCCTGTGCTGGCTGAGGACGACACTCAAAATATGAAGACTTTACACCAAAAATGACCCATTGCCAACAAGTCCTTACTGGCCTTTCCAGTCCTGTCTCCTCCCAGCACCATCGCCAAAGAGCTTCAAGCACATTTGCTAGTTGGTGTTCATCTCAGAGTCAATGGAAAGGAGCGAGTTCTCTTCCTTCTGGGAAAGACATGGCATTGGATAAGGTTAGGGAGACATTTTAGCCCTCTACCCATATTTAAATTGGGGCTCAAAGCTGGTTAAAATGAACACCTTCAAGACTTTAAGGGAAGGAAGTATTTTATTTTTTAATTTATATATATGTATATAAATATATATATTTATATATAAAAAAATATATATATTTTTTGGTTCTCACCTGGGGAAATGTTTTTAATGCTTTTAGAGAGAGAGGAAGTGGGCAGGGAAGAGAAAGAGAGAGAGAGATGTGAGAGAGAAATGTCAGTTGGTTGCCTCCCACAAGCACCTTGACCGGGGATCAAACCTGCAACCTAGGTAAGTGTCCTGACCGGGAATTGAACCTGCAACATTTTGGTGTATGGGACGATACCCCAACCAACTGAGCCATTCGGCCAGGGTGGGAAGGAAGTCTTTCTAAAGAGAAACTAGACTGTTCTTTTCACAAGCATGTTATATTAATGTCCTGAGTCTGCTATAATAAATCACCCTAAATTGTGTGACTTCAAATAACAGAAACTTAGTCTGTCTTACTTCTTGGGGGCCAGAAGTCTGAAATCAGATGCTGACAGAGCTTCATTCCCTCCAAAGTGTCCACAGGTGCATCTCCCACCCCTCTCGCTCCAGGGGCTCCAGGTGTTCTTTGACTCGGGTTGCAGAATCCAATCTCTTCCTCTGTCTTTCTGTGGCCTTCTTTCCTGTGTGTGAACTTCTCAAAACCCCCTGCTTTCTTCTTACAAAAACACTTGTCATTGGATTTAGGGACAAGCCAAACCCAGGATAATCTGATCATAGGATCCTTAATTATATCTGCAAAAATCTTTCTTCTAAATAAGATCGCATTCACAAGTTCTGGTGCTTAGAACTTGGATATATCTTTTGGAAAGCCACTATTCAACCCACTGAGTGTGGAAGTCTTTTAGCTGAGATCTGGAGCAGTGTTGGCTAAGTCCTGCTCTGCTTTTCTCTGTTCTCTGGGCCCCAGGCCTCTAGAGCGTAGGCCCAGGATCACAGGAACCAAGCCTCAACCCTCCCTGCCAACCCCGCCCCCATTCTCCTACCTCCTGTTCCTTTCCCCTCCAAGCAGAAAATGCCCTTTTAAACTCATGTGCCTGAAGAAGTGAAACATTTTGTCAAGGTCACACAACAAATTAGCAGAGGCAGGGTTGGAGCTCAGAGTTCCAGGTTTCTAATCCAATGTCCTTTCTGAAACAGTTATTTTAAAATCATTTTGCTCTGGTTGTAAAGCATGGGGAACAGAGCTTTTGGATTGGAACATTAAGCTTCCTGCATTCCTGGCAGCCTTTACGGGCTGTTTCCAAAGAAACTTATCAGCCTGTCAACATTCTCACCAGCCCCTCTTACCTTCCCAGCGTCATAGGCACGACAAAGTGCAGACAAACGCGCTTCTCACAACCTCCTCAGCCAATTGCTATCTAGGCAATTTTTCATGTCTCATGTCCAAGGCGTATGGTGGCAGCAACTTTCAGGCAGCTGCGCCATGCACTAGTTCTGTGAACGATGCTGTCAATTTTTATTTTAATTTTCCTTTATTCACAGTTTGATTTCATTTAGGATTGGCCTCACTTCCTGTTCAAACGCCAGGCCTGCGGCCCCACACTAACTGGCAGAACCATCTAGTCACCACTGCAAAGAAAGGACTCTGCCCTCAAACTCCTGTAGAGAGTTTGGCTTCTGGATTAACTTAACCTTCCTGAGCAGCTCCTGGTCCTAAAGCAGCAGTCCAGGGAGAGTGACAAGAAATTCTAGCTCCACTTTCTGTTTCTTGGAACTACACTGGCTTGGAGATTGTTTATTTTTTTATTTCTCTGATCCAGTTCTTCCTCAGGCCAGGGTTTTGACGAGGAGGAATAGATAGACCACATCATAAGTCTCTGAAATGATAGCTCCCTTGAAAAGGTTTTTAAAGGGAGATGGATCGAGTATTCTGAATCTGGCCTTTGAGTGTTTATGAAGTCAGAAAATGCCTTCTTTAATACCGGATTCATCTCAAGTCAGACATGAAGGCACAAAGCTGATCTTTCGGCAAACTCTAAATAGAAACGCAGTATAGAAAACAGAAACGAGGCCGTGGAGACCCGTTTCCATTACTGTCCCAGCTGGCACCTCAAGGCGGCCGGCAGGAGCTGCGCCACAGCAAGTAAGGATGCAGCTTCCTGGCTGCTGCGGCAGGGAAGGCCCTCGGACGCTGCTCCGCTGGTCTTGTCTGTATTCTGTGATTTACTTGATTTAAGCCCTCTCTAAATGTCGGCCTCTTTGTAAAGCTCGTTTACAGTTGGTGGGTTTTTTGTTGTTGTTGTCATTTGTTTTTGGGGTGGGGGGTTTGTTTTTGATTTTTTTAATCAGAGAGGTTAAAACCTAAGAAAAACAGATGCGAACCTGAGATCAAATTTGAGCTCCCTGGGAAACCCAGGATTCGGGAATAGCTGGAGGATGAAGTGAGTCTGATACACGCCAGTTACCACAGGCCATGGACACCAGAGCAGAGGTTGGAACTGAGCAAGCAGGAAACCAACCTGGGAGCACAGGACAAAAGCAAAAATGGCTTTCAGACCTCCTCTCCTCCCCAACAAAAGGCCAAAAGTCAGAGTATGCGCCCCTATACATATTCTTACATGTAAAATGCACCAGTCCTGTAAAAGGAGGACTTACCAGTTCCTGAGGTTCCCCACACTTTTCAAACTCGAATGCTATTATCCCCTTAAAGCCTTCCCTGGTTTTCCTCACCATTCGTTCCGAACCAGCAGAGTCTTCTTGTGTACGCCCATGAACGGGACTTCGTTCTTCTTCTGAGTTACATGGAAATGATGAAACTATGGCTCAGAGAAATTAAGAAATTTGCTAAAGGTCACACAGCTAGTAAGGCTCAAAACCAGGACCCAAAACAATTAATTCCCACTCTAGTATTTTAAGTATATAGAGCTTGATTTGCCAACATGGCACCTACTGGGGGATACACAACAGGTAATGATGAGTCAAGAGCTAGAGAAAATCTAGGTTAGAAATGCGAATTTGAGAGTTATTTCTTCAAAAGTTACGGGACTGATGAGAATGTTCAGTGAGAGAATATTGAGGGAATAAAAATGCTTGATGATAAACAGAAGAAATTCCCCAGTTTAAGGAGTGAAGGACAAATCTGGTCAGGCAAAAGAGAGAGAGGGAGCCACAAGGGGAGTGGTAAGAGAACCAGGAGAGGCTAGTACCATAGGAACAAAGTTATGAAAGAGTTAAAAGAAAGAGGTAGTGGTCAAGAGGATTTATTAGAGAAAACAGCATGTAGGGGATGAGATCCAAGAAGCATCTGTTTGAATTAAAGTTAAAGAAGCAATTGACCTTGGTGGTCTTCAGTCTAAATTTGAATATTGAAGTATTTACCTGACTTCCCCAAAGTACCTCAAATCGTATATTCCGCTGTCCTGAACTTACATCGTCCTTCCTGTACTCTGCTCCACAAGTCTGATGCTTTTTCGTGGTTCTTATTTCAGTGGCTATGTCTATTATTTATTCTGCTATCCAAAAGTAGCCTTTGGTAACATCTTTCTCACCTACTATATCCAATCCAACATCTTCCTAGCTGCAAGGGAGGCTGGGAAACTGGCTGGAGTTGGCTTGGACTAGGGTTTGGTGAATGTTCTTTGTAAAGGGCCAGGTAGTAAGTATTTGAGGTTTTGTAGGCCATATATTCTCTGTTGCAGCTGCTCAGATCTGTCCTTGGAACGTGAAAGCAGCCATGGACAACAGGTAAATGAGTGGACATGTCTGCATTCAAAAAAATTTTATTTACAAAACCAGATAGTGGGCTAGATTTGGCCCAAAGGTAGTTTTCCAACCTCTGGCTAGACAAAACATGGCCTACTTCTAAGAACTGGGCACACTGTACCTCCAAACGTAGTCGTGATTCTCTGAGGAAGAAGTCAGAGGGGACCGATTATTGGTGGGCCATTAATAGTGTCTGCCATGCCTGGTCAGTGATACTCAGTTCTCAGGCAGGGAAACTGCACCTTCCTGCGACTAACAACCACAAACTGTAGGAGGTCTTGCTGAATGATGAAAGCTGTCTTTTTCGTTTTTAATAGAGTGCAGTTGATTCCCGGCTAGTATAGCTCAGTGGATTGAGCATTGACCTGCGAACCAAAGGGTTACCCGTTCAACTCCCCACTCAGAGCACATGCCTGGGTTGTGGACCAGGTCCCTAGTAGCGGGTGCACCAGAGGCAACTACACATTGGTGTTTCTCTCACCCTTTCTCACTCCCTTCCCCTCTGTCTAAACAATAAAAATAAAAAATAAAAGTACATGAAAAAAAATTTTTTTTAAATGGAGTGCGGTTAAATGTTACCTGCACACACTCCCCCCCCCCCCACACACACACACATACACACAACTATTGCTGGTAGAAGAGTTAGTCACTAATGAGTGACTTTGGCAAAGGGATACACTAATTTGACAAGTCACCAAGTTATAAAATTTCTAAACTGATGCTCTGGCTCTTGAAACTTGATGGAAGGAAAAGTAGGATTGAAATAGCTGGTGGGAGCTATGAGGCCAGAGCACCTGTGCCGGGGTGTATGTTAATTTGTTTGGAAATATTTATCTATGCATGCATAGATGGTGCACTTGATGAGTAACTAGATTTGTGCTGCACTTACATGCTTTTTCTCCGCCTTTAATGCAATCAGTGCACATTATAGAGACATGAATATGCAAATGTTGAGTAAAGCTTGAATTTTTTAATTAAAAAAGCTAAATCAGGGGAATTATAAGCACCCAATTTAACATTTAAATACGAAATGAACTGTTCTTCCTTATTCCCATTCACTGCCATGGATTTTGTTGATAGGCAGTGTGGAGCTTGATTACTTTCTGCTTGTCTGTTTTTAAAGGAGTTGGCTTGGGCTCTGGTGAGATCAGGAGGAGTGGGATGTGGTGGGGGAGACGAGTAAGACTGGGAGGAAAATGGCTGTCTGTCTAAAGATTGACTTTTTCTGTCCTGGTTGATGTCATTGGCACATGAAGCTGCTTATTGCTTGTGTACTTGTGAAGAGCACCAGCACATAAAATACTCGGCTGGGAATTAAATTTCTGAAAGGATGCGTTTTCCCCACTCAATTTTCTCTTAATTCAGAAAAGTTACTTCTAAACTGATGTGACACAGCAGCTTCTAACAGTTACATTATCCTCCCCCAGGAATAAATGGAGGCTTTGCTGTGCTCCCTTTTCAAATTGGTAAACAAATGCTTCTCTCTTCAGGCTTCACTCTTCCCAAAGAAGAAAGTGAGCCTCTGCTGGCTTGGGATTAAAGAATCCACATTGCAATCAGTTGATTATTTATTAAACACTTCCTTGTGTGGGATTCAGTACTGTCCGTAATTAAATTACAAAGACCCATGCTAGGCTCTTTGCAGTTTAGAATCTTCCATGGTCTAAGCAGCTGGGTGATCTTGGACAAGAGGCTGGTCATGATGTTAATAGTAATTATACCTTATAATTATGCTGCATCTTATTCAAAGTACTTCCTCCTGCGCGTCCTCGTTTAATTCGACAACTACCCCTGGGCCTGAGGAGGAGAATGGATCAGGCCATTTCTAAGTCTCCTTTGGAGCTACCACTATGAGTTCTATAAGGTGTTGAAGTGGGGGAGAAGGGCTAGACTAATGATAATTGCACCAAATTTAACCCTAATTGATATGCTAGTGTGAACAAGTAGGAGGAACCCTAGCACGTAGTGACAAACAATTTCTGGTCCATGCCTGCCAATAAGCTCTCAAAATTTATCAAGCTTTGCACATAGGTTTCCTGGTTTGGTCTCTTTGTATAAGGGAAATTCCTCCTGCAGTTTATCTTATCCCTAGTGTTTTATACCCATTACTGTCCTCATAGTTCAAGGCACACAATCTGGAATTCTCAAAAAAATGTAAAATTCTTCAAAGGCTGAGGCCCTTCCTAAGACAATGGAGAGACAACAAGGTATTCAAGTTGTGACTAAATGATCTAATGCGTATGGGCATTAAATTCATAACTACAGCAAAATTTTCACCCAAAAGTCCATTACTTTGTCTTTTCTGAAATCAGATGGCTGGCAAGATGTTAGTTTGTAACACTCCGTTTAAACTAAATGTTGTTTTTATTTATACCCAACTGGGTAAAAGAAATATATTTTTTTAATTTAATAAGTTTTTTATTTTGGAATAATTATAGATTTATAGAAAGGTTGCAAAGATAATGCAGAGAGTTTCTATATACCCCTCACTCAGTTCCCTCTAATGTTAACATCTTACATTATTGTAGCACACTTGTCAAACCTAAGAAACTAACCTTGACACATTACCACTAACTAAACTCCAGACTTTATTTGGACTTTACCAGTTTTCGGCAAATATTTTTTAAGTTTCAGATGTCTCGGTTTTGTATAGGGGTCAGCTCAGCTGATTCAAATTCTGTGACCCTGACTGAGTTGAGGGGATTACTGACATTGAGTCACAAAGTGGCATGTTAGTAAAGAACTTTTAAGATCTACATAGTGCTAATGACTTTTTATAAACAAGGCAAATAAGCATTTTGGGGAACCTACGCAGGGCCAGCATCACTTTAGTTGCACAGTGTGCTCTGTCCAAACAGCTCTGACCAGTGGCCACTTCAGTCTTGGCTGCGCTTTTCTTTGTGAGAAAGAATACTCGTATGCGCAGATACACATTCATGACAAATTGAAGCGGAAAGTCCCTTATGTTGCCGTGCGCAGAAAGATCCAAATTTTCATGTGCTTTTAACCTATTAAAGGAGGAATTCTGCGACCTGAGCCATTGCACACAAGACAGGTGAGGTTTGTGAAAAGGGAGCGATGAAGGCATCTTTCCAACTTTAAACACTACAGCAGCAACATGAGTCATCCTAAGACTGCGATTGCCTGGGAGTAAGCATTTCATTTGGGCCATCTGTGTGGATATGGGTTAATCCCAGGTATGTGTAAGGTGGTGTGATCTTGCATGTCAACACAGCAAGGAGCGCAGGAAACACTCTGTCGACATGCATAACCATTAGTCGATCTACAGCTGATGCCTCTGAGCCATCTCATTGAGAATCACAGCGACCCGAATACACTTCTCCCAAGCAGTGCAGATGGATACCAGGAAACTGAGCAGATGCATTGTAGCTAATCAGGCAGAGGCACAGCAGGGTAACTAAAAGCTAGGATTCACATGCCTTCATGAACCTTAATTAAAGAGCTTGGTGGCTCCTTTTGTTTTATCTGTTGCCAGGGTTTGGGCTCCTATTGTGATGGCTTTTTTTTTTTTTTTTTTTTTAAGTAACCATCAATTTGCTGTGATAATCTAATGGGGAGAGAGAATAGTCCTATGTCTGTGAAAGAGCAGTAATGGTTGTGGCTGCCCAAGAGTTAAGGAGCTGCTTGCTGCTCCTGCAGCTGCAAACCAACACTTGCAAAAGCCAAGTGCAAGGGAGGCAGAGAGAGGGTGGGAGGGATCCAGGATACCCCAGAACTCATCCCGCACTGTCTTATGCAACAGCCAACAGAAACCAAATGTCCTGAAGGGAGAGAGCGCTAAATTATTGAGCAGGCCCTTAACAGCAGGCAAGTGGGAAAGGCATCTGCAGATTTGTGTTTCACGCCCCACTAATAAATACAGTGTTGAGAGAGGAAATCTGTCCTAGCAAATTCTTGGGGATGGGGACAGACTCTGCTAACAGCCTCTCCTCCCTTGCAGAGATTTGAGGCAAAGATTGTTGCACGTGCAAGCAGGGAGAGGGGATGGGAGTGAGGAAAAGATACCTAAGCTCATAAATAACTAGGCTTCCTGTAGTTGAGGGGTTAACACCATGGCAGTTTAAGAGAAGCCAAGGGAAAAACAGGGAGCTGTGAAGAATGTATGAAAATGCATCTTCATGCAGGGTATGGACTAAGGGGTGTGTTGCCCCTCAGAGCAAGCTTCTTGAGAGCAGGGACAAGCTCTTATTTGCCTTCTCTTTCCACTTCTTTGAATAGCACCTGGCCCATAGTACTCTACTCAATAGATGTTCCTTGGGCCTAACTTTGCATGTGCTCCTAAAGGACACAATCTCATATCTGTCACTGAAACACAGTGGAAAGAGACATTGTATCCTAACAATTTGCATATAAAGATAGTTGGATATTCTTGGAAAAAGCATGGGAGTAGGCATCAGAAGTCCTGGGGTCTACTTGTAGTCTTCCTTTTAAAAACAAGATTTTTCACCAGAGTACTTAACCTCTCTCCATGCCAGTTTCTCAAGGAGATCCTATTTAATAGTGACACAGGTTGCTAATGGGCTAGTCAAACTGCTCTAGTCTGTGTTGCCCCTTTACATTTTCATCTTCCCTAAATCTAGATAAACTCGTATTTTTAGATTGTCTCATTGGCCTCCTTCCCTCATCCCCCAAAGCAAAGAACTGCAATGGTGGGGGATTAGAGACACCAGATGCATCCAGAAATGAAGATCTGCAGGGAGATTAAGTGGTTGGTCTGCGTGTAAGATCAGCCCTGTTTTAACACCTCTCCCTGCTCCCATTAACGCCCCAGCTCTGGCTATTCAAAGAAATTGTGCTCACTTACTCATCACCAAAAATGTTCAATCACAGTGGCTGGAATCAGTGACCTCATTCACTTAGGCTGCTTGACCCCAGCTCCCTGCTCCTGTCCCCTGGCCCTCAGACCATCTGGCTTCACATTCTGGATCATGATATTGACCTCAGGTCTGCCATGTTTTGGTGGCCCATTGGACATTTCCCAGCATGCTTCTCTGTAGAACACAATAGATCCAAGAAAGTGATAAAAATGAGTCTTGACATGTGTGAGTTGATGCCTGATGTATAGTCAATTATAATTAGTAAGTTATTAAGTCAGGCCAGAAACAGAAGCATAGATTGGTTTTATTGTACCCTCGAATTACACAAGAAAACAGTTGACTTAACCACGTGGAGGATTTATTCAGCCCCCATCTGGAGCAGCCCACCATGTACTTTTTTCTAGTGGAAAAAGACCGGAAAAGAAACCATTCCGTGACCCCCTTCTCCTTATTTGCTGACAGGTTTTTCTTTAAAGCAAATATTTTTCAAAAAATACAAAATGCTTTATTTTCATTAGTTACTTGTGAACCACAGAGCATGGGGCTCATAAAAGAAAACATTAACATTGTATATGAGTTAAGATTGGACTAGTTGAACACACCTTAATTTTCCTGTAAATTCAACATTGAGACATATAATTTCCTGTTGTTGAATTTTTGCCCTACATTGCAGACCTGCACTACGGAGTGAAAAGTATGGATGTAGATTGGCCATTTTTACTGGAGATGACAGTTTACTGGCCTGGAGGCCCCTTGGATTCTGGAAGCCTTCAGTCTACAGCTCTTGTGTTAATTTAGGTTTATTGTGCAAATATTTCTGTACTCCCAAACAACTTTAGCTTTGCTAAACAGCACTCCTGGAGTCTGAGTTGCAAGTTTGGATTCATGTTTGTTATGTTCCTGCTCACACTACCACTTATGTATCTTTAAAGGGCTAAAGCTTCCTGGTTCTCGGCAGGATATCTTAGAGGATACACCCCTGCGCACTCTCAGCAGTCCTGTAATGGTATTTTTAACACTGGGTTGGATTTGTGTTCATTGTCTACTGGTGACTCAGCATTTGAGGCTAACGGAGCACCGTGAATGTGCTACAAGGCATTTGGAAAATCACCAGAGTTAGGGGATTGATAAAGCCCGTGCACTTTCATTACTCATCCTTATGATTCGGCCTAAAACAAAAAGTGAACCCCAGTTGGCTGGCTGCTAACCATCACCCCGGAAGCTCAGAACGAGTAAACAGAATGGAGAGGTCACTGTCATGGTTCACTTCTGACAAGAGTGTTAAAGGCAGAGAGAGAAGCTAAAAAGTGAAGGTGACAGAAACAAGTTAACATAGCCACAAGCAATGATCTTACTATTGTTCTGACCCCAAAAAAACCTTTCCAGCAGATTAATTCAGGTACTACCTGCTTCTAGCTTACAAGTGCTACAGTTTCCCATCTGAAACCCAGGTCTACCTGAGTCAATTCTTACCAACTCATTAGGTGCTTTTTTAAAAGTTGGTTAGTTAGATTTCAGCCACGCACATTCTGAGCTAGTGAATAATGTTACTGTTCACTAGTTTAGGCTTTAGGGTGCCATTCGCAGAATTTTAACGATGTAAAGGAGATGGAATGAGAAATTAGCTCATGATACGATTCTCTTTAGCCCTCCCTCTCCCACCCACCCCGACCTATCTCCCACACATATTCTTCATTTTAAATGTGTCTGTGTGACAAAAAAAAATTAATGTGACCATTGAAATGGGATGAATAGCATGCATTTGGGGCCCAGGCACCTTATCCCCTCTTGCCCTTCCACATAAATGAGGATAAATGTGTCTATCCTCATTTCACATTTATGCTGATCTACCCCATCCTGACCGGTGCCCATCCTCTCGGGAAATCAAGACCTCTGAGGCTTACGATGTGACTGTGTCCTCAGGGCTGTGATACTTTGGCTTTTTTCTCTTCTGATTGATTGCACGTCCTTCCCCTCTTATCACCAGAGCTGTCTCACTGCCGTTCATACATCGTTCTAGGATGCTCGGGGCCCAGGCACCTGTTCTTGGCACCCTCCCTTTGAACCTCTGTAAGGACAGCACCGTCCAGAGTTGCTTTCAGCCTTCCCCAGGAGCTTTAAGGACAAGCAAACAAACCTGCATGCATCGGTAAGGTGGTTTGGAAAATCCAAGGCAGAGCTGATATGGGAGAACTTGGCCTTGGGGTGCGTGTGGTGCTTGCCTTCTCCTTGCCCAGCGGCCCCTGATCCTCGAGACGCTTGAGGCCGCCTTAAATGACTGTGTGAGCGCTTCCCTATGATGACTAAGTGGTTTTTCTTCCTATTATCTCATGATCAAAATTACCATTTCTAAACATGCTTTTTAGAAATATCTGAATTCACTGGTCTCCTAACAGTTTCTGGGTTTCTAATAGACCCTCGGGGATCCAAACAGTGGCAGGCTGGTTAATTTTTAGAGCTGTTTAAGTAGCTGGGATTCTGAAATGGAAATAAGCTGGGTGCCTCGGAAGGCAGTGCGTTAGCCCCTCATGGCAGAGGAAGTCGAAGCAGAGGCCAGTGAGGACCCTGGGGAGAAGATAGAAATATCTAGTGGTCACTGGTGGCAGGCACACTCTGAAACAGCCCTAATGACCCTACCTCTTAGTGTACATGCCCTGTGTAATTTACCCCTCTGAAGTGTGGGACGGACCTGGTGACTTCTAATATGTAGAAAAAGTGGGATATCGCTTCTGATATTAGCTTGCAAAGGGATGTGGTTTCTGTTTTGTTCACACTTCCTCTCTTGCCCTCTCCTTCGCTTGCTTGGTGAAGTCAGCTGCCATGTTGTGAACTGGTACAGCGAGAGACTCACAGGGTATGGAATGCGGCCAGCAATTCGAGGAACTGAGGCCCTCAGTCCAACAGCCCAGCAGCTCAGGAGGACTGGCTCCTGCCAACAGTCTCCTGTGTGGGTGTGGAAGCAGATCCTCCCCCACTCCAGCCTTCAGATGAGTGCAGCCCTGCCAATACTGTATTGCAGACTGTGAGAGGCCCTGGAACAGAGGAGCTAGGTAAACGGTACCTGTGTTCCTGACCTATAGAAATTGATATCATAAATTTTGTTGTTTCAAGCCACTGTGTTTTGTAGTGATTCGTTATATCGCAGCAGACAATTAATCCAGCACGTTGAACAGTGGACCGCTGATATTCCTCCCAGAAGTAGGATTTTATGAATTTTCAGGGGTTACGAAAATGATATTCAAAGGTATCAACTATATTGACTTCTAGGCTGTTCTTTCTTTTCCTTTCTCCTCTCTTCTAATTAAACCCAATAAATAGTTGTACTTATCTGTTGGGGTTCATTTTTCCTGTATTCAGGCCTTGTCAGCTGGCTGAAACCTTATGAGGCTGATTAGAGAGAATGCGCTAATTTAGGCGAGAGTCTTTAGAAATCCTAGGAATCCACCAGGAAAAGTCCATCATCAGCCACTAACGCAGTGTCCTTTGCATGTGAAGTAAGAGCAACCAAAGCTCAAATAAGCGATTCTGAAGTGTCACTGGTTGCTCTGGGTCTGAGCAGTTTTTCCTAATCTACCCTATTATTTTGACCTTTAGGACCGGGCCCATCAGCGCCAGTACTGAGTGAGTGGTTCCTTAAGTCATCTATTTGAGGAGCTGCCATAACTGCTTTGTGCATAGATATCTTTGTGAATTAAATGCTACTGGTTCCATAAAAGAATTACAGTGCTTTATTGTGACTTGAGGAAGCTCAGGCAGGGTTTTGCCACTGCAGTTCCAAAGATCTATTACTCTGCCAGACCAATTCACTGGAGTTAATGTTTTGCATTAGGATTTCTAGTCTTCATTCCTAGAAACAGAGAAGCGAGTGACTCGCTAAGGCTTGATGTTGTTGAAAGAAATAAAAAATGTAGTTTGAAATTTAAGCGATTTAAATAAAAGAAAAATCTCAGCACAGTGAACTAAATTGCCCTTCTTTCCTCACAAGGCACACAGGCAGACTTCACAATGCTTGAGCGATGGTGTATTTTAAACCAACAAAATGGTCTGGAAGACAGACCCCTAAGGAATTCAATTGTGTGAAAAAAATTGTCCTGTGCTCTCAGCATATCAAGTGCCTAGAATACATTAAGAACAAGCCCAAGTGCTGCTTATGCTTCTAAATAGTGTTCTGATTGTAAATTGTGACTGGTCAATTATCTTAGGCTCTGCCTTTCTCTGGGGAGGGAGGCAGAGAGAGAACAAGAGAAGCTGAGGGAGTTGTCCTTTAACATCTCGTCCATGTGTTTTGATGCCATGGACAATATCAGCCATTCGGTGTGTGCTCAGTACATTGGTTCTCACATTCATTTGCAAAGATTTTCATTAAAAAGCTTATTATATATTTCCTATAACGGTAACATACCGAAAAACATAGATCCAAGAATACAGTTGAGGAAGTGGAAACCCAGAGTTAAAATCTTTTTTTTATTGTGATAAGCTATAACATCTAATGCAACGTTGACTGTTTTAGCCACCATAAAGTGTGCAATTTGGTAACATTAAGTGCATTTGTAATGTCGTGTGACCATTAACACCATCTAATTCAGAACTTTTCATCACCCCAAGAGGAAACCCCTTACCCATTTAGCGGGCACTCCCCATTCCTTCCCCTGTCATTCCTGGAAACCACTGGTCTGCTTTTTCTTTCTGTGGATTTGCTCATTGAGTATATATCATATAAATGGAATCATGTAATATGTGGCCTATTGTCTCTACTTTTATCATATTTCATTCCTTTTAATGTCTGAGTAGGATTCCATTGTGTGGATATACCACATTTTATTTGTCCATCATCAGTTGATGGACACAGGTTAAGTGTTTTAATATGAATAGCATTAACACAAAGTATTTTAAATACCTGTGACCAGTTAATAGACGATGATATCAGTAGTAACAATCATTTTGAATTTAACTTAAAAAATGGAGTACTTCTTTAGACACCAGGTCACAGGAATAGACTCCCTTTTCTGAAAGCGAAGATTTACGATTCATCTTTATCTTCTAAAATGCTCTGACAGCCAGAAAGGTATTTGAAAGATAGGATTACTCTGAGAAAATGGATCTACCAAATGCTGTCGGATATTTTTACTGACTCTAACATTGACAGGTAGGAGTTCCTGTGGGGTAAGTTAGTCCCAGTAGCATGATTACGGGAGCCTTTTGGGAGGTTCCAGAGTGGATGTCCAGGAGCTCCCATTTAGGGCATGTATACGTGGAGGCTCTGTTCCTGTGCTGTTCTGGCTAGAATTTTGTCAGTGTTCATGTATGATTCTACCTCGGGCATGCAAATGGTCACCACTTATTAAGGACGTGCTATAGGGTTGGGGTTCCTGTCACTCCAGCTTTCCACCTTTATTCCTAGTATTACTTCTGCCCCCGGCACTGTCTAGCTTGGAGAATGGGATGGGATGTAGGATAGGAGAGCCCTCAGGCAGACACCTGACAGTGGGTCTGAGTTGGAGGGGATGGTGTGGCTGGACAGAGGTGTCTCTAACCCATAGTCATATGAGGACAAGGGCTGTTCTGTTGGGTCATCAGAAACCTTATATTTAAACACAAGCTGATTTGGGGACTTCTGAGGGTAGGTAGATGTCACAGAGTGGAGGAATGGGGGCACATTTTGTTGTATAGTTTCCACAGGTCTTGGCCAGTTTTAATCAACTCAACCTTGTATATTTAGAGACTTACATTACAGTCTTTTTTCAGGTCACTTCTAAAACTCTGGCAGTTAATCAGAGTGGGGATAAAAAATGCCAGTTGCTTTTTAAACTAGGGAAGTGGGAACACAGGTGTTAATAATTGCATGATTCTTTATACTGTCCATAGTTTTATTAAAAATCACATGTTTCTTCTGATTTTGTAAGAAATTCTTAAAATGTCCTACACAAGCCAAGCAGTTACAATTAAAATGGATAATAATAGCTTTTCCTTTTAGGAAAACAGCCCCTGCCCTTAATTAGATCCCTGTGTATCCCGCATAGCATCTGTTTTCATGGTGCTTGCTGGAGAGTTTAAATTAGTGAGATTGAATTATCATGTCCTGCGTCCTCTGCCACCGCAGATCCCAGATGTGGTCTGCTAGTGCCACTCCAGTTTCTGGTATCGGAACCTATCCCTTGCCCACTGCTGCAGTCGTGAGGACAAGATCCCAGGTTGGCTCGTGTCTGCAAGTGAACATCATGTGGGCCAAAGTTGAAGTGATTCATGAACCTGAGCATAATTCATCTACCTGTGGAGGATGGTTTTTGAGAGAAGCCATGTTGTCTTTCTAGAAAGGTTATCATAGTACCTTAGTCATGATAATGCAGCACATCCAAAGTAAATGCATACATTAACTATGACTACAAGTGTAAAAGGACACTAACAGAGTCTGGAACACAGTAGGTGCTCAACACATGGTCCTTCATTTAGAATGCATTGGAGAGGGTTTATGCTGGAGGCCTAGAATATTTTCCAGGTGGAAATGATATGAATGACGGGAGCACATGCCAGGCCTTTTCACCCAACTTGCCAAACATTTGTATTTTTCTTTGATACTTGACCAAAAAGTTTAGGCTGATTCCACATGCGTTCTGCACACCCCTCATGGGGGAGCTTCTGGACAGAGGCATGGAATTTGGTGAAACACCAAATTAAGGTGTCTCTATAGTGCAGCTCTTCATTTAAAATCATAAATCCTTTCCAGCATCTCTGTTGAGTTGACATCCACCTGTTTGAACATCTTCACCAGAGGATCTCACTACTCTTATCTCTGAAAATGAAACACTTGCCTCATTTGTGCTTTATGCACAGGAAACTTACCAGCTGCCATTATTCTTCATAATTCTCAATCAGATCAATTGCATGATGGATGGATTGTATTTATTATAAATTGTTGGAGGAAAGTTGCTTCTCAGTTTTTTACCATTTGTATTAGTTTCCTAGGTCCACAGTAACAAAGTACCACAAACTGGGTGGCTTAAAACAACAGAAATGTATTGTCTCACAGTTCTGGAGCCTGGACACCTGAAATCAAGGAGTTGGCAACATCATACTCGCCCAAGGCTCTAGCGAAGGAGCCTTCCTCAGCTTTGGTAGACCTTGGTTGTTCCTTGGCTTATAAATGCATCACTTCAATCTCGGTCTCTGAAGTCACTTGGCGTTCTCTGTGTGTTTGTGAGTCTGTGTCTCTTCTCTTTTTATAAGGACACCAGTTACATTGGATGAAGGGCCTGTGATATCCCAGGATAACCTTATTGTAACCTAATGACCTCTGCAATGACCCTATTGCTAAAGATAGTCACTTTCTGAGGTACTGGGTGTTAGGATGTCAACATATGACATCCTTTTGGAAGGACACAATTGAACCCATAACACCATTCAATCTATTTTTCCATGTTCAAAAAATAAAATTAGAATAGGAACTCAACCCTGCTGAGTCCCTAGAGAGAAGATGTCTCAAGAAGTGTTAAGAACTAGGGAACGGTGAGGATGTTACCTGGACTCCTTAACCCCAGTGGCACCACTGAAGGTTTTATAGAAATTACAACATTGCCGAGTAAGTGATTGTTCGCTGAGTGTTATGATTTTATTCCCTGTGAGTTCTTATTAGATTTACTTTTGTTCAATTTGAGTTGCAATGCTGCTGTGTTTGTCAACCTTTTCAAACCCATATAATACTGTTTTACTTTATCCTCTGTGTATTCCCACTAGCTAAACCAATTTTATTTAGCTTTGTTTTTGGAGTTTTTGTCAACGAACATTAGATCAATTCGATGTGCTTTGCCAGCTGCCCATGCCCTATCTCTCTATTCTAAAGCACCCTCTTAGAGGGGGCGTGGCCCTCCCCTCCCCTTGAGATCTGCCGCAGTGACATACGCTGCTGGGACTGAGCGTGGCGTGAGCACCGAGCTTGCTGCTCGTAGCCCTTCTCTGCATCTCGGCACCACATTGCATCCCATGTCTGAGGACAGGTGCTCCTCTACATGTTTAGTTAAGGTTGCTGCTTTGTAAGAGGCGATTGGGGGTGGGAGACGCAGAGGGGCAGTTGAGCAAGAAGTAGGGGTGAGGGGAGGGGAAGACTGCCTGACTGATCAGAATGACCTGAATGGCTCCTGGAGGTGCCTGAGTTGAGAGATATTGATCACTCCCACATCCCAATTGCCCGAGTTATTTACCAGACCATTTTGTGGTAGATTGGGAACAGATAGTCCCACATGGGGGTGGCATGGAGACGGTGGTAAGTGAGAAGGTCTAGAGACAGACATCATTTATTTGATGGTTCCTGCAGAGCTTTCGAGTGTCACTGATTATAGCATATTCACCTCCCTTGTTTGTGAGGTAAAAGCCACCACTTCCAGTTGACTGTAGGCTTATCAGCATTACTGTCTACACTATTTACATTCCTTTCTTAATGAGGCTAGATGGTTTTTAATGGGTATTAAAATAGTATCAAAATTTTTCAATGATTTTGTGAGTTAATGAGTCAAATCTGTGGTTATCGAAATAGTTTCAGCTAACATTGGTGAGAGAAAATTTAAAAACAAATTGATTATTAGTGCTATAGCTTCACAGTTTTACCAACTCCTTGGAACAACCTTCCTTTTAGAGGGCTCTGTTCTTCTGTGAGTGAAGTCAGTCCTTTGCTACCAGGAGAAGGAACAGGAAGAGATGGGCCGCGTGGACAGAAAGGTTGGGATAGCTGGGGGGTACTTTTCTCTTCTCTGGGAATGCCATTTAAACCCTGGGAAGAAAGCATTGCCTAAACCCTTAGTGTCCCTGAAAGAGCAAGGAAATGCACAATAGAAGAATTTGCTATGTTCTTACCGTACTTTCCGGCCTTGGAAGCAATGCACAGTGGGATGACATGGTGGGCAACCTAGCGCAGCAGAAGCTGTGAATTCCCAGAATGGATTCCTGCACTTTCCATTGCATCGCTATGACTGCCACTCCCTTTGCTCTTGTGATCAGCAAGATTTGGAGCCCATCGGCTCTTCTCATCCCCCAGAAGAAAAGAGTGTGCTAGATAGAGCCATGAAATCAGGATTTACCTGCTGTAGTAAAATATAGGAACCAGCTCATCAAATTTTTTGAGAACGAATGAGAGCAAATTGATCATATCGTGGACTCTAAATAAAAGCATATATACATAGGCAGTGCAAAAGCAAGAAATGTTTATTGTAGAATATTTAGAACATGCAGAAAAGTCCTAAAAGAAAATAAAAGTACTTGTAATTCTACCGTATAGTGATAACCATTGACATTGTGACACACATCATTCATGAATACACACACACTCCCAATTTGAATTGTGTTGCTCATGCTGTTTTAGAACATTTTCCCCTTAGCAATATTGTGATATTTTCTTAAGGTTTACTTATTCCTCTAAAACTGATTTTAAATGACTACACACTATTTCATCCCCTGGATATGACATATTTGTTTAACTAATCTTCTAATTATTGGACATTTAGCTTTTCTCCAGTTTTTTACCATGATAAGTATTGCGACAGTCACCATCCTTGTATGAAACTATTAGTCCACATCCTTACAGATAAATTGCTTTGTTGAGTTCCTTTCCTTATTTTTCCTATTTTCTCAATACATGTGTATTCACTTAGTAATAGCAATTTTAAGTTGTATTCATATATTGTACTAAGGAAGATCTTATTTTCTTTGTTCCCTTCCATGAAGCAAGCATATTTTCTCTTTTAATAGCACTTCTTAAATTTAAGTAACTAGAATGAACTTAAAATTATTACATTCAACTACAAAACACACTTGAGCATTGGCCTGTGTGTTAGTTAACTTGGGCTACCATAACAAAATACCATAGACTGGCGACAAACCACAGATATTTATTTTCTCACAGTCGTGGAGGCTAGAAGTTTAAGATCAAAGTTCTGGCCAATTCAGATTCTAGTGAGGACTCTCTTCTGGGCTTGCAGACAGCCACCTTCTCACTGTTTTCACATGGCCTTTTCTTGGCGTATGCACACTTATGGAGAGAAAGTGAGCTCTTGAATGTCTCTTGTTGTTAGGACACTAATCTTGTGGATCAGGGCCCCACCTTATGACCTCATTTAACCTTAATAACTTCCTTAGAGGCCCCCATCTCCAAATGCAGCCACACTGCGGGTTAGGGCTTCAGTAATGAATGAGGGTGGTGGAGTATTCGGTTCATAGCATTCTGGCCCTGGCTTCCCAAAATTCATGTCCTTATCACATGTAAAATACATTCATTTTATCCCAACAGCTCCCAAAATCTTCCTTCATTATAGGATCAGCTCGACCACAGCATAATAAGTTGCTGAAAATTTAGTGGCCTAATATAACATACATTTATTAGCTCATTACTTCTGTAGGTCAGGAGTCTAGCTTCACTGTCCTCTCTGCTCGGGACAGCACGCAGCTGCACACAGCTCCATTCCGGAGCTCAGAATTCTCTTCCAAGCTCGTGTGCGTGTGGGCTGATTTCAGTCCCTTGAAGTTGTAGGACTGAGGTTTCTTGCTTTCTTGCTGGCTGTCTTCTGTGGCCTGCTCTCAGCTCCTCAAAGCTACCCAATGTTCTTTGCCCCCTGGCCCTCCCACTTCTTTCAGCTGACTGTCTCTCTTTAAAAGCTTTCACCTGATTAATTCTGTATCACAGGATAATCTCCTTTGTTTACCTTAAAATCAACTGATTTGGGATCTTAATTGCATCTGCAAAATTGCTTCACCTTTGCAATATTCTTTTGGCTAGAAGCAAGTTACAGTTTCCACCCCCCCTTCAGGGGAGAGGAGTATTCAAGGGCATGAAGAACTGAGGTCACATTAGAGTGTTATCAGCAACAACCTATAAAGCTATACCTGATCAATCAATTTAGATATTACTGGGCACCTTTCTTAATATGTAGTATTTTAGCTCTTATAGCTCCCTTCATCTTCTCTACCCTCTCACTTTAGTTATATCACCTTTAAAAAAAATTAAATCCATGTATGAAGCCTCTGTTAGTATGTTATGTAAATTTGTAGGTGGTAGACATCTGCCACCTTTTGTAACTGCAGTCTCCTTTGAATATTATTGCCGTTCGTGAGGAATTATCTTCCTACTGTTCCCCCTGCATTTCTCTATTATCTTCTAGATTCTAATGTTGTTGGGATGCTTGCTACAAACTAAATTGTCCAAAATTCATATGTGGATTAAATGTAAAATTAAATGAGGTCCTGAAAAGAGCAAGAGAGAGAGAGAGCTCTCTTTCTCTACACGCACAGAAGAAAGTGGGGACACAGCAAGAAGGCGGCTGCCTGTGAGCCAGGAAAAGAGCTCTCGCCGGGACCTGCCACGCTAGGCCGCTGATCTTCAGCTTTCAGCCTCCAGAACTGTGAGAAAACAAATTTCTGTTGCGTTAGCCACCCAGCCGATGGATTTTATTGTGGCAGCCCAAGTGGGCTAACACACGGCCCGGTGCTGCTCTGGCTCCTTCATGTGTAACCCAGGTTCCCCCCAGAAGGGCCTGGGCCTGCTCTTTGTTTCCAGGGTTCCGAAAGATGATCATGTGCCATTTAAAACAATTCACTCAATGGACATTTTCAACTTGTCGATTCAGCTTTACTTACCTCAGTTCTTGAATTTTTTTTTATTTTATTATGATGTTCTCCCTAATGTTTTCTCTTTCTGGAACTCCTGTTCTTCAGGTGTTAGACATTCTTGTATTACCCTTCATTGTCTTGCCTTTCCTTCCTATTTTTCATCTTTATCTTTTTTCAAAAAGCCTGCTTTATCTTCTTTATTTGCATTGTTTCCTCCAAGATTTGTGGGGAGGGGTATTGGAGGTGGTATTTGCTGTTTTCTCCATTTTGGAGTTTCTCCTCACTAGAGACTGAGGGTCAGGGTCAACTCGTTTTCCATGTAGAATTCCAAAGAATTTCCTGAGTTTATCTCCTATCTCATATGTACCTCCTTCATGTTGAAACTGATATCTTCAAAGCCTGAGCATTTTTGGATTTCTGACCTGCAAAGTGGCTTGTACCTTAGTACTGTCACCCTACCAACACTTAAGTTTGAATCCTCCCTCCTTTGCAGGGTATTTTCCATTACTCCATTTCTTTCTGTCTTTTTACATTATTGTTTGTTACACATGTCTTCTGTCTCGTTAAACAGACACATTGTCTGTCCACATCGTTCTTGTTTTGGGTGGTTTGAGGGATTATTTTTCAAAAGAAGGGCCCACAGACATGTCTCTTCTGCCATCTTGAGTCCAAGAAAACTCAAGGTCATTTTAGCAGGTTTTTCTACTTCCCTGGGGGGAAGGGCAGTCATTTCGAGTCTTGTAGAGATAATGGAATTTAAAGCCAGGAGAGGACCTTTGCACGTCACAAAGTGAATCAATGGATGTAGAAGAAAACTGGAATAACTCAAATCCCATTGAGGATTTTTCCAAATTCCAAAATATTAATAAATGGTCTATTTGAATTATGGAATTTCCCATTTGATAATGCCTGTTGCTTATAGCTAGTTTGTTAAAATTAGATTTCACAGAAACATTATGTTTTGATTATAACGTTAGAATTCTACTGTAAGACATACCAGGTGATTTGAAGCCCTCCGTCACACTGAATTTTTGTAAGCCATACTTGTTCAGCCTTTAAAAACACAGAAACCTTGGCAGAGCTCTCTGGCCAGGATGAAGCAGCCTGGGAATAACCATGTCAGGTTTAAACTGGGGGTGACAGAATGCTGCCACTTTCAGAAAGCTAATCAAGGTGAAGGCTCAGGTTCCCCAGTGACCAAGGGGAATGATCCAGGGCTTGGCTTTGGGCTTCTCCGGGGTTTGAAATGGTATTCTGGTCCCCTGCTTTCAAGGGTAGTGAAGGAATAATATTTCTGAAAAGGCTTGCTTATTTTGTGTTTGTTATTTACTGAACTCAAAAGAGTTTGGTTTGCATTAGCAGGACTTCTGCAAATTGTATGGGAGGGATTTAAAACAATTCTCTGCTTGTATGAAAAATGAGCCTGCGATTTCTGGCTCTTTAGAGTTCCTTGTGGGAGTCCCAGTGTAAAGCAATCTTTCGCATGCCGGACTGGAACTGTGAGCCGAGCGACATCTGTATTTTTTTAATAAACATTTTCTTATAGAACTGAAATTGTCTTCAGCCTTTTCACAGTGCTAAGCATATTGATTCGTCCTATATACACACTAGTGCTTAGAGAAGGACTGTCAACAGAGTGAAAACGCGCATTGGAAGAGATTCTGTGGCGATTACTTTGTAACTGTTTAGGAGTTAGCATTCTCCACTTTCCTTCTAGTCACTGTTTGGTGTTACAGGAATATTCGCAGGAGTTCAGCTTACAGGTGCATGTGGGCAAGACAGCTTTTTCCTAGAGGCAGAGACTCTGGTATGATTTGAAGCATCCAGAAAGTGTCCCTACCTCTTCAAATAGTTTATTGACAATATTACCTCCCAAAAGACTTTTATTCTACATTTAGAGATAAATTCTACCCTTACCCTTCAGCACCCTTGGGAAAGGTAACACATTGACGTAAATTTCCAAAGGCACAAATATCGCAGGCCTGATTGTGAATCTACTTCTCGGCATGCAAGTGACAGGAGGAGCTGGGGATGTCAATGAAACAGGAGGAAAGGGCTTGGTTAAAAGGAGGATTTTTATAGCGAGACAAGCAATATGATTTGAAAACCGCAAACTACTTAGCTGTCAGACTCAATTTTTAGAAGCCCGCAGCCAGAAAGGCTGCAGAAACTAAGGAAGGCAAACTTTCCCTACTTTTACATTTTGCTGAGGGCAAGCCCTGCAAATGGACTAGGAACAGAAAACTACTGCCAGGCACGGTGACGATGCAGATGGACACTGGAGTGCGGTTTCCCAGAGCATCAGGGGACTCTGAACTCTGCTCTCTCCTCTGCGTGCCCAGAACATGTTCCTCAGCATCTCTGGACCTGTGAACGGGACGCCCCGTCTTGACAACGTGGCTCCAATCAGGAAGAATGCAAGTTACATTCCTAGAGCTATTTGCTCACACAGAGTTTCTAACAATTAGTAATTTTTTTGAGAGGGTGAAAGGGACAAAAAATTCTCAGATTCTTTAAAAGTAAGTAAGGATGGTTGTTTAAAGTGTTACTTTAGAAGCAGAATCCCAACTTCTTTGTAAGCCAGGAGCAAAGATTCCGGATCACGACATTCTCTAGCTTCAGAAGTTTCTTTCAGAATAATGCTCCTTTTTCTACGATGGTGGTTCTTTACCTATTTGAGTTTGTTTTTGTTTTTTTAAACCCTTCCCTGGCAAATGTGTATGCATGCATACACACTCTTTACTTATAACTTTTAGGGGCCTTTAACACTTTCGTATTAAGAAACTTGACCTACAGGACAAATTCCAATTCCGTAAACTTCCATCTAGCTCTCTCGTAATTTAGCCCCAAGGCACGTCCCCATTAAGGAATTATTCTTTGACCCAAGATTGGGCCTGGAGAGTTAGACTGAGTTCCAAGCCAAAGTGATGTGTAATAGTCTCCAGACACCATGTGAGGGAAGATATGGTGAGGCAGTATGAGAAGTGCTGACGTGGGACTAAGTTTTGTAATTTGACCAGTTTTGTAACTCTTAATTGTACAATTCCAGACGGGAGTTGAAGGGACAAATCATTTAGTTTTGGGGGGGCCTCAATTTCCTCATTAGCATAACTAAGGGTGGTTCAGCGATCTCTCTCATTTCTCTTACCTCTGAGTTTTTAGATTTTATTATCCTAGGTTAGCACCACCCTGTGTGGGGCGAGTCCCACTCCCAGGGGTTTATTTATTAGACTACTTACAATGCAAGGGCATTGGAGAGGGTCCCAAGCCGGGGAGTGTAGGACCCTAACAACCTTGTCCAGAGGCAGGTCAAGGATGTTCTGAGTACTGGCACCTTCCATCACAAGTCAGTGTCTGCCTCTAATTCTCCCCTCTTCTGGGTCCCTTTCTCTGGTTTTGTGAGCTCTTGGCCAAAATGTACCTACTGACTTATCCTAGCATTTACATACTCCCTGTTGCATTCACTTCCTTTTTTGTGTGCATTTCCTTAAAATATATTATAAAATTACAGTTGACATGCACTATTATAATACTTCAGGTGTCCACATAGTGATTAGACATTTATACAAAGCGATCACCCCAGTAAGCCTAGTACCCATCTGACGCCGGACAGAGATACTACAAAATTACGGACTATGTTCCCTGTGCTGCACTTTCCATCCCTGGGACGGTTGTGATAACTGGCAGTTCGTACTTTAATGCCCTCACTTTTTTTACCCCATCCCTGTCCATTCTGCATTCACTGCCTTGGAGAATTAGGTTTCCTGCCTCTGACTCACATAATCTACCTGGCCCTTCTAGTCATACCCACTCTTGGCAGAGATGTTTTGCCAACCGAACTCATGTTGTCTTGCTCCTTCTGGCTGCCAGCTCCTCCGGCCACACTTAGCTCAGTATGACACATAGACATGGCCTGAGGATGACCATCCCTTCTTCGAGGCATTTGCCTTTCTTAATCTGCTTGGACTACCGTAACGGAACTCCACAGGCTAAGTGGCTTAAATAACAGACCTTCATTTCTCATAGCGCCGGAGGCTGGAAGTCAGATCAGGGTGCCCACGGGTGGGTTCTGCTGACAGCCCTCCTTCTGGCTTGTAGATGCCTCCTGCTCACTGCGTGCCATGGTCGGGGGGTGGGGGGGCAGGGCGCTGGTTTCCTCCCCATCTTATAAGATTACCACTCTCATCATGACCTCATCTAATCCTAATTATCTCCCCAAGGCTCCATCTCCAAACACCATCACATTGTGGGTTAAGGGCTTTGACATACGGATTTGGGAGGGACACAACACTCTCATCTCTGACCATAGACAAAAGGGATAAGAAATGACTGTCAAAGGAAAACAGAGAGAACTGGGGGCAAAGGTAGAAGAAGAAAAGTAAGGAGCCTGAGAGTCTTTGAATTTTCGTTTGGCAACTCTTTCCACTGTTTCTAATTTAAGCTTTAGAGAACACTTCTTGATCTTCATTCAAGCACTCTGATGAACATCTAACTTTCACACCGGAACATCTTCTAAGTTGAGGGGAGAGGTTTTCTAGGGGAAATGCTGGGCTTCATTTTGAAACAAACGGAGTGGAGTTGGTGGCAGCAATTGCAAGAGAAATTCTTAAATTATCCTCCTCCAGATTGTGCAGGCCTTTTCCCTCAAAGACTCACATACTAATTTCATGCATCCTCTGGCAATAGGGTGGCTGGACACAAGAGTCTGTCATAGACAACGTGAATATAATCTCTAAATAATTCCATCCGTGGCCTTAACAGAGTAGAGCATTTCCTTGTGGTTGCTTTCAGAAGAAGGTCAAGAGGAGCAGAGACCACCATGCACATTTCAAGAAGGATATTAGATTTCAGTGGGGCCAGGAGCTCAGAAGTGAGTTATTAGAGTTTTGTTTACTATGCCCTCTGGCTATATTCTTAATTAGGTGGAACTGATAAGCTTGATAAATTCTGAACTATTGCTTTCTGTTTGCCAATAACAAAATATTACTGTGTAGGATGTTAGTTATTTTCCACATCAAACCTTTTCTATTTTCCTGAAGATATCATTAGTTTCCCTTTCAATGGACCTTTTGTTCAGAGGGAGAAGAATGTCCTTTTTACCTTTTTTAATTAAAGCACCTTGGTGACTACTATACAATTTCTTTAGACTTTCCTCTGAACTCCATTCTCTATACTTCCTTCTCTTCAAGGCTCCAGAGTTCTGCTCTCTCAGGTGTAATAATTAGATCAGTTGAAGGACGCAAACACAGGTTATTGTTTTCCAACTCTCGCTAGCATTTCTTATCTTATGTTTTCTTTTTTCTCTCTTTCCTTATTCTCATCCATCTCATCTTTCTTTCTCTCTCTCTTCCTTCCTTCCTTCCTTCCTTCCTTCCTTCCTTCCTTCCTTCCTTCCTTCCTTCCCTCCTCCCTCCCTCCCTCCCTCCCTTCCTTCCTTCCTTCCTTCCTATGAATTAAGCAAACCCTACTGTCACAGATCTCATACATATAAACATTCAATTCCTACTTTAAATTAGTGAGAAACTATATGGGGAGCATTTTTAAGGACCTCCAAACTACTAGCAGTAACAGCAAGAACAAAAAACATAAAAAGAGAATATGTGTTTATGTTTATGAAGCAATTGCATACATAGGTTTATACCTATAATTAAACAAACATGACAGACTGGAATATTTTCTTAGTGATGTCCTGAAACCATAATTATATCTTACTGAAATATTTAGTCATGTTTTAACAGGTCCAAGAATAATTATTTTACTGTTCTTTATGGAATGTGAACTTCGGAGTCTAAGAGTTCAATTAATTATCTCGGAGTTGAAACAGTTCAAATGTAGAAGGATTTTTTTTCCAGGGTGGTGTTGAATATAGATTTAAGTCTGAGTTTAATTGCTACAAGTTAGAAAGATATTCTTTAGCTAACCCCCTCATTCAAAACTATCTTGGAATTCTATTCCAAGTAATTACACCTAGGAAATGAACCAGCACATTGAGAGGTAAAGAGAAACATCTAGATTTTAGAAATGTACAGCAAATGAGGTTGCCAAGAGCAAGTGTGGAAACGAGTCAATCAGCAACTATTCAAGGATGAGGTCCATGAGTTGTAATAAGTTACCCTCAAAACAGAAGAATGTGAGCCAATAAGCCAAAACATTCTTTCATTTCACGTAGGAAGAGGATTATTTAGGAAAATGGTACTTGAAACATTTTTGTAAAAGTTTCTTCCTTTCTAATTTATATCAGAAATCTGACTTTCAGGATATTTTCTCTGGTATCACCATGTTTTCCTGTGTTTGGGCTATGTTGAAGAGAAAGCTGAGGTAGAAAAAATAGGGAAAGAAAATAAAACCAAGGGTTACCAATGAAATGGCAAATATATGAGTAAATATAAAAGACTCTATAAATTTATTTTTCTCTTTGCTTCATCTAAGTTCTTCAAAAGATATTTAAAATTGTGTAAAGCAATAATTATAGCACAGTATTGTTGGGTTCATGATATATATACAGCAGGTGCTCAAATTACATTGTTTCATTCAGCGTTACTGTGTTGGGACGTTGATGAGATGTTGTAGGAACTTACCTCTTGTTTGTATCAGTTATCATACAGTAAAATTTGTTTTGTTGTATGTTGTTTTGCTTAGCGTCACAGAACCAACGGTGACATTAAGTAAGGACCATCTGTACATGGAATATATGTGGCAATAATAACATAAAGGAGGTGGAAGAAATGGAGCTATATTGAAGCAAAAGTTCTATATTTTACTAGAATTAAGTCAGAATCAAACTGAAGTAGGTTGTTATAATTTAAGATTCATATTGTAATCCCTAGAGCAACCACTAAGAAAATAGATTTAAAAAGAGAGTCAAAAATAAAGAGAAATTAAACTAGGATACTACAAAATATCTATTTAACACAAAGAAGTAAAAGAGAAACAGGGACAAAAAAAGACTCAACATATGAAAAAAATAGCTAAATAGTATATGTAAATCCAACCAAATCAGTGATTACATTAAATGAACTAACATCCCAAACAAAGACTGACATTGCTAGAATGGGTAAAAAAGCAAGATCTAACAATATGCTATCTGTAACAAGTACACTTTAGAGTCTAAGGACCAATATACTGAATAAGAAAAGGTAGAAAAAGATATACTATGCAACTAGTAACTGTAGTAAAGCTTGAGTGCTTATGTTAATATCAGACAAAATAGATTTTAGTAAAAAAGTATCACTAGAGCCCTGGCCAGGTGACTCAGTTGGTTGGAGCGCTGTCCTGTGTACCAAAAGGTTGTGGGTATGGAACCCTGGTCAGGGCACATACCTAGGCTGCAGGTTCTATCCCCATTCAGGGAATGTATGAGAAGCAACCGATCAATGTTTCTCTCTCACATCATGTCTCTCTCTCTCTCTTTCTCTCTCTCTCTCTCTCTCTCTCTCATTCTCTCTCCTCCCCTTTCCTCTCTCTCTAAAATCAATAAATATATCCTCAGATGAGGGTTAATAAAAAAGTATTAGTAGAGACTGAGAGGGGCATTTAACAATGATAAAAGAATCAATACACAAAGATACAGAATAACAAGCATACCAGTGCCCCCCAAATATACAAACCTAAATTGGACAGAAGGAAAGAAGAAATGTCAAATTCAGCAATACGTGATAGAGATTTCAAAACTTTTCTTTCAATAATTGTGAGAATAACTAAATAGAGAATCAGCAAAGATATAGAAGACTTGAATGACATTATCAATTTTGACCTACATGGAAGAAAATGACATGCATAGAACACTACACCCAACAGCAGCATAATATAGATTCTTTTCGAATACAAAAAAAAATTTTCCAGGATAGACTATATGCTATGTCGTGAGACAAATCTTAATAAATTTAAAATGATTGAAACCATTCAACTATAACAGAGTCAAAATAGAAATCAATAACAAAGAAATTTTGGGATTCACCTAATATTTGGGAATTAAACAGCATAAGATTCTAAATCCCTCATGGATAGGAGAAGACATCTAAGAAATATTTTGAACTGAATGAAAATGAGAACACAACATACTAAAAACTGTGGTGTAGCTAAAGTAGTATTTAGAGGGAAATTTGTGGCTTTAAATACCTGTATTAGAAAAGAGGTTCTCAAAGCCAGAAAAAAAAACAACAAATTAAACTCTGAGCAAACAGAAGGAAGGATATAATAAAGAGTAGAAATTAATGAAACAGAAAGCAAAAACACAATAGGGAAAACCAATGAAATCAAGGAGATGAAAGAAAAGTGATAAACCTTTAGTTAGATTGACCAAGAAAAAAGAATGAAGACACAAATCAGGAATAAGTGAAGGGACATCACTACTGACCCTACAGAAATGAATTTTAAAGGAAATATTATATAACTTTATGCCAACAAATTAGACAACTTAGTTGAGATGGACAAATTCCCAGACAGGCATTAATTACCAAAATTAACTAAAGAGAAAAAATTAAAAAATTCAATCAATGTGTCACAAATAAAGAGATTGAACTAGTTACTAAAAATATGACCAGAAAGAAAATCCCAGTCCCAAATAGATTCACTATAAATTATATCAACTGTTTAAAGATGAAATAATACAAATTCCAGACAAACTCTTTCAGAAAACAGAAGAGGAAGGAACATCCCCCAACTCATTCTTTGAAGCTCATATCACCCTGTTACCAGAGCCAAACAAAGATACCACAAGGAAAGAAAACCACAGGCTATTTTCTTTAGGAACATAGATGCAAAAACCTTTAGAAAATATCGGCAAACTGAACACAGTAGCATCCGAAACAATGATGATACACCATGACCAAGTAAGATTCATCTGCAAACCACAAGTTGGTTTAATATCCAGAAGTCAATTAATGTAACATACCATATTAATACAATAAAGGACAAAAAACTCACATGTTTAATTAATGCTAATCTCTTAATAGTGACCTTAATGCTTTCACTAATCCTATTTAATATCATACGGGAGGTTCTAACTAGTGAAATAAAGCAAGAAAAAGAAGTTAAAGGCATCTAGGTTGGAAAGAAGTAAAACTGTCTGTTTGCAGACACATGATCCTATACAGGAAACTCTAAGGAAATCACCCAAAAAAGCCACCAAAACTAATAAGAGTGTTTAGCAAGTTTCTAGGATAAAAGATCAATATACACAAATCAATTGTTTTTCTATGTCTCAGCCACAAATAGTCCAAAAATGAAATTAAGAAACAATTCCATTTATAGTAACCTCTAAAAGAATAAAATACTTAGGGAAAAATGTAAGAAAAGAAGAGCAAAGTTTTTACACTGAAAATTGAAAAACATTGCTGACAGAAATGTAACATTTAAGTAAATGAGGAAATATTCCATGTTCATGAAGCGGAATATTCAATATTGTTAAGTTGACAGTTCTCTCAAATTCAGCTATAGACTCATGTTGTCAGTATCAAAGTATCAGCAAGCTTTGTTTTTTGGTCGGAATTGGCAAAGTGATTCTAAATGTATGTGAAAGTACAAAGGACCTAGAATAGCCAAAACTATTTTGAAAAAGAAGAACAAAGTTGGACAACTTACCCTGCTCAATTTCAATACTCAGAATAAAGGTATATCAACAAAAACTGTGGTATTAGCACAGGAAAAATGTAGGTAAATGGTACAAAATTCAGCATGCAGAAATAAACTCTTAACATTTATGGTTTACTGAGTTTTGGCAAGAGTATAAAGTCAGGTTAGTGAGAAAAAGGGCAGTCTTTTCAATGATGGTGTTGGAATAGCAGACCATTTTTTTTCTGTAGGTAAAAAGGAAAACTTCACCTAAATCATACACCATATACAAAAAAAAAAACTTAAAATAGATCATAGACTCAGACACAAGACCTAAAGTGCCAAAACTTCTAAAAGAACATGTAGGAGAAAGTCTTCATGACCTTGGGTTAGCCAATGGTTTCTTAGATAGATACCAAAGTTACTTTTCATAAAAAAATTGATAAATTGGACTTTATCAAAATTAAAAACCTTTGTTTTTCAAAAGATATCATTAAGAAAATAAAATGAGCCCTGGCTGATGTGGCCTAGTGGACTGAGTGCTGGCCTGCCAACCAAAGGGCTGTTCGTTCAATTCCCAGTCAGGGCACATGCCTGGGTTGCAGGCCAGGTCCCCAGTTGAGGGCATGTGAGAGGCAACCACACATTGGTGTTTCTCTCCCTCTCTTTTTCCCGCCTTCCCCTCTCCAAAAATAAATAAATAAATAAATAAATAAATAAACCCTAAAAATATATAAAGAAAGGAAAAGGAAAAGCCACAGATTAAAGCAAAATATTTGCAAATCTAATAAAGGACTGCACCCAGAAAATACACACACATACACACACAGAATATACATATATCCTACCGTAAATCATATATGTGTAATATCTGATGGAGGGCTTGTATATGGAATAGATTTTTAAATTCTCTTAAAACTACATAAGACAATAACCCAATGAAAACATATGTCCACACAAAGACTTGAATGTGAATATTCATGACATTATTGTTTATAATAGCCCCAAACTGGAAACAATCCAAATGCCTGTTCACTGGTGAATAGACAGACAAAATATCATATCCATACAATTCAGAAATAAAAGAAGAATGAACTATTGAGACACATTACATCATGAATAAACTTTAAAAACATTGTGCTAAGTGAAAAAAGCCAGGAAGCATAGATTTTTAAAATACTGGACTTATCTGAAGTTTGTTCTGGCATCAACTCTTACACTGCAGTAAGTGGTATATACCTGGCCAACAGTATTTCAAAAATATAGTATAACTGGGTAATTGGTACTAATGCTGATAAAATATATTTAATTCCAACATTAAATTTTCTTACAGACTACTTCCAATATTTTATGAATTTTATTGTAGATTTTTAGAAATAACCATTTGCAATTTTGCAGAAAAATATATTTAGTGGACACTAGGAAAACTAGATTTATGGACCGCAACTATTATTTGGCCCTTCTCTGAACTGGTTGAAGCCCTTGTGCGCAGGCCAGGAAAAGATGTGCTGTTAGAAACAAAAAGTAATCGGTCTTTCTCTACAACTGTTTAATGGGATCTTGCATTAATGTGTACTAATGTTTCCAAATTAATGTCATTTTTTTTAAGCAGTGGAAGTTGAGAAACTGAACCAAAGAAATGCTATCACTTACTTTGTTTTATAAAATAAAACTGAACAGAATGGTTGATTATAATGTGGCTAGTTTGCATGTGTTGTACTTATATTTTGTTTGGCCCATATCCTCAAGAATAATGAGATTCGAGAAGAATTCCATTAGACTCTTGACTGTGCCTCTAATGCATGGAATATATATATATATATATATATATATACACACACACACATGTTTTCTGCTTTCTGTCATTCCAGTGCACACAAACATATCATATGATGTAAAACCTTGTCTGACTTTTTAAAAAATGCACATGATAGAAATTATACCCAATGATGTCTACCATCTCATCACTTTCTGAGACTATAAGCTTATTAAAATAATGTTGCTCAAACATTTCTGTTCAAACCAGTTTTGACTTTAAAATAAAGACAGACAAAACTTGTCTTAGGTTTTTAAAAATACTAAAATTGACAAATCTTTGCCCTTGGAGGTTGTTTACAAACAATTGGGAGTGGTTCAGGAATAAATTTAATGATGAAGGTGGTTTATCAGGTCAGAGAATATAATTTTTAAATGAAAACAGGATATCCAAATTTAGTATTGAGATATGTACAACCTGTTTTAACGAATAGCAGCAATGTCTGTAGACATTAGAGCATTGCCTTTTTTTTTAATGGAGTTGAGTCTTCTAGGATGCTAAGTACAGGAAATATTTTAGTCTAACAGTTATTGTATATTTCTTGGAAGTCATCCAAATCATATGATCTAACTTAGCTGAAATTTGGAGAGAGCCAGAGCTGCCGATCTACATGGGGCTGAAGATCTGGGCCCTTGCCCCTCCAGCGCATCTTCTGTTCATCATCAAGTAATATCCTAAAACGGTAGGTTAGTGTTTTCTCACTTTGAAATTTTCATTGGTTCCTCAAATTTAAAAACATATAACTGGTCCTATTAACTTGAGTTTTAAGTAGGATCATTTTTACCCATGTCCGCAGTCTTCCGTTTCTCAAGTCCTCTTCCAATCTCCATTGGCAAGGGGAGAAGATAGGCTTTGTGTGGGCTGAGTGCCGCTACTCTGCCCCCCTCCCTTCCAGCTGTGACTCTGTCCTCGTCAGCCCATCTCCAGTGACATTTCCAGCTCTGGGGCTCTAAAAGGGTCTGCCCAGGCCTGGCTCTGGTATCCAGGAAGTCTACCTTCTCTTCCTGTTTCTGAGGGATTTTTTCCCTACAAATCTTATTTATTGTTATCTTCCCATCTCCAGCCCTTGATCATTTTCTTCAGTGGGAGGTGCCCATCTCTTGGAGGTGCAAGACGCACTACAGAGGGACCAAGCCCTTAGTGAGACATTTTGGCCTCTATCCCATGAAGCTCCTTCTCTGTGGCACACGGGTGCTCTGGGAGGGGTAGGGAAGGGTGAAAGTTTCAACCTTACACTGTATGCTGACCTCCTCCACCTTTTTCTCACTCAGGCTCTCACCCACTCTAGCCCATTCTGCCAGGTTCATTTGACTTGATGATTTTCTTTTGACAGCTATTGTTCCTTTGTTTTCTGACAACTCTGGCCCTGCCACCCGCTACAGAGTCTATCAGTTACATTAGTGGGCGTTGATCCCCAACTGTGGACAGCGCTCAGGGTTTCTATTCTTTCTGTAGGGCTCCTGAGCCCCACTTATGAAGCAGAGTTTGTGAGCAGATAACTGTTCAGTTGTCCCTGAACATTGTACAGTAATAATGGAGACACTGACCAGAATGTATAGCAGGTCCCAAGTGTGGTGGGTGGGTATGAACTCTCCTCCGCCACAATATTGCTGGTATGCCTTATATAAGCATTTTTATGCTCTGATGCCTGTCTGCCTCTCCAGGCTCCTCCCTTTTCATCCGCCAGCCAACCTGAACTACATGCAATTTGCTTTAGGTCATTCACATTGCTCTTGTTCATTCACCGCAACCCCTGCCCCTCCCCCCCAAATGTTTGAGCATCTACTGTGTTCTGAGCTCAAGAGACATATATGATAGATGAACATTCTGGAGGTGGGATGAAGGTGCTTAGATTCTAGTGGGGGGGTCACAGAGATAAATGATCATATAAATAAGAAAATATCATATGGTAATGAATACCGTGAAGAAAATAAAGCACATTGGTATGCTAGAGAGTGTCTGGTGGGCCCTTTACTTTGGGGACCAGGGAAGTCCTCTCTGAGGAAGTGACATTTAATCTGAAATCTGAAGGCTGTCAGCTCACCTTGAGCACCTCTTGGGCCAGGACAAGGAGTTTGTTCTAAATATAGGGGAAGCCACTAGAGGGCTTTAAGCAGGGTAATGGTGTGGTATAATTTTGCTGCTGGATACTGTATTTTAGGGGCCACAAGTAGAAGCAGAAAGACCAGTATATTAGTTTTTTAGGACAGCTATAAGAAAATACCACAGACTGGGTGGCTTGAACAACAACAACAAAAAGTTACTTCTCATGGTTCTGGAGGCTGGAAGTTCGAGGTCAAGGTGTTAGCAGGATTGTTTTCTTCTGAGGCCTCTCTTCTTGGCCTGTAGGGGGATGTCCTCTTGCTGTGACCTCACATGGCCTTTCCTCTGTGTTTACCTGGGGCCTCTCTGTGTGTCCTAACCTCTCCTTATGAGGACACCAGTCAAATTGGATTAGGGCTCACCCTAAGGGCCTCATTTTAACATAATCAATTAAGACCCTATCTCCATATATAGTCACATTTTGGAGATTGGGCTTCAACATATGAATTTGGTGAAAGTGGAAGACACAATTCAGCCCATAAAAACAAGGTAGGAAGCTACTGTAGAGTCCAGAAGAGAGATGACAAGGCTTCTATCAGCAGGTAGGAGGTTGCATGCAGATAGAACTAGACAGATTTGGAGTACATTTCGGAATAAAGTCAACGTGACTTAATGTTTAGATGTGAGCAGTGAGGAACAGAAATGGGATCAAGGGTGGCTCCTAAGCTCTTGCTAGAGCTGCTGTGTGAGCAGTTGTGCCATTTGTTGAGGAGTGGGCTGCTACACCTTTGGGCAGAGTATTTCCCTGTGTCAGGAGTCCCCATGTGTTCATGACCCACAGTCTACCCACCCCAGCACCCACTCAGACACCCCACTCTTCCATCTGTTTTGGCTAACTTTTACTCCTTCTTTAAACCTTCAGTTCAAGAAATAGCTCCTTGGAGAAGTCTTATCACCCCTTCTCCCACCCAGAGATGTACCGGGAGCGTGCCTCTCCTCTATGCTCCCTTAGCACTCCGTGTTAATGCCTGTGCACTCACAACAGTGTCTTTTCGTGGCTCATTTGCTTGTCTGTCTCCTCTGTTAGACGATGAGATGACAAGCATGGTGGTTTATTCATCACCATATTTTAGGCCTAGAACAACATCTGCACATGGTCCACAGCAAACGTTCATTGAAATGAAATGAAACTACTTCCAAGGTTTTAGTGGTCACTATTTTTCCTGTCAGCTGCCACATGGCAAAAGGTTTTTGACATTTAGAGAATTTTTCCATTTTTATCTTTTCACTGTTGACCATGGCTATAACTTTTAAGGTGCTGGTGGTGTCTTTTTAAATGAATGTTTATTTAAGAGGACAACATCTGAGGGGTTGGCATGAGTAGAGCAAATTGTGATTATTGCCACATCTCAGCTCCCAAATGTTTTAAAGGCTTCTATTTTCCTCGTGTTGGCTGCATTGCTTTAGCGAGATGTTCTATCAAAATTTTCTTAACCTTATTGGGATTTTGCACGTACATTACTTTCGTTTGTTTTCACAAGTACCTTCAGTACAACATGAGAAGTGCCCATATGATTTTATTTCAAATAATGCCTCTCTTCACATCCCCTGAATTATTATTTATTATGATGCTAAATTCCTGCAGTGTAATGTAGACAATTACAGACCCACAGAAGATCGCCCCTTTCTCTTGGCCTACGCAGATTTTATACAGACAGGACCTGGCTTGCAATCATTCGTCTTATGATTTTTTTACTACAGTGATGTGAGAGCAAAATGCATTCAAAAAAACCATACTTTAAATTTTGAATTTTGACCTTTTCCTGGACTAGGATATGCAGTATCTACTCTCTCATGATGCCGGGCAGCGTCAGCGAGCAGAGCTCCCAGTCAGCCCTGTGATCACAAGGCTCGACAGCGACTCTCGGCAGGGAGATGCTTTTGTCCAACTGTAGACTAATGCAAGCGTTCTGTGCATGTTTAAGGTACGCTAGAGTAAGTATGATGTTTGGTAGGTAGATGGATTAAATGTGCTTTGACTTACAATATTTTCAACTTACGATGGGTTTATTGGGACATCGATCCGTCGTAAATCAAGGAACGTATTGATATGTGCACCAACATAGAAATCTACCCGTACTTAGGGCAAGAGAACAAGAATGAGACTTTAAACCAGAGCATCTGCTCTCAAATACCAGGGAGCTAATCAAAAACACCGCCAATGTTCACTAGGTTATAAGGAAAGCCCCTCTAGGTGGGTCTCTGTTCTTTGGGCTTTCTCTTTCTGCCTTCCTCTCCCTTCTACATTTCTGTCTCTATTTTCCCTGCTCACTTTTTTCACCTCTTCTTTCTGTTTGTTTGCTCACTGCCTCTCACCTGTCCCTGCTGGGGAAGAAACTGAGGAAATAATAACTAAGCAAATCCTGTCCAGAAGGTATCCAGCTATGTAATATGGAAAATAAAGATATTTATTGAAGAAGATACAAGAAACATTGTACAAAGGGCAATGATGACTCAGTGCCTTCTAAAGTAGGCACTTTGGGACCTCACACAGCTCTCCCAGCATCTCTTCCACTGTTCAAAACACTCTGCAAAATCCTTTGTTGGAATTGCCATCAGCTGCCCCATTGTATTTTCCTGAATCTAATCAACTGTCCAAAATCTCTTCCCTCTCAAAGGTGACTTTAGTTTTGGGAAAGGCCAGAAGTCACAGGGCACCAAATCTGGGCTATAGGGGGGCTGAGTCACCTGGGTGATTTCATGTTTTGCCAAAAAACTCTGCATGAGATGTGATGCATGAGTGGGCACATTGTTGTGATGAAGCTGCCGATCACCAGTTGCCCATAGTTGCAGCTGTTTTCAATGTATTGCATCTCTCAACCAATGAAGAGCATTGAGGAAGTTCTCCTAATTAATAGTTTGGCCTGGAGGGGTATACTCATGATGGACAACACCTTCCCAATCAAAAAACACAGTTAACACGGTCTTGATCTTGCTGCAATTTTGCCATGCCTTCTTCATGTGTGGAGACCCAGGTGACTTCCATTGGGATGACTGGGCCTTTGTTTCTCGATCATAGCCCTAGACCCACAATTCATCTATGATTATGCCCTTCTCGGGGAAATCTGGTTCATTGGTAGCAGTTTGAATCAAGTCATTAGCAGCTGCAGCACGATGTTCCTTGTGCTCTGGTAGCAGAAGCTGTGGAACGAATTTTACCACAACATGTTTCATGCCAAGATCCTACATCAAAATCTCAGACCCAGTAGTTTTTGGAATCCTCAGATCAGCTTCTAGTTCTCACACTGTTAGTCACCAATCTTTGTTAATTGCAGCCTGTACATGTTCAACATCCTCAGGTGTTCTGCTTGTTGCAGGCCTTCCAGGACATGCATCACTTTCAACAGATTCTCGACCATCTTTGAAACATTTGTCCCACACTTTTACTTGCGTTGCAATCATTGCATTGTTCCCGAAAGCCTTCTGAGTCATCCGAATAATTTCCATGGGGGAATGTTCAAGCTTAACACAAAATCGGAGGCAGATTCACTGCTCTCCTTGCTCAGTCATTTTGAATGCGATGGCCACACAGTACACATGCTCACTCAACGGTGTCTACTGCCCCCACTGACTAGTACAGTGAAGTTGTCATTATTTGTACATGCACATTCCAGTCTACTCTTCTTGGCTGCCAGGTTACATCAGTGTCACAGAAACCATTCTTATTATATTAACAAAGACTGGACTTTTTTCAGATAGACCACGCACACATATAATATATTATACTTCATACACATATATGATTGTACCTGTATCAGAATTATATATTGCTTTTATACATATCGCTTCATGTAACACTTCATATTTCCAGTTTTTAAATTTAAAATGAGTAGGTTAAATATTTTCTATTTTGCCATCAAAAGGCTTATTTCCTTTTGTTTTGTTTTTAATTTGTACGTGAGTGTTTCTTATTTATTTTTCTTTCCAGGAATCAATTTCCTTCCCCTGCCGAGTTCCTCCTTCAGGCTGAGTGAGAAGAGGGGCAAGGAATGAGATGAGGTGTGCTGACCTGGACTGAGGAGCACAAAAACCAGGTCACAATGAGCAGATGGGTTCCCCTTTACCTTTGCACTTTTCCATATAGAGCTTTGGACCAAAAGCTTTATTTAAAGCAGGAGCTATGTTTTCCTCAACAAATAGTGAAAGCCGTCTTTCCCATTACAGACATTCTTTGCCCTCACCCAGAGTTTCATTTTTCAGGGGCCGCTGGAACTGCCAACTAAGGGCCCTGGCCCGGGGGGGGTCTTCCCCAAGCGCCACTTTCTCTTGTCACTGCAAATGAACCAGAAGAGTCTCTGAAGCGACAGCACCTGGCAGATAGAGGCTTGATTTCTTTTGTGTGCATGTGTGCTGTGCATAAGAAATCATTATTTTCCTTTAGACCGGGGTCATTTTCTTCCCTCCTTTACTACAGACCTATAAATTTAATTACTTGGTCACTGTTGCTGTAATTAAAAAGTCTTACTTATCTTCAGAGGTTTCCTTTTCAAATTTCTAGAGATTAGGATTATCCACAGCACATCAGCTCTTTTTATGTCCCTACACTATGTGATTTCTATAATGATATAAAATAAATTACTCGATAGTAGCAGCTCATCATATTCTGCATTTCTCTCCTAATAATCCCAGATTACATTAATCATAAATGTCAGCAGTGTCTCTAGGTGACTTCTTGACTTTTGACAAAAAAAAAAAGCCTTCATTTTGGCCCTTTAAATTCCAAGGTCAAGGAGAATGTAACATTCAGAATAATTATTAGCATTATTTTACCTTGACATTTCATCCCTGCTACCAGTTTAACATTCCACCCAGGCAATGAAGACGAATGTCATCTTTCGATTCACTGGAGGGAATTACCCCAATTAAACCTGACTTAAAGGCTATTGGAAATGCTGTATTAATTTGCTGTTCTTCTTTAAAATAGAAAATATTTCATGAAGGAGAAGAATTTTCATTAAAAGCATTAAGGATTTACCATGACATGAACAAGCGATTTTTGAATTGACTTTTTTCCTACCTAGGCTGGAATAATAACCGCCCGGCGCCCCAGCCAGACCGGGCTCTTCCTGTCAGTGGGCATTCCATCGGGACAAGGCTCCTTCTTTTCCTTTTAGCTCAAAGGTCATTGTTCCAGTTTTGTCACATCAAAAACGATTAGAAGTGTCTTTTAGAAATCCTGGCCTTCCTGTGTAGCAGGACCTCCTGCCTGTACAACCTCTTGATTACAATTCTTCCCCCACCCCCTGCCCCCAAATCTCCTCCACCCCCGCCCCGTCCCAATTCCTTTTAAAAAATGTCAGGCTCAGGGTATTGGAACATGGCCTAAAAAAGTCTAATCCTACATTTGTTATGTTAGAAGGGGGTGGTGAGCTACTTTCTAGAACATAAGCACCATGAAGACAGAGACTGTGTCTGACTTAATCAATGCTATATATCTCCAGTAGCTGAGATGAACTCAGGCACGCGTTTTTGTCGTGAATGAAAGGAGGCCCCAAAACACAGGGATTGAGACTGGGAGATCTGAAATCAGACAGACTGGGATTGGACCCCAGTTTTGCCAGCTACCTGTTACTGGCAAATTATACTACTTTCTAAGCCTCCTTGGCCACCTCTGTAAATGGGGGTAATAGAAACAATTTCATAGGGTTGTTAAGAGGATTAATGAATATATATAAAGCGCTTAGTTCCAGCCTGGCAAGCATGAAGTCTTCCCAGCTAAGCAGAGATGGGTCAGGGCTCACACCCTGCCCTTCTCCTTAGGTCAGCTTTCTCATGGCAGTGCCATGGGGGGTGGGGAAAACTAACCACCCATGTGCCGGTTGGTTTGGTGCCTCTGCTAAACTGTGGTCATTCAGTGTCCAAGCTGCAGTTGTGAAGTTGTAGGAATCTAACCTATCCCCTAGAACTCTACGGCAGAATTCCTCATCCAGCCTTGCTTGACACAGTGGAACTCCTATTCTGGCACCCAGTCTTAGCTTACTGCCCGGAGCAAGTTTGATTCCTGGACGCTTGTCTTTCTGAACTGCGTTTCTGGGCCTGGCTCACCTCTCTCTCGCCTACACCTTTGCCACAGCCTCACCTTCCCTGCTGAACTTGGATTTGGCCTGTATTAACCTGCCTGATCGCCCATCTCCTGGGACTGGTGGCCCAACATGAGACACGTCCATCCCCCTGCAGCCTGGCCTGGCTCCTGGTTTCAGTCCCTTGTAGTTGTCCTTTCATACAGCCACCTGCCAGTTGGCACTCCTCGATCTCGTCACCTGCACACTTAATATTGCCTTGTAGTTGGGTTTTTCTTAATGTCATGTTCATTGCAGCAAGGAACATCTCTTCTCTAATGCTACTTTCTTAAAAATACAAACAAAATATTTTGTTCTAATGTGCAAAAATAATAATAATAATGCCCACCATGAACATTTAACAAATACTAACATTGAGCTGTTTCTGTTTCATATGCGAAAAGAACTGAATGGTGCAGATACTGCTGAATGCCCTTTACAACCCCTTTTTGAACCACGCCCTCCTGTTCTCCCTCCTAGGTGGCAAGTGCTATGCTGAAGTTGGCTTTTTCCCTCCCATCGTGTTTTTGTACTTTCACTATGTATTCAGGCATCCGTAAATTACATACCACATTGTTTTAAAATTTTATATAATTTTAAACTGTATGTATTATGCTAAATGTACTTGTTATGGGTTGAATTTTATCCCCCTAAATACATATGTTAAAGTCCTCACCCCCAGTACCTCAGAATAGGACCTTATTTGGAAAAAGAGCAGTTGCAGGTATAGTTAGTTGAATTACAATACAGTCATACCGCATATGGTGAGTCCCTATGACTGGCATCCTTATAGAAGGAATGCCACGGGAAGAAACAGAAGCAGCTACAGAGAGAAGACATCATCATAATGCGAGCAACCCTGAGGTGCCAGGGGCCAGGAGAGAGGCCTGGAGTAGGCTCTCCCTCACAGCGCTCAGAAGGAGCATCGCCTGCCTGCACTTGATCTTGGACTCCCAGCCTCCCAAACTGTGAGAAAATAGAACAGATTGATGATTGCCAGAGGATGGGGGGCGGCGGGGCAGGGGGGCTGGGTTAAAAAGGTGAAGGGATTGAGGAGTTACAAAATAGTCATGGGGAGGTAAAATACAGCATAGGAAATATAGTCAGTAATAGTGTAATAGCCATATGGGGCCAGGTGGGTACTGGAAATATTGGGGGGACCACTTTGTAAAGCATGATTGTCTAACCATTGTGCTGTACACCTGAAACTAATACCAAATAATATTGACTGGCAAAACTGTAATTCAAAAATAAAATTGAAAAAAACTGCGCCACAATACATGTTTGTCATTGAAGCCACTTAGTCTGTGGTACTTTGTTATGGCAGCCCTAACAAACTAATAGAGCATCCTTCTGCAAAGTTGCTTTCTTTGCCTCACAGACACGCTTTCCAGATCCAGCCATGTTGGAGAAAGCAGCCTACCGCCTTCATCTTAAATATCAGATGTGGGATTAGAGGCTTTTAAAAAGAACATAGCCCAATAACACATTCAGTTCTCATTTATTTTTCATTCAATAAAAATAATACCGGAGCACCAACTATGTGCTAAGCCCTGGGGAGAGATTAGTGAGCCAGGAAGAAAGTCTTTTAGGAAATGAAGGGAGGTGACCTGGGATTTGGGTGTGTGCCTACAGGGAAGGGCAATCGATGGCGTGATTGATGGCATGAGTGCCAACGCCAGCGACTGCTAGGGAGAGGACAGCGGCTGTTGCTTGGAAGAGTCCTATTCCGCAGCTGCTGGAATGCTCATTCTCTATTACAGTGCTCCTCACACTTCATCAGCCATCGGAATCCCACGGAGGGTTTGTTAAAGCACAGATTTCTGGGCCCCACTCCCAGCGTTTCTGATTCAGAAGGTCTGGCTGGGGCCCAAGAATTTGCATTCTAACAAGTTTCCAGGTGATGCTAAGGCTGCTGGTCCAGGGACTATGCTCCGAGAGCCATTGGCCTATCGCATTTGACAGCTCTCGTTGTAGTTTCTTTGTGTAGTTTGTATTTCTTTTATTTTTATTGAATGAGTGAATGGTCATCGGGATTAAAAATAAAAAAACAATCGGTGTCATGTCCTGGGTTGTAAAAGTTTTGCTCGGATTAGTTATTTTTCTAAGTTTCTGGTGGGGTTTTAGAAATTTTAGTGTCTCCGGAACAGTGTTTTATGTTGGTTCCTTAGTTTCCAGCTCCTGCAACATGCAGGGAGGGTAAGTTCAAAGTGCGCACCTGTACATTTGACAGTCTTGGGCTTTTATTTCTCACTGGTGATCTTCCCTCTTCTATCTAAGGCCCCTGAAAGATGGCAAGCTTTTTTAAGCTTTTTACTGCTGCTCTGAGCCTGCATAGGGTTTTGTCAGCCCCTGTTGTGAACTGAGCTGTGTCTCCCAAAATTCATTTATTAAAGCCCTACTGCTCAATACCCTAGAATGTGACTGTATTTGGAGACAGGTCCTTTAAAGAGGTAATTAGGATTAAATGAGGTCGAAAGGGTGGGGCCCTGGTCCCATAACACTGGTATCCTCCTAAGAAGAGGAAGAGACACCTGGGATGCCCATGCAGAGGAAAGGCCATGTAAGGACACAAAGATAAGGTGGCAATTTGCAAGCTAGGATAAGAGACCTCAGGAGAAATGAAATCTGCCGGTACCTTGATCTTGGACTTCCAGCTATGGAAACAACTATGAAAAAATAAATTTCTCGTAAGCTGTCCAGTCTGTGGTGTTTTCATTATGGTAGCTTGAGCAGACTAATACAGACCCTTTTAATGGCTGGGCAGCTCTTCTCTCAGGACTTTATCTTCTCATCACCATCTAAATGCAAGCATCTACCTCTTCTCTCAGGGGCACTAGAAACTCATCGCTCTGCACCTGGGAACATGGAAACCCAGCGGAAACCCAGGGGCCTCCTCCTCATCAGCTCCTACTCACTCTGGCTTTGATTTCTTTCATCTCTGGCACCTGCCAGTTTCCCATATTTTCCTTGAACTTCAGCTCTCCCTCCACATTTTTAAATGTTAGATTTTATCCAATATTTGTGTTTGTCACTGAAGGCATCCAGGTCACATCAGGTTCATCTGCTATGTTGCTGGAAGTTCAATATTACGCTCTTAAATCCATTTAGCACTTTCTTGCATCCAATTTGATTCACATTTCTCCGATGGTTTTCATTAGACAGTATTATCACCTCCGGGCTACAGATGGAGAGCTAAAGGTCAGAGAATAAGTGATTTTCCCAATGTTGCGCAGCTAATAAATAACGAAACTTGTCCTGGGACCTAACAGTGCTCCCTGGCACCTGTTACAGCCAAAGTGCAATTGAGCCTTTCTGTAAAGTGTAAGAGTGCTATTCTAGTTCTATAGGGTAGAGCTTTATTTTAAAAAGCCATAGAATATGCTTGAAAACTCTCCAAATTTCAGAAAATACTGCTAAAATTCTTCCAAGTAAAGCTGTGAGATGCTGTCAGAAACATCTACATTTGACTGTTTCTCTTCTGTAGCTCTAACAGCATCTTTCGAGAATCTGAGAAAACTTTCTCTTCCACACCATCTATGCCATCAGCCCTGGGAGACAGATTTTCATCTGTTTACGCTTGAAATTTAACAGAAATTCTCTATTTTCTTCCAGTAGATTCTGGTGCCAGCATCCAAAGGGTTGTTCCTCTTTAGGATATAATGTGGGAACCCTTTAGAGTGCAATGTGTATTATGGAATGGGGGATATGGAAACGCAACTTACCCATTGCACTGTAAATTTCAGGTGCTCAGCTTAGAAGTAGACTTTAGGGTGAGTTTTCTTCGTGCTTGAACAAGCTTGGGTGTAAAGTAGGTTCTTTGTGAGAGGAACTTCTCCACATTGAGACAGCAGCCTCTCCTGACCTAGCTCACTACTTGCTGCTCTGTATTCTATAATTGGGACCTTTTGACCTGTCCTCATGCCTCACCCACAGCCCAGGTCAAGTAAATCGTATACTTTTCTTCTATCCATGAATTCTAGGATTCTCTAGTTCCATTTAAACTCTCTCAACTCCTACCCCGGGTTCATCCCATTTTCATTCATCGACAGCCTTTGTGGTCTTAATCTCATACACACTTCTTGCCAACACCCTTCAATCTCCGCCTTTCCTGGCAGGTCTCAAGGGAGCAGCAATGAATTTGCATTTGATTCCGGTAACTGCAAGTCTTTCTTCACATTGGCTGCTGGAAGGCCTCCAGTGAAATTGTGGCCCTGCTTTTGCAATATACTGGACCTTATCATGTGGTTTTTATGTACTGAAGTCACAGACGGTTTTCTGCTGTTGCCTACCCTCATGTACTTCTGTTCCGATTCCCTCACCAATCTTTTTCATTGTGTCACAAGGAATCGTTAGAAGGGTGGGCAACATGTTTCCACTTCAAAACCTTTCTTTATTGAATAACGAAGGTCATTAGATTTTGCTCAATTTTAATAACACGGGACATTATTTATTTTGGTTTCTTCTTTATTTTTTATTTTTTTAATTTAAGCATAGTTGGCATCAAAAATTATATTAACTTCAGGTGTATAAGATAGTGGTTTGATATTTATATACCTTATGAGATGATCATCAGACTAAATCTAATGACCACCTGTTACCATGCAAAGTTATCAAAATATTAATTATATTCCTCTTCACATTTTTCACCCATCCTCACCTGCTCTCTGGCAATCATCAGTTTGATCTCTGATTCTGAGTCTATTTTGTTTTGTTTTTAGATTCCACATATAAGTGAAGTCATACAGTATTTGTCTTTCTCTGTCTGCTTATTTTGTGTAGCATAATATCCTCTAGGCCCATCCATGTTGTTGAAAATGGTAATTTTATTATTTTTTATGGCTGAGTCATATTCCACTGTGCGTGTGTCACATCTTCTTTATCCATTTATGTATTCATGGACACCTAGAATGCTTCCATATCTTCGGGGTTGTAAATAATGCTGGAATGAACATAGGGGTGCATGTATCTTTTGAAATTAGTGTTTGGTTTTCTTCAGACAGATACCCAGAAGTGGAATTCTTGGATCATATGGTAGTTCTATTTTTTCTGTTTGTTATTATTTTTTGTATATTTTATTGATTATGCTATTACTGTTGTCTCATTTTTTTCTTCCCTTTATCCTCTCCACCCTACACCCCATCCCGTCATCCCCATGTCAACATTTTGCTTTCCCCAGCCCCACCCCTCCCCACCTCCCACCCCCAATCTTTCCCCCATTTGGCTTTCTTGATGGGTCTTTCATGCATGTTCCTTGATCACCCTTCTCCTTTTCCCCTGTTATTCTCCTCCTCCTCCTCCCCTCTGGTTACTGTAAGTTTGTTTTTTATTTCAATGTTGCTGGTTACAATTTGCTGATTAAGTTCCACTTATAGGTGAGATCATATAGTATCTGTCTTTCACTACTTGGCTTATTTCACTTAACATAATGCTTTCCAGTTCCATCCATGCTGTCACAAAGGGTAGGAGCTCCTTCTTCCTTTCTGCTGCATAGTATTCCATTGTGTAAATGTACCACAGTTTTTTGATCCACTCATTTACTATTGGGCACTTAGGTTGCTTCCAATTCTTGGCAATTGTAAATTGTGCTGCTATGAACATGGGGGTGCATAAGTTCTTTTGAATTGGTGTTTTGGGATTCTTAGGGTACAATCCCAGCAGTGGAATTGCTGGGTCAAAAGGCAGTTCCATGTTTAGTTTTTTGAGGAAATTCCAAACTGTTTCCCACAGTGACTGCACCAGTCTGCATTCCCACCAACAGTGCACTAGGGTTCCCTTTTCTCCACAACCTCCCCAACACTTGTTGTTTGTTGATTTGTTTTTGATGCCATTCTGACTGGCGTGAAGTGGTATCTCATTGTGGTTTTAATTTGCATCTCTCTGATGGTTAGTGATGCTGTGCATCCTTTCATATGTCTCTGGGCCCTGTGTATATCCTCTTTGGAGAAGTGTGTGTTCAGGTCCTTTGCCCATTTTTTAATTGGGTTGTTTGTCTTCCTAGAGTTGAGTCATGCGAGTTCTTTCTATATTTTGGAGATCAAACTATTGTCCAAGGTATCGTTGGCCAATATATTTTCCCAAACAGTTCATTCCATTTTCATTTTGCTGATGTTTTCTTTAGCCTTACAGAAGCTTCTTATTTTGATGAAGTCCAATTGTTTATTTTTTTCTTTATGACCCTTGCTCTAGGGGACATATCTGTGAGAATATGGCTGTGTGGAATATCTGAGATTTTCCTGCCTGTGTTCTCCTCTAGGACTTTTATGGTGTTGTGACTTATATTTAAGTCTTTCATCCACCTTGAGTTTACTTTTGTGTGTGGTGTACGTTGGTGGTCAAATTTCTTTCTTTCTTTTTTTTTTTTTTTGCATGTAGCTGTCCAGATCTCCCAACACCATTTGTTGAAGAGGCTATTTTTACTGTATTGTATGCTTCTGACCACTGTGTCATATATTAATTGACTGTAGAGACATGGGTTTATTTCTGGGCTCTCTATGCTGTTCCATTGATCTATGTGTCTGTTCTTAGGTCAGTATCAGACTGTTTTTGTAAGGCAGTGGCCTTATAATATAGTTTGATGTCAAGTATTGTGATCCCTCCTACTTTGTTCTTCTCAAAATTGCTGCAGCTATTCAGGGTCATTTAAGGTTCCATATAAATTTTTGAAATGTTTGTTCTGTATCTGTGAAATACGTCATTGGTGTTTTAATAGGGATTGCATCGAATCTACAAATTGCTTTGGATAATATGGACATTTTGATGATGTTAATTCTTCCAATCCATGAACATGGTATATGCTTCCATTTATTTGTGTCTTCCTTAATTTCTTTCTTCAGCGTTGTGTAGTTTTGTGAGTACAGGTCTTTAACCTCCTTTTTTATGTTTATTCGTAGCTACTTTATTTTTCTTGTTGCTATAGTAAATGAGTTTTTTTCCCCTGATTTCTGCTTCTGATAGTTCATTGTTGGTGTAAAAAAAATACCTTCAATTTCTGAATATCAACTTTGTATCTGCTGTTTTGCAAAATTCACTTATTAGGTTAAGTAGTTTTTTGTTGGAGTCTGTAGGATTTTCTATGTACACTGTCATGTCATCTGCAAATAATGACAGTTTTATTTCTCCCTTTCCAATTTGGATGCCTTTTATTTCTTTTTCTTGCCTGATGGCTGTGGCTAGGACTTCTAATACTATGTTGAATTGGGTGGCAAAAGCAGGTATCCTTGTTGTCCGTGATCTTAGTGGGAAAGCTTTTAGTTTTTGCCCGTTCCGTATAATGTTGGATGTAGGTTCCTCGTATATAGCCTTTACTATGTTGAGGTATGCGCCCTTTATTCCCACTTTCCTGAATGTTTTTATCATAAATGGGTGCAGTTCCTTATCAAATGCTTTCTCCGCATCAGTTGATATGATCATGTGTTTTTGTCTTTCCTTTTGTTTATGTGATATATTACATTTATTAAATTTGCAAATATTGTACCATCCTTGCACCCCTGGGATGAATCCCACTTGATCGTGGTGGATAATCTTTTTAATGTATTGCTGGATGCAGTATGCCAACACTCTGTCAAGGATTTTAGTGTCTATGTTCTTCAGCGATATTGGCCCATAGTTTTCTTTCTTTGTTGTGTCTTTATCTGGTTTTGGGATTAGGATGATCCTGACCTCATAAAAAGAGTTTGGGAGTCTTCCTTCTTTTGCATTTTTTGGAATAGTCTGAGAAGGACATGGGTTAGCTCTTCCTGAAATGTTTTATAAAATTCTCCTGTGAAACCATCTGGTCCAGGGCTTTTGTGTGCCTGTAGTGTTTTGATTACTGCTTTAATTTCACTAGCTGTTATCAGTCTGTTCAGACTTTCTGCTTCTTCTTCATTCAGTTTTGGAAGATTATACTTTTCTAGAAATTTGTCCATATCACACAGGTTTTCAAATCTCTTGACATATAGTTATTTATAGTAATTTCTTATAATCCTTTGTATTTCTGTAGTATCAGTTGTAATTTCTCCTCTTTCTTTTCTGATTTTAGTTATTTGCCTCATCTCCCTGTTTTTCTTGATGGGTCTGCTTAAAGGCTTGTTGATTTTGTTTATCTTTTCAAAGAATCAGCACCTAGATTTATTGATCCTTTGAATTGTTCTTTTAGTCTCTATGCCATTCAATTCTGCTATGATCTTATTTCCTCCCTTCTACTTTCTCTGGGCTTTGTTTGTTGTTGTTTCTCTAATTCTTGTAGATGAAGGTTAGGTTGTTTAGTTGAAATGTTTCTATCTTTTTTAGGTAGGCCTGTATTGCTATGAACTTTCCTCTTAGGACTGCCTTTGCTGTGTCCCATAGATTTTGGACTGTTGTATGTTCCTTTTCACCTGTTTCCAGAAACTTCCTGATTTCTTTTTTGATCTTATTATTAACCCATTCATTGTTTAATTCAGTCTCCATGAGTTGAATGCTTTTGAGTTTTTTCCTTCAGGTTGGTTTCTAGTTTTAAGCCCTTACGGTGAGAGAAAATACTTGATATGATTTCAATTTTCTTAAATTTGTTGAGGCTTGTTTTGTGTCCTATCATGTGTTCTGTCTTTGAAAATGTTCCATGTGCATTTGAAAAGAATGTGTGGTTTGCTTCTAATATTATGTTGAATAGAGTGGCAAAAGCAGACATCCTTGTTGTCCCCGATCTTAGTGGGAAAGCTTTTAGTTTTTGCCCATTCAGTATAATGTCGGTTGTAGGTTCCTTGTATATAGCCTTTATTATGTTGAGGTATGCCCCCTTTATCCCACTTTGCTGAGTGTTTTTATCATAAATGGGTGCTGTACCTTATCAAATGCTTTCTCCGCATCAATCGATATGATCATGTGTTTTTGTCTTTCCTTTTGTTTATGTGATTGATTCTTTGGGAGGAAAGGTTTTATATATCAGTTAGGTCCATTTGATCTAAAGCAGCATTCAGTTCTACAACATCCTTGCTGATATTTTGTTTGGAAGATCTATCCATTGTTGACAGTGGGGTATTAAAATCCTCTACTATAAGTGTGTTGCTATCTATATCTTTCTTGAAGTCCTCCAGGATTTCCTTATATATTTGTGTGTTCCTATTTTGGGTGCATATACGTTTACTATGTTTATGTCTTCTTGATGGAGTCTTCCCTTGAGTTATGAAGTGTCCTTCTGTGTCTCTTTTTATGGCCTTTGTTTTGAAGTCTATAAGGTCTGATATAAGTATTGCTACCCCGGCATTTTTTTTCCTGTTCATTTGCTTGGAATATTTTTTTCCAACCCTTTACTTTCAGTCCTTGAAGATCTTTTGTTCTGAGGTGGGCCTCTTGTAGGCAGGAAGTATGTAGGCCATGTTTTCTGATCCATTCAGCTACTCTATGTCTTTTAATTGCAGCATTTAATCTATTTACATTTAAAGTTAGTATTAATAGATACTTATTCATTTTTTTCTCTTTGTATTTGTGTTCCTCTCTCTCTCATTCTTTTTCTTCATCATGTTAAAGCAGTCCTTTTAGAAAGTCTGCAATGCTGGTTTGGTAGAGGTGTATTCTTTTAGCCTTCTTTTGTCTGGGAAACTCCTTATTTCTCTACCCATTTTAATTGAGAGCTTGCTGGGTAGATTAGTCTTGGTTTTAGGCCTTTGCTTTTCATTACTCAGAATGTTTCTTGCCATTCCCTTCTGGCTTGGAGTGTTTCTGTGGAGAAGTCAGCTGCTAGCCTTATCGGGGCTCCCTTGTATGTTACTTCCTGTTTCTCCCTTGCTAATAAGATTCTCTCATCATCTTTGATATCTGCCATTTTAATTATGATGTGTCTTGGAGTGGGTCTCTTTGGGTTCCTCTTGATTGGGACCCTCTGTGCTTCTTGGACTTGTGGGACTTTCTCTCTTCTCAAATTAGGGAAGTGTTCCATCATTGCCTTTTGAAACAGGTTTTCTAACCCTTCCTGCTGTTCTTCTCATTCTGGTGTTCCTGTTATATGGATATTATTACATTTCATGTTGTCCTGCATTTCCCTTAACCCCTCTTCATTCTTTTTGAGGCTTTTTTTAATTTTCTTGTTCTTTCTGGGAGGTTTTCCCTACTATTTCCTCCAGCTCGCTGATTCGATCCTCTGCTTCATTTAGCCTGCTTTTCTTTTTTTAAAAGATTTTATTTATTTTATTTTTAGACAGAGGGGAAGGGAGGGAGAAAGAGAGGGAGAGAAACATCAATATGTGGTTGCCTCTCACACGCCCCCCACTAGGGACCTAGCCTGCCACCCAGGCATGTGCCATGATTGAGGAATCGAACCAGCAACTCTTTGGTTCGCAGGCCAACTCTTAGTCCCCAAGTGCTTTGATTCCTTCTACTGTGTTCTTCAATTCAGAAATTGTATTCTTCATTTCCTCTTGGTTCCGGTTGATAGTTTCTATGTCCTTTTTCATGCTGATATAGTTTGCAGTAAGTTCCTTGTAGTTTCCCTGTGGTTTTTGTTAATTCTCACTGAGCTCATTGAGTTCGTTGAGCTTCCTTACAACAATTGTTTTGAACTCAATACGTGGTAGTTTACTTGCCTCTATTTCATTTACCACTCTTTCTGGGGATTCCTCCTTTCCTTTCAATTGGGGGTTGTTCCTTTGTCTTCCCATTATTTCGCTGCCAGAACAAAACCACAAAGTCCAGGAAACAAACCCATAACCGCAAAAATAACTTCCCCCTGCAATCCTCCTATCAATCGCAAATGAACCAGTGTTAATAAGGTTGTAAAGAGATTAAGACTATTACAAGAAAGGAGAGAAATAAACTATAAAATCTAGTGACTTAATATGCACCTAGTTGATGGACAAGAAATGACTGTTAAATAGCTACGTAGTAAAGAAAATGTTGCAAATTATAGAGAAGAGCACAGTGGATTTCATTTCAGTTGCCTCTAGTGTTTACTGCTGTTTTTTTTCTGGATCCACCTCTGGTGATGTCAGATGTTGACCCCTTCTGACCCTAGGGAGTCTGTTAGAGACTTCCCCGGATCTACTGTCTGTGGCTGTCTTCTTCAGTTGTTAATCTAGTTACTCTGTGCTTAGCAGTCAAGCGTAAACTCCACAGGGTGGGGCAGATTCCCTCCTGGGGTTGGGCTAATGTTTCCCTTCAGGCTACTGCTGCTTTTGTGAGAGCTTGTTGGCTGCTGCCTTATGGGGGATGATTTAGCACCAGGATCCCGGAGGCTACGCTCTCAGTTCTCTCCCCAAAGTCTCCATCCTGTCTTTCCTCAAGCACCTCTAGGCCACTCTGCCCCCTCTTTGCAGGGATCCACTGTCTGTGGCTGCTGCTCTGCACTTGGCAGCCCGGCTTAAGCACCACAGGGCCAGGGCACAGTCCGTCCTGGGGGAGGGCTATTGTTTCCTCTCAGGCTGCTGTGGCTTAGGGGAGTGGTCTGCCTGAGCAAGATGGCTGCTGCCACGTGAGGGAGGACTTTGCACCCGGATCCCAGTGGCTACTTTCTCAATTTTCTCCCTGAAGTCTCCGCCCCAAGTCTCTCCTCAGATGTCTCTAGCTCACTCTGCCCCCACTTTTGCCAGAGCCCAGGGTAAGTTGCTACAGATAAAAATTTATGCATTGGCTCTTTAAACGGCTCTTTTAGTCTCCAGCTGCCCTTCTCTGGCAGAGCACCCCTGCCATTTTTTACAGCTGACTGTTATCTGTGTACTTTTTGGGCTCTGATGCTGTGGGCTGCGGATCGCCACTAATGGTTTAGACCCTTCTCTTCTCAGGGGGATCCAACTGGCTGCTTAAATACCCCTCTGGTGCTGCCGCCTGGCAGCACCCAGCCAGCCTTCTCATGTCTCTTCCACACTCCTTACCAGTCAGGTTGGGCTGAACTGATGTTTCTGTCTGTCTGAGGTTATAAGGCTTCTCTCTCACTATCGTTCAGTTGTTTGTTCTGGGTGATTTCTCCACAATTTAGTCGTAATTCCAGATTGGTCGTGGGAGGAGGTCAGTGTGACTTCCATTCACTCCTCTGCCATCTTGATCTCTCCCTATTTTTGTTTTTTTGAGGAATCTCCATTCTGTTTTCCATAGTGACTGCACCAAGTTATAATCCCACCTACAGTACGTGAGTACATTTTCTCCATATCCTCACTAATAGTTGTTAACTGTTGACTTTCTGACGATAGCCATCCTGACAGATGTGAGATGGTATCTCACTGGGGTTTTGACTTGCGTTTCCCTAATGATTGGTGCTTTTGTTTATCTTTTCATATACCTGGTGGCCATCTGTATGCCTTCTTTAAAGGAGTGTCTATTGGATATATCATTTGCGAATATCTTCTTCCACCCTGTAGATTGTCTTTTGTTTTGTTGATGGTTTTCTTTGCTATGCAGAGGCTTTTTTGTTTCATGTAATCCAATTTGTTTATTTTAGATTTTGTTTCCCTTGCTGGAGGTAACATTTACAAAAAGATATTACTAAGATCGATGTCAAAGAGTTTACTACATATGTTTTCTTATAGGAGTTCTATGGCTTCCATCTTATATCTAAGTCTTTATCCATTTTGAGTTCATGTTTGCATATGGAGAGAGTGGTTCAGTGTCATTTTTTTTTGCATGTATCTGCCCAGTTTCCCCAACACTACTTATCGAAGATACTGTCATTTTCCATTGTATATTCTTGCCTCCTTTGTTGTCATTTAATTGAACACACACACACACCCCCACACACTGGGCTCTCCATTCTGTTCCATGATATTTTTATGCCATTATCATATTATTTTGATTACTATAGCTTTGTAATATAGTTTGAAAGAAGGAAGTGTGATATCTTCTTTCTCAAGATTGCTTTGGCTATGTGTGGTCTTTTGTGGTTTGATATAAATTTTATTATTTTTCTAGTTCTGGGAAGAATCTCATTGGTATTTTGATAGGTACATTGAGTCTGTATATTTCTTCAGGTAGTAAAGACATTTTGACTATACCAATCCTTCGAATCCATGCGCACAGTATATCCTTCCATTTATTTGTGTCCTCTTCCATTTCTTTCTTCACTGTGTTTAATTTTTAAAGTACTTTTTATTTTATTAAGTAATACACAAACTTGATTTTAAAAACAACTTGTTAATGGGGAGGTGTTAATGAGCATAAAGTTTCAATTTTGCAAGATGAGAAATTTTTGGAGGTTTGTTGCACAGCAATGTGAAAGCACTTAACACTATTGAACTCTACACTTAAAAATGGTTAATACGGTAAATTTATGTTATGTGTATTTTACCACTGTTAAAAGAAAACTCCAAACAACTTGTCTTAAATTTTACATATTTTTGCTGTAAAACATTTGGACTGCCCAAATCCTTTTTGTAACAAACCTACTTACAAATTAATACATCAGGCCCCTGCCTTCCCGCCAGTCCATCTGACATTGGCACGCACAGTCCACATTCGCTTCTGTATGCTTAAGGGTTTTTCATGGACCCGGAGCTACAAGCGCAGCATGGACTCAAGGCCTCAGGGCTCCTTCTACGTGCATTATGGTGCTTCTTCTTTCTCAGGCTTTCAGTGCCTCAAAGGAATCCCGTCTGGACAGAGGTCAATGCTCAGGCCCAGACGGCTCCTTTATGCCCCTTGTTGCCAGGATTGTCCCATTACAGTAGCAGCCCCCGTATGAGCTCTCAGGCACACACGATGCTGCAGAGAATCATGAAAAAGAAAATTTA